>CM060947.1:80000297-80122797 GCA_030765055.1 Mantis religiosa
ATACTGGATGATATCGGGACTTATGGGATTCTATAATTAGTTATATGACTTCTCTTTATGATATCATCGTTTGCATTCATTTTTTACGTAAACATGTACTTCTTAAGATTCCTAACACATTTACGAACATGTCTTTAAACGTTTTGAGTATTACTTTCCTCCCAGTGTGCATATTGATGACACTGTTTCTTGAGCTGTCGACCCTAGGACATAAAAATTACAGTGATCTATTGAGGAAACATAAAAGGTATCTGGACATTCAGCATTATTGCTGAGCTCATGCTGCTTCTCTGTGAACACAGCTGTGGACAGTGTATTACACAAGTACACTCTTAGGAAGAAAAATACATTTGCACTGGAATTGAACTTGTCTCACAACTATAGATCATTAGAAATTAGTTATACGAAACCATATCACCATTTCTGTTGAACCGAGGGAATGGAAAAGTATAAAACATATTGAAATATCCTTATGCTTATTACATAACTACTAGAACACGTTTGAGTACGAAATTCTTCACCACGACATGCTGATCTTCTAATTGTAAGCGAACTGTGTTCATTACTGCCCTCAGTTCTCTCACTTGGATTAGGCATATTTGTTCAAAGCAAATACAGAACTAAATATAAATAAACTGCTATTCTTCTGTGGAAAACAATCAGAATCATTAACAGTAATGAGGTGCCTAGAAATTGGAACGAACGCGCTTATAGAGTACATATACAACGTGTTACTAAAGTCATTAGGAATACTTTTATACGAGACCTGAAGTTGCATGGATGTATTTGCTTCCTTACGTAATTGAATGTGTATTATCTTCCTCACTATTTAAGTTTCTTTGCGTATAATTGATTTATAACAATATTGTTCTTAGAAACTTTCCGAAACGTACCACTTGGAAACTAAAACTTGTAATCTGAGAAATGCAAATACAATTTTGTCATCAGTATAAGTACATATTTGTTATCTAGAAAAGCGACTTGTGAATGTATTTTAGCAACAGCGGTTACAACGTTAATATTTCATCGTATTTTCTAGCCACTCTTTCGTTTCGGACAGACTGCTGGGTGATACAATTCTAACTTCTCTTACTTGATTAAAGAGCTTGGCATACATTTCCTGAGATGCCTGGAGTCTCTTGGGAATTTCTACGACGTGAACATTTCAAGCGCATTCTACATTTTTCCAACCTTCGTCATTAACGTGGTCCTTTTTAAACATTTTCAACACCTTCTTTAAATACACACCACAGCATTCATGTCACGTAATATCGGGGTACATGAATCCACTTATTTCACATAAAAATAATAAAAATAATAACAGAAATAACTAATAATTAATGCTTCAAAACTTGACTAATATACCATACGGTTACCGCCAGTCAGCTGCCCCTTCTTCTCAAGTTTTATGCAATCCGCATTTTATACTCTAACATGAAAACATCAACCCCATTACTAGGATCTAACCGCGTATTTAAGATGGATGTTAAAAACCCGATGAAAGTATTACTAATATAGATGTTATCGCATTCTCTGTAATATAATCCTAATTAGACAGCTGACAATCTTATTTATCTGTTGTGACGGTGGTTGGAATCCTCTGCATAGGTGTACTAACGTTTTACTGTGTAACACTGACAATTTGCAATTATTATTCTGAAAACTGTTATTAATTTTGTTTTAATTGCTTTATTTATGTTTTATGGCATTGCTTGAATTTTCTTTACTGGTGAACTACGAGTAGGTAATTGTTTAAATACACCTATAGGTAGGTGCAATTGAAATAAGGATCATTTATACACATTTGAACACAGAAAACAAGGAAATTGCAGTATCAGAGTTTAGCATGAAATTTAAACACAATTTTGCAGACAGGATTATTGTGCTCATAAAAATGTCCTTTCAAATTGGTATGTTTTGCAGCGCTGGAATGATCATTTTTCTATTCCTAGCACACGACTCCTCCAAAGAAACAAAGGCTCGAACTGATGACCTTCTTGTGTAATGCACGTATTTATAATGCTGAGACTCGAACCTGTGTCATTGGGTGTTAGGGCCCAGGAGACGTCATAATCCCATTGAGCTATTTTGGGACTTGTCTATAACCACGTTCTGGGTTCAGTAATAGGACATGTATGCCTGCCGCTGTACGTTTGCCACCTCGCGAGTTGTCATGTATAATTTAGCCTTTTAAGACACTTTTAATCATTTGCTGGCTGTTTTATATTGTTACATAATTGGCAGAGGCTCTTATGCATGTTAATTGAGATGCACGAGAGGTATTCTAAGCAAAAATGTAAACAAAGCGTTGTTTAGTAATATTTCCATTTTGACTGTACAACACCATGATGGAGCTTTTTCCCAACTTTTGGCCGCCAACCACCGCTCTAAGCACAAGAATCTGCCATTTTCTTTTTAGCTGACGTTGTTAGTGTATTCACATGATAGGTCCATATTTTGCGAGGCGTTTACTGAATTACTTTGCCATGTATGCTCTAATAAAAAGTTTGTAAAATCGCCTGGAAACCGGTATTTGCTCTCAGTAAAGGAGTCATATGTTTTTGAGGTGTACTTGAGCGAGCAGTACGTTTTGTTCCTTAAACCACTATTCCTCTAAATTTTGCGGATTCCTATTTCTAAAAACGCCAAGCAATACAGTTTAGTAAGCTCAAAACTGGATTAAGGCTCACATGCCGGTTGATGGGTGGCCTAACTTGCAAACGAATAAGGCTTGGCTGACTCACATGGTATAATAACATTAATCAGATACGTATAAAAATTGGTTTGGCCATGCAACATTCAAAGGATAAGTTACTTCTACATTAGTTTAAAAGTAGTAACAGCCTAATGAATGCACAGAAAATAACATTTTCTTTTGCCTTTGTCCCATTTATATAGTGACTTTAACAGGAACGGTTATTTCTGTGGGCATTTGACCACAGGAACACATCGCCCATCGCCAATAATATTCTGAATTTCTTTTACGGTCTTATGCTTAAGAAGAGCCCCACATTCTCACTCATTAATACTTTCAGACCCTGGGGTGCATAGAGAATAATCTTGACTAGAAAAAAGCTACCAATCATATATGGGAACCGAAACTTAAAGCCCACGATTAGAAGGCAAAAGCTCCTTATTTTCTACATATATTCAGATAAAAAAATTGAGGGCATTCAAACTTGCACAGAATGTTAAAGTACTGCTTCTTTAAAAATAACATTTTTTTTTTTTAGTTTTTGACCATATCTCAATAAGCCGTTTAAACTGGCAGAGAAATATATTTGTGAAGGGATTAAAAGATTTGGATAGAGGCAGACTGAAAAATTCAATGCCATGGCCGGGATTCGTGTGGCCAGAGGTAAACCCGACGACTGCGCCATTCGAGGCAGAAACGTTATTCATCGGACCACATGACATTCCACCAGTCATCTCCTGTCCAAGTTTACCGAATTTTAGCCCACTGAAGTCGCGCAGCTTTATGTCTCTTTTTGAGCAAGAGCCTCCTTCGAGGTGTCCGACTCCATTAATGTTCATGGAATATGGTTCCCACTGCAATGTACTCTCGCTAACAGGTTGGGATGAACCTGCAGTCACGGACTGGAGCAATTCCTGTCGGGTTTGGAAGCGATTTGCGTTTACTAGCCGTGAAACTCGTCTCCGGTCTCTCTCAGTCATGATCCGTTTCCGACCACAATTCCGACGTCGTGTTTCGTGGCCGAGAGTATTGAACCACTGCGTGTAGATCCGTCGGATTGTCCGCTTCGACACACCAACAAATCCGGACACTCCATGTTGCGTATGGCCATGGGCACGGTCAAACAGGATTGCCCCTTTTTGCCACTCTGTCATGTCTCTGCATTTCCCCATATTGCATTACAGTGAATGCTTGTTACACCACGTCTCATAGCCTTCTATGATCATCAGATCATGTACTGACAGTGAGCTAGCAGTTAACCACATGACGTGACCACAGCACCGTCTGTGGAGCCCTAAATATTCACTGCTGACTACTACAGGGGGTGACTAATTTTTTGTTCAGTGAGCTTATAATGTTCAAATGCAATTGATATGTGACACAGGTTTTCTTCGGGTTTTCCCTCAGTCATTAAGGCAAATACTGGGTATCTGTTTTTCAACTCGGTGAACCTTAGGTATGTTATTCTCTTAAACTTTCGTTATGGTAATTATGATAATCTTTGTCTGCAAGATATACAACTTATAGACCACGTGAACAGAAAGTTGGATTCCTCATTATCAGACTCCATCTTCGGGTATCTACGTTTCGCTCGTTTATAGGCATTATAGTCCATACATGGCTAACAGAAGTGTGAGAGATTTATCACTATTGAAATGCATTTCTGGAGTATATAATATCCATAATATAAAGAAGATATAAATAATAGGATAAGCTAGCTGTTCTTACAATCTTTATTTAATTATAGCCATAAGAATTACGCCATTACGACTTCTCTTTCACTTTACAAGACGTCAGAAGATCCCCATCTGTGCATAACTTAAGCATAAAAATAGTAACGTTCAGTCGAAACGGTTATGTCGTAAACTGGGAGGGGGAAGTGATGGCCCAGACAAGTGTTGAATCAGAAAAGCATCAAGTCTTGCCAGAATTTCTAGCGTTTTCTTCAATACGTGGTTTCCCTAACAGAGGTGAAATTACTTTATTAAAATTTCATTTCATTCATCCTCCATTTAATAATAAAAATAATGCATAGTTTTCTCAACCTTTCTTCTATAACTTCCATTGTATAAAAATTACTTTATCTTAAAAATACACTCACAGTCCTCTGAAAAAGGTAATATATTTTAACTCTGTGGCTGTACTTATATTTTCAGCTTCTTGTCTAAGTATTATCCATATGTCATTTGAAACGGAAATAAATACGGATGTGCGTGACTTTACAAGATTTCTTGTTCTCCTTGTGCTTTGGGGAATGGGTTGGAAGCTCTGACAAAGTTAATTAGCAAGTCTGGTTTCCTCGACCCTTCGTGGAGTGAGAGCTACCTCCTAATTGGCAGCGTGTACTTTTAAGGTTATTCCCCGAATGCACGAGAAAAACGAGAAAAAAACTTCACGTTCGTTTATCTTCATACCACCAGAGTAGAAGAATGGCACGACCAGCCTTAAATACCTTTAATGTAATCAGTGAGAAAACGTTAACATATTCCGTAGTCGGAGAAGTGAACCAACTGCAGATACATTAGCGTCATCGATGCTCCCTAGGTCTTTGAATAATTTACTGTACGCAAGTTCATAATATGCCGCTTGTGTTATTTATTGTGTTTCAAAGTATATAGTAGTTTGGTTGTTCATAAACTTCTAAGTATTCTACAACATTGCTTAGAACTGAGATGCCTTGATTGGGGCAACCAGGGTACAAAACTGGAGCAACAATGGTGCAAGCTTTGAAATTGCATTCTTTTTCCGTGTCTATAGATCATGATGGTTATGGGGAAAATGTACTTAACTAAATTTTTGGCAATATGGTTTTTTCAGTATCTTAAGGCTTGCTAGATTTATAAAGGCCATCCAGAATACACATTACTTCAGAGGCTGATCCAAGATGACTGGACATTTCATTTGTCACAAAGACTTCCTAAACATACATTGTTTTAATCAATATCATTAAATACATTCTATGGGAAAGTCAACGTTTTTGAAAAATATTAAATACAAAGTGTTTGGAAAGATATTTCTTTTAATCTCTCAGGACATATCCCTGGAATATGCATAACCCAAACACCTTGGTATTTAGAAATTATCTCTTTTTGAGTTATGCTGTTGACACACGCACAGCGAGCTTTTGCTAAAAATGATTATTTTGGGTTAAAGGAACCGCGAGTGATACCTTTACCATGAAATATCGGCATCTATTTATTAGGGTAAAACACAATACTTTCTCTAAACACATTAGTGAACGTAAAAAAAAAATTAAATGGCCTTCTCTACTATTCCTCAGCGAAGTAAATAAAGATTGATTGCTCTACCCACTTTATGCAATTTCACATAAACAGTTGAAAAAATTGAAGCGGTCAGAAGCAGAAGTTGCAGAGTCACTGTTTCAAAATTGTGCAGGAGAGCTGCCCAAAGTGTTCCAAAGTAATCTTAAATACCAAAATAGTAATGCAAGTGAAAGAATTTTATGTGTTGGGTACGTTTGGAGGTGCCAAGTACTGTGTTGAAGTGTTTATCACTGTTTGACGTATGTAGCATGTGTGATAAGATTTCTTATTATTGAAACTTAACAACTTTTTATTTAAAATAGATGAGAAGTTGTTAACTTACTTGACTTAACAGCTTCTCATTCTTAATGTCAGAGTTTTTCCATTATAGAATATTGTAAGTGTAGCCATGGAAAAACTATTACTTCATTTTTAGCTGTAGATCTCTACAATAGACTAATTCAGTATGCATACAACATAGTCATCGAAATATCACTCCATCTATACTACATCATCTCCTACATCACTTCCATATGTCATTGTGTCAGAAATTTTGGTGCCTTCTGGCAGAATGACATGTTCCAGCAGTGAACCAACATGGTAATATTTTGCCTTCTTAATCGAAGCCTATCTAGTGTGCCTTTTGCACTATCACATCTCTATCACATGCCTTGTCCTCAAAAGAGATTGGGGACGGTAAAGTGATGAACACATTTTGTGATGAACCTCTGGAACACATTCTCTTTGGAAATACACACCCTGGATTATAGTGAATTCAGGAATACTTCTTACAAGGACATGGTCGAGGGCATCTTTGAAGTCAAAAACGTAAACAGCTGGAGTGTCATCATGTTCTCTGTTATCGGTCAGTGGACGTTTGACATGGACAGCAACTATGGGCTTCTTCTGTAGTGAATCTTTGATCAGTTTCACCCATGTGGAAGGGACTAAGACTTTATCAATTGATTGTCTCTTCTTCTCAATATTGCCCAAAATTTTGTCAATATGCATGAAAGAGTTTCTGGTATTAGGAAGTACAAATAAACTTTATGAAAGCGCACTTGAGGAATGTCTAGAAATGTCTAATATATAAATATGTAATCTAAAATGTATCAACAGCTGTTATCAAAGAGTGGCACACTGTATTTGCACCACCAAACGGTTAATGCGGTAACTACTTGACTTAACAACACCTAACTCAAAAAAGGTGACTTAACAACATTTATTGTTGAAATTGAGGCCTATTCAAAATGCCAGGGTTATAAAATGTTTTACTTAACATTTCCTGATCCGAAAATCTTTTAACACTATTATAGAACTAGTATTCAGATTGCTCATCGTGTGTTTAACAGAATTGCTCAAAAAATTGAATTACCTACTGAATCTGATTGCGTCAGTTGTTTTATTAACTCTATTCTTATAAATACCTTGCAAATACAGTCTCCAATATTGACGTACGTAATTAACAAATCAGTAAAGAGCTGAGCACCATGTAATGGGAGGAAATTCTGTTTTCTTTAGAGAACCAAGAGAAAGATAGAAAAAAAAAAGAGAAAAATAACCAATTCTCATTTAAGAAAAGTTTATTGTAAATTCAAATGGAAAACAACAAGCATCTCAGTAGGAGTTCAACAAACATATTTGAACAACAATTTTATTATTTAATTAACTTAGTTAATTTAATATAAATTTTATTAGATTTATTTATTTAATATTTAATTTAATATTATTTAATTCAATTATTTAACTATTTCTTATAATAAAACATTCTAAGAGAATTAAAAATATATAGAATTTCAGTTACTATAGAAATGTATTAAAGTGGTACGGTAATCAAAATCTTAGAGCCATTTTAATGAAATTAAATATTCCCAAATATTTCATGTTCAATTTAACCTGTGTACAGGTTAGTCCGATTTTCGCGTCGAATTCTTGGAAAATGCTTGCCTTAAATGCGAGGTATGAAATTAAAACGAAATTAGGTTTTAATATGTATTCACACACACACACACACACACACACACACACACACACACACACACACACACACACACACACACACACACAAATGATCGTGTCTTTCCTAAAAATGCATTTTTTAGTTTCAGGACTCCACGAAAACATTAATTAATGAAATCATGGTATGGAAATTTTGGATGAAATACAATGCTTTCTCTGTTTGCTATACCCGGTAGAAAAAGTAAGAATGACTAACTGTCGTAGAAATCAGTCCACTCGAATATGTTTATTCAAACAACCTTGTTAAGTAGGTACTGGAAGAGATCAAAAATGCGTACTATTCCCACAGTTAGTTTTGCCTCTTTTGCATATTTAAAGCCTCCATTTCATATTGGTTATTTATTCCAAATTTTATATTTACCGAATGTTATATAAACAGCTGATAAATTATTACCACTGAAATCACATGTATGGTTGACCAGTTAGGCTTCCCGACTGTACAGTGAATATGCACATGAATTATACAATACTGAAATATGTATGAACTGCTATAGTTTAATATTGATTGTATTCAGAGGCGTGGTTTAGCGGTCAACATTTCGACTTCAAATTAAAATATGCCGTGTTCGATTCCTGGCTGTAGTAGTAGTGATTCCAGCTTAATTGAATCATTTTGTTTTTTGTATAACGCCTGAAAAATGTATATTGGCACTGAATAAAGCTGAAAGTATCAAAACTGTAACCGGCTATTCACACCATAATTTATTTATAAAGTGAAAAGACGCATATATCACCGTATAAGTTATTTCCAAAGCAGCTCTGAGGACTGATCACATTTGCAACTAATTTTAAATTATCGTATAGTCCAGAGGCACTCCTAATAATATAGTTTACACCAGAAGTGTACACAGAACCACACTTGTTTTTAACTCTGTGGTATAATATAAAATTGCTGATGAGACATTTATTTTTAACACAAACTTTCTTTCAGAAAAGCCGCCAGAACTTATTGGCCAACCGAACACTAAAAATCACTTATGAACCACATACATTTCCACTAATCTTGTTCACTTATGCCAGTATTTAGTGTTTTGTACTGACCACGCTGTAGTGGAAACAATGTCCTAAAGTTATCGCTTCATTGCGCATTCCTGTTACTGTCAAAATGCTTGACTTTACAGAATAACAGGGAATAGTCGGTTGCTGCCTTTAGGGAACATTGTTGAAACTGATAATAACAGAAACTTTTGGGCCAAAAGTTGACACAGATGGCGGTAAGATATACGATTGCCGCCTCTGAAGCGTAGTAGTAGCGTGCCTGCCTCACGTTTAAGACGACCCGAGTCGAATTTCGGTCAAGATGGAAAATCTTGATAAGGTTTCTTCCAGGGTTCTACCTTATCCTGAAAGATGAATGACAGATAAGTTTAAGCTCTCTGGGCTCTGGGTTCATTTGAGCATCATTCCACCCATTTCATTCTTCGTCCCATATGGCCTTCTTAATGAAGAATAATTTTCTTCACTCGTCCCTTTTTCAGAACCATATTTAGTTTTTACAATGTCATTATCTAATGCACATTTGTAAATTAATTTTCATCTTTACCCGACATCAACCACTTCCTTGATAAACTTCTCTCCATTTGTTGTACATATTGAATCTCACGGTACCTCAAGTGTGCACTTTCAAAACAGGAAGATGTCAACGTTTGAACCCTAAATATTAAATATATTTGAGTTATATTTATGACATATTCTAGATAAAATTCTGATAAAGATGAATAACAAAGATAATATATAAAAAATTGTGATGTTTTACATTCATGTGACGTTCTCTACCCATTTTTCGACAAATTATTCTTAAGTAGGCTCATTTTTCCATTGACTTTAGTTGATGAAGATTAACATTTTGTGTAAATGCGTTTATAATATATTTTTGTATATATAATGGAAATTAATGACTGTAGTAGGCTTGAACAACAGCTCCTTGAAGAGCTCGTCCCCAAGAAGAGGGCTTTGAAATTACGTTCCCTTGCATAGCAAGGAAGAAATAAGGTAAGAAGCGATTCAAATTTTGTCAAAACATGACAATTTTCAAAGGGAATGCTCTCCTTTGCCGCTGGATTGTAACCGTTACCAAGAGGTGACACTCATAAACGGAGTAAAGGACATTGTAGCCAGTCTACCGGCTTCTTTATTTCCTACTGATACATACCTTGTAAATCCAAACCTCAAAGTAATGTCATTCTTGCCAGAGTAATGGGACAGAGGAGAAATGTTTTGTAAAAAGCTCTACCTCATATTCCATAAGGGTAAAGTATTTTAAAACAAAGTATAATAGAACCCCGTTAATACGGACCAATTGTGGCTTAATGTTGTCCAGATTAACAAAAGTTAGGTTTAAGTGAAATGAACACTACAGAGAAAGACTGTAAGTGTATTTAGAGTATGTATTCTATAATTTTATTAGAACGTGAGAGACAATATGCCCACCTGATTTTAATCACACAATCCTTATATATTTGGTTTGAAGAAAATATCAATTTTATCTTGTGGGTTATCACGCACCTCTTTCTCAATGAGACCACGAGGCTCCTCATATGACAGTGGTATGCAGAAATCTGTTTTTCAGTTTTCTCGACAAAGTCTATTACACAATTCATATGCTACTTAACCTCACATAATTGCATCATCAGTTATGGGATAGCCTGGATCATCTTAATCTCTTCGATCTCGTTTTCTATGACGCTTTCTCGCCTTCCACAACCAATGTTTGGTGAAAGTCTTTTATGCATTTTTGTCTAATTCAACAATGTCATCATACAAAAGTTTCTTCCACGCATTAGTGAACGTAGAGGTCGAAATGCTGTTTACTGCACTTGCAAATTGAAAGGTATGGATCTAAAATCAGACACATAAATTTGAGAGCACGCACACATACAAAAGTGGCACCATTTTCAAGCCTTTCGATAAATTTCAGTTTCTCGTATATCGTAAGCGATTTACTGTACAGTCTGTGCAAAAGTAAAATGGACCATTTCCCTATGTTTGTCCTAGTTCAGTACTATAATTTCAGTTAGCAATTCGCAGACTTTTTAAAGGATGCTTCTCCGGATTAAGGAAATGGTGTTTGAAATGGTCAAAATTAACGAGACTTTATTGTATTGTTTAACATAAAACGTAAGCTTTCAGTATATGCTCATTTTAACAAGAATTTATCTGTGGAAACGTAGAGTCAGACTGAAAAATTCAATGCCATAGCTGAGATTTGAACCATGGATCTTCTGGTCTCCGTCTAGCCACTCTAATCATTGAGATACTATGGCTAACGTGCCAATATGACATTAAATTCTCCAACTGACTCGTATTTTTCCCGGTAAGCTACTTAGGATTCTCATAAACACATGAGACAACTACCTTAATGGCGACTTAAAACATGTAAGTACTTTAAGGCCCGGGCTTTATAGTTAACCACTATTAGGTCAATTAATGGAATATCCGTGGTTCAAATCCCGGCTATGGCTTTGAATTTTTCAGTCTGACTCTACGTTTCCACAATTTAGCCTACACACGGCCAGTGTGAAAGAACAATTAATTTCCAAGAATTTGTCTATCAGTTACGGTTTACCAGCTATACAATGTCATTAAGAATGAAGGAAATTTATAGGATATACACTGAAATTTTAATATATACATATTTCATTTTTCACGAAAATAGCATGAACATATCGTATTTCAATCAAATTTGCTAGATTTCCTGTTTGAGAGAGTTAAATTTCTAAAACTGAAGGATGTAGTTAGGGATAAGGAGATGTATGTCTTCGTGTTTTCTGAGTTATGTTCACGAATATAGTCCAACTAGGGCACATGTATCCTTTTCTAAAATTAATTGTTTGAAATTATAAGACCGTAAATGCTCTACTTTTACTTAAAATATCGGTATGAACATTTGCGTAGAATAAAACAAACGCCCTTATTGTGTATGTTGTAGAGGAAGTGGAATGTGAATCTCTTATCCTCAGTTCCTATTCACGTAACCTTTTTTTCTTCAAATATGGTTTAAAATTAGCAACACATTATTATCCAATTAAATGGATACTGTTTAACTGTGGTTCTCAATGTACCATTATATCGCTTAATTTTACTCCGGGATGATTTTGTCACGCTTGGGGTCATTTACGTGCCAAAAATATAGACACGGTACCATAGGCTTTACTTCCCATCCAAAATAAGTCCTACAAAGGATTTCTATATCTGAAAATATCCATTGTCCTCCACCTCCGATTGAGGATGGTACCAGAACCAGATTCTGATGTTATTCTTAGATGACAGAGAACATCGCATACTTTTATCTTCATACCACATGAACACGCAGCTCGTTTCTCAATTATTTTACTTATCCTTTTATTTGTATTTTACCTATCGCATTCAGAGTTTATACCTCGAGATTTCATCGAAAATAAATTTAATGTGGACCCAGAATCCTAGAAGAGTCCTTTAAGAAAAACGAGTATAGTTCTCGTGATTTTTATTGAAATATTATATATCATACACGATAATGTAATGTTAGAAATTCATGCAATTCATAGCTGAGAACACTTGCTCAAAAATAGATTCATTTAAAATACACAGCTTACTTCAAATAAATGTTAGTGGCATTGGACATTTTCGAGGCATTGGTTATTAGCTGTTGCCATTGTTTAATATTTAACGTTCGAATTTTGTAAGCATATAGAGTCCAGCTCTAAAACAGTTGACTATCGCCATTTGCGTCTAACACAGTGCTTATGAAAAATATATAGTGGAGCCATTTTCACAAATGCATACTTTCGTTAAAACGAGGAAAGGTAAGTAAACGCTTGTGGAGGTATTTTATATTGTCACTAAAAAGCGATATAAGGCACAACAGCTATTTTAGATGCAACACATCACATTTTTTATTTGTTAACTTTTGGTTCTGGAGTTTTTGGATTTATAAAACCACACACGCAGATCTTCATATGTATAGCAAATGACAAACCTAAAACATAAGAACACGTTCGCATAACATTAAACAAATTGAAATCCAGCAATTTTGTACTGAAGTTTATTGAATATTGTATATCTTCTGTAATCAACATTTAGGTTTTTAATGCATTTATTGAATAGACTTCCTCTAAATTTCTGTCCAATTAGAACAAATGCCAAAAGCACTGTTATATAAATCTAAATAAATACGAAAAAATTAATATTTCCCTTTAGTGTTACGTTACACTGTTGATATATTCAAATACGCAAAGAAATAGATCGTCACCATACATGAGAAGTTACATATGCATACATTCATGCACACAGGGTTATTCGAAACGACACCGAACGAATATATACAATATATTTAGTTGCTTAGTTTCTAAGTGATACATAGCTTTTACTGCCAATATAGCCGCATTAAAGACGCTCCAGAATGAGTGTGGATAGGCTATTACAGCAACACCGCTGCGTAACTCACGCTATCGAAGTTGACAGGTAGGTGACACTCCGTGCCGCCTGCTGTAGCTGTTTGTAAATATACCGACATACTCCACGGTAGCGTGGTACTATTAAGAATTTATTTGGCTTATGAAACCACAATAAAGAAGTTATTCTTTATTTATTTGCTTATAGGTGTTATACGTCTTCCAGCATTCCCTTATACTAGTTGATGACGGCAAGTAAGTTGCAGGGCATATGCAACTTAAAATTTTTAGAGTGAAGTTAATGTCAGTGAGATTGAGGAAGGAAGCATTAAATAATAAAAGAATAGAAAACAATATAAAAAAAATTGTAGATAACGTTAACCAAAATTAAACGCCTTATGCAACAAACATTTTATTTCACGGTGTTTAATAATACTAAATAAAGCAGTTGTAACTGAAAAAGAAGCTGTTAATTTACAGTAACGAGTTGAAAGCACTCTACAACTAAGATCATAGCAAAATGAACAACCTTGGAACTGTCCGGGACATTATCGACTTTTTCCACAAGTAACTAACTGAACTTTGGCACATTACCTGAAAGCCAGACTAGAGTCATTGATAAAGAGCGAGGAACAATGCTTTTGTTTTCGTGGCTGATGCATCCCAATAACAACCTTTGAGCTTTGCACAACATTGTTTCCTGCGCGGCCTAATCACAAAATAATGTAATGTTTAATATTGCATAAAATTATACCTAAGAGAATTTCGAAGCTGTGACAGCTAAATTCGGATACTTCGGCTATATTCGTTTGGTGTCGTTTCTAAGCAACCTGTATACATGGTATAACTTAATTATCATATTAATAATTTCATATAAACAGTACATTTATCACTGAGAGACACCGGATAAAGTGATTTGTTGCTTTCACGCAAGAAATCATCAGAATTTTACAAAACTGCATGTTAGGTCAAGGAACTACAAAGCTAGTGTTTTTTTTTTTTTTTTCAAAAGTCCGATGCTGAAATTTTGAATAAAAATATTTTGACCACACATCTATTTTGGTTACCAACCTTTAATGCACCTCGACATTTAGGTTGCTATTTCCACACATTTTACGAAATGTATGTAATTTTTTTTTTTGAAATTTGTTTTTAGATTTCATTATAATATAAGTTCTTAAAACTAAAAGTTTAACTTTACATAAAAATAGTTTTAAAAATTAATAATTATTCACACGTTATATTTCTACCAAAAATTACATTATCACTTTCTGAGTTATTCAATTTTGCGTAATACCACAACCTTTACTGGAATAAAGTTATGCAATATGCATAGTTGAAACTGCGTATTGAAACCATGTATTCCAGCAGGAAATTATGAAAGGAAGTAAATACAAGAGGCCACAGACCGCAGACCTAAAAATCTCAGAGATACACAGAAGTCCCAATAATTCCTGGTTCGAAGGTGGATTCAATATTTAGACTGGCCAGAGAAGGCGATGAACGGTCGCTGCGACCTGGTAACCTCTGGTGCACGCAACAATACTATTTCTTTGGAGCAAGTTGCCGTATCATCTGCCCGGCACCGCTACATGTCCCTTTATTCTGTTATATCACCTTGAAAATGAGAAGGTCAAGGAGGAAAATCCAACCCCAGCTATATACCGACCGGGAGAAACCACGCAAACCCAAGTGTAAGGACGGGTCCTTTGAACTCGGAATCATTCAAATGTGAGCCTCACTTTACTCACATATCCTGAAAGACTATCAATATTTAGGAAACATATATTGAAGTATTCGGAAGAAGTGAATTGAAACTTCTCTACGATGAACACATGAAGTCTAAGAAAAAAATAATAATTATGAAATCTCTTGTGCTATTTTTGCATACGTATGTGAGTCTAGATAATTGTGACGTTTGGATATTTAATGAACAAATTGGTTTTATGGAGAAAAACAAAAAGGGACCGCGCAAACTGAGGTAGAGGGAGAGAGAAATGCAAGGCAGGAACAAGAGAGAGTTGGAGGTTGGAATGTAAACCGGGGCAAAGCACGCACGTAAGCCATTGAGGGTATTTGTACTACGATGTGAACAAGACTCCAGGAGGCACGAATTGGGGATACCAGTAGGTTAACCAGTTCTGGAAGACAACGTGCTTGAATGCATTCTATGCCGTATAAGCCGTGGTCCCCAGGATCTCGTAGGAGAAGGCGCTCATAGATGGCAGTTCCAAGGCACTCCAACCATGCCAGGGTGAAAACTTCATAATGCGAACCAACACCGTCCAACTACAGCATGCAGAACATCGTAGTCAGGTCCTTTAATCCTGAAATGATGATGATGATGATGATGATGATGATGATGATGATGATGATGATGATGATGATGATGATGATGATGATGATGATGATGATGATGATGATGATGATGATGAAGATGATGATCATGATCATGATGATGATGATGAGGGAAATTACAAGAAGTTATGGACTAGAAAGTCCAGGCAGATATGGAACTATCCCAGTACGGGACTATCAACACTAGAAAACTAGTTTAAGTACGGAAATGTAGAAGGACATGTCTTTCTTCAGGCTAACATAGTTGCAACTCTCCAACTTGTTGTGTTAAGCAGCTTATAAGTTAAGTCGATGCACAACCACCAACGTTGATGGTTATGATTCTGCATGGATGACTAGGGAGGTTATCTCCTATCTCCGTTTTATGACGCTGAATACACCACCTCACCTGCACTGTAAGCAAGCAGCTTGGAGATATGGAGAGGAACGATGATGAGTCATAAAGCTTTGGAGCATTTTATAGCTTTAGAGGGCTCATCGCTACCATTTCTCTCTTTCCTGGTAAAGTGTATCAAACACTCGTTAACTAAACGCGCAGATCTTTACAGTAACGACCTGATATTTACCATGTAATTAGCGCTAGCAGATATACAATTTAGTACACTTAAGCACAAAAATGACATTATAAGTATCACAACAAACTACTCCGCAAAAATAAGCCTCACCGTGGGACTTTTTTAAGTCAGTGAATTACCTGTATTAAAATAACTTACTTTATACCAGATCTGCAATGGATACATTATAAATCTTTTCCCTGTTTCGCTAATGAGTGAATATGTCACACATGATAATATTATCTTAGTATAATAAATGCACACACATAAAACGTAATCGGAAACTAAACATACTTTATATTACAGATTACCAAGTTATAAACGAAGGAAACATTGGTAAAACAAAAACAACCCTCTTCTTACGCAAGTCACCTCCTCTTCGAGGACTAAGAAAGGAGTGGCTGTTTTTTTTTTTTTTTTTTTTTTTGAGGAGCAAAAGAACTGTGGACCCGAGCGAATACCCAAAATGGTATACCAGGCCATATCTGGTATGAAGGTCAGGAACTGGATGAACTAAAATGACCACTATGGATGAAAGGAAAGACGATAATAGAACAGCTGATGTAATGAATGATACAGTAAACCGGAGAATCCTGAGAAAACCCGTCTAGATCCATTCCATTTACTGAAAATTCTACTTGCACTCTCCTGGAATCAAAAGGAGAGTGTAGCGAGGTGGTCGGTTTAGCCTCGAGGTCATAACGCTGGCGATGTTAGCGAATTACGTGCGGGGAGGGGACAGATTAACGATTTGCTTGCTAAGGGTTTCTACGGAGTCCTCAATTTGCGTCCCAAATAAAACATATAAAATTTATCTTCCTATTTTTGAGACATATGGCTGGCAGCCTAGCCTTACAAAGAAGCTAAGACTGGTACGACTAAAGTGTTACCTGCATCGCATTATGCATTTATAGTTCCATAACGTTAGTTATTCAACTTCATCAAACTTCAGGAGGCACCCCTGGAACTCATATCTTTTACTGTACACACTGTAACTATTAGAAATGCTATTCAGTCAGGTACTTACTGAAAACATACACTTTTAATAAACTGAAATAGTGTTCCTGAGTTTGTAGTTCCATCATTTAATCATGAACAGCAGTTTCTTCTCTTCAAATTGGTGGTGAACTAATGGCTGATACAGAACGTATTTTTATATACACTTCAGCTTAAATTACTTTCATTACGTCTAAAAACTGATAAATGTTGCGTGTGGGGAGGGAAACAAACTGTTTGAATGTGCATGAAAGGATTTAAATACATTGGTTATACGCATGCAAGAGAAAGAAAACTCAGCCATAAATATGGAAGAAATCGCCCTACGCTCAACTACCAACTCATAGGAGCGTCCTGGTTCAGTCTCTAGGAGATTAGGACCAAACAAGACGCCGTTTCCGGCTTTTCTGGGTACCCCGCATAGCATGCGGGCACCCTAGGTAACATTGGAGCTAATCCGAGCAGCAGCAAATGATGAACTCCATAATCATGCAGTGTGCTGTTTGGCATCAACATTATAAACTTTTACACCTACAAGCACCAGGGTGTAACAGAATAATTGTATTGCAGCCTGATCAAAATTAGAGGAGCAATCACGCTGCCTCGCAATCTTTCTTCATTAAAGTAATCCCAACCCATCCTTCATTCACCAGAATGTTCAACCTGCGGTAAAACCCAAGACCTGGGTGGGTACGCAGCAAAACCTCCAGGCTGTAAAAAACCTGTCAGTACCTTGTGTGTGTGTATGTGTGTGTGTTGTGTGTGTGTGTGTGTGTGTGTGTGTGTGTGTGTGTGTGTGTGTGTGTGTGTGTGTGTGTGTGTGTGTGTGTGTGTGTGTGTGAAGAAATCGGTTATTATGCATGATGTAGTTTTCTGGAATATAATCACAAAATTCATGGAATTCACTTATCATTTGTTTGTATTACCATGATGTCATCAGTAGAAGTGTTCCACTTGGTTGGGACCTGAGCGCGAAAGACCGAAAAATAGCTTCACTAAATTGCCAATCTCAGAATAATTTTGTTTACAAACAAGACTGACATTCTGAATCTTTCTCCACCAACTTTGTTCGAGGTGAAATTTACATTCCCGCAAGTTTGCACTTGGTAGAATTTAACGAATAGCTTTATGTCAGACTGTTTTGAAGACCACATATACCGTATTTGGACTAAAATTTATTTCATTAACCTTGTTGAAAATCAGACCACCTTATCTGTGAAGACATCAAACAACTAGTGACTTATTTGACTGTTTGTACCAACAATTAAGGATATGTCCAAGGACAGACCGGTAAGCAATTCCAGTGTATGTTCAAAAATCCCTGCAATCAATTCTACCTTGGACGGATCACGCACGCAATGCCAGCTGCCCCAGTGCCGGCAAGAAAAATATAAGTGTAGAAATAAGAGAAATATCGCTAAGTAACACTTTGTATGTTTAACTTTTAAACTATTGGAGCATAATGCCTACAGCAATGTGGAAGTTAGGCTATAATTTTATTCTCCACCTATCATAAATGTACGTGTACAAGTTTAGTGAATATGCAGGGAAATTTATGTACAATTAGCTCATTCACGATTTTTCAAAGGTTAAAGTTTTTGAATAGGAGATGAGAATAACAGTTTCGTATATGTCTAAGTAATGAAGCATTTTAAATTTTTTTTTTTTAATTTTACGTCCTCCAGCGTTAAGTCATATCGGACGGTGAATGAAATGAGTGAAATGATGCTCAAATGAGTCCGGGGTCCATGGAGCTTAGGGCTACTTGACATTCGTCTTTAAGGATAAGGGACAACTCCGGAAAAACCTTATCCAGGTAACTCACTCTGACCGAGATTCGAACTCGGGACCTGTTGAACGTGAGGCAGACACGCTACCATCTACGCTACCGAGGCGGGCGAAGTGCTCTTATGTGGGTGAAGAGCGTCAATTTGTAAGGGGTTCAATAATTATAATTACCTAGCCAACCAAAATCACGTATGAGCCTATTTAGCGTACAGTCAAATTTATCTGATACGTCCAAAAAGTCTTGGATATTTAATACCATAAAGATATTGTGACTTTGTGGGTTCGTGAAATGAAAAGTCCAATTTCACCACTCAAAAATGTTCTTTATTTCCACCGACCTACAGTTAAACTCTTGCCAATTACACAGAATTACTTGCTGCACACAATTACAATTCACCAGTTCGTCCGTTACAATTTCACTTGTACTCGCGATTACATAAACTCCGATGCACATACCAGTTACGTACAGTCTTCCGTTGCACAATCTTCTCGTTCATTAACACGTCACTGACTAACTCTTACACCAAGAACTGCGACTGTCTCCTCACTCACACTCACTAACCAACTGACTGACTCTACTCTACTCTGTCTGTCTGTAACCCCCTTTATATAGGAATATCGCCGACTTCTGGTGTTTACAGGATTGTTCCAGTAACAGAAAGATCGAGAACCAGGTGTAAGGAAACAGACGGCACGAGCATGTTTTTTCTCCCGACCGCCGCCTTGTCACCACAGACGAGGGGGAGGTGTGGCTCACACGGACCTCCCCCAACTCCCGCTCCCAGCTGCTTCACAGGGTGTTCCAGCGCTCGCGTTACAATATATACGCAATTCCTTCTGAATTGTTTTTAGTGAAGACAGTATTTTGTCACACGTAAACAGCAGAACCTCCTGACGAGAAAATGAATTTTCTATCATCTCAAAAGAGGGTAGAAGGGGATTTTTATTATTATACAATTAAAGCTATTTTCTGGTCGGTGTGGATCCATACCTACTTCTTGAGAAACAACGAAGGCGTTCAATCCCCTCCCATATAATCTCACTCACTTCCAGATTATTGATATGGAGCTACAACAAGTATTGCAGTTTCACGGGCTGAGGAGATTGTAACGTTCACTTATGAAAGGAAAGACGGTGCCCTACTCTAGCTTAAGATGGTAGCGTGTCTGTCTCACGTTCAAGAAGTCCCGAGTTCGAATCTCGGTCAGGGTGAGTTACCTGGATAAGGTTTTTTCCGGAAAAGATCGCCCTTCGCCAGGATTCTAGTGTGTTGTGCAGTTACATTTGGCATGGTTCGAAGTTGTTTGTTTCTGATACCACATCAAATGTGCTCATATCGTATTTGAAAGGTCAAAGTCGGAATGAAATATGTAACTATTATAATATTGTGGTATATGAAGATAATTATTTTTAAGTAGTTTGTTATAATAACTTAAACATTTAATTTGTAAATAAAAAGAGCTTTGTGCTAGAAGCAGAGTAGTTCTAACCACGAAATCTCTGATTGCTTAATCACAAATCTAAGATAAACATAAATGGCTAGCGTGTTAGTGCATGCCACATAACACAACTGCAGGTATAGAAAAGTGCTAGTCCTATGTTTGCTCGCTGGTCTAAGTAGGACTAAAATATATATTTTTGTTTATGAGGCCATTCTTCTTTATAAAACACTATGCTTGTTTGATAGAATGTGACTGTTTATCCATAGAAGACAAATAAAGTGATCCAAGTACTAAATAACATATGGTATAAATTTTGTGAGGTTGCTGTTACTGAGATCGTTATGGCTTTTTTCATCCCCTGGATAGTAAGATAGAATTCTGATACACGATTTTAAAGCAAATGTTTATCTTCAGTTTCAGTTGACAGCTTATAAGAGTTATCTAATTTAGGGATTGGTTCAATACTTCTCGATGGTACTTGTGGTAAACCTTAGAACCTTTCTGCCTGTATAGTATGACATGAAGCTGTTTTCAAATGTAGCTATTGTTCCTAGGAAAAACTGTTCTTATATGAACCATTGATCGCTTGATTTTCTGTGTTAATAAAGCAGATGTTACATTTTTATGGGATACGAGCGGATGGTCAAAATTGAGTTTCAAAACGCTTATTCTCTAAGATAAGCTAATTTACTATTTAGGTTTCTTTTTTAGATTATGGGATTCTAATTTGTTCTTTTCACTGATTTTTAAGAAATGTTAAGTGAAATATTGACCTCAGAATCGTTCTCTAAATGTTTTATCTATAAAGTTTAAATTTGGTTACTAAGCTTTGTAAGGGGATATCTCTAAATGCATATGCATTCATTTATCTGATCCTGATACTGCAATTGTCATTTAATGCTTGTGTACTTTCAGAGTTTAACGTATATACATATTAATGATAAGTCTCAAGCATATTATTAGTTACCTATCTTTACAATTAAGTGTAATGCTTTTTATTCAAAGTAGCTTATTTTTATTGCAGACGAGAATGCTGCGTTATAACTATTTGACGCTCTGATATGATTGAAGTCTTTCAAACACATTCCTCTGATCCACTGTTTCCAAAATAATGTTACATTTAAGAACTTAAGATACTTTCTCTGATATTTGAAGCTTATTTAAATAAATGCCTTGCCATTGTTATACTGTAATTCATATATAATAATAATGGTAAATAGAAGAAACAAATTGCAATGATATTGGCTGAAGTACGTAAATACGAAAATAAAACCGCTGTTAAGGTACTTATTTTTACTATTAGTCACTATTTGGTAAGGTAACATGAAATGCTTCTCAAACTTAAGGATTATTTTGTTTCCCATAAACATCTTATTTTGAGTTTATACGAGGGCTATTCAGTAAAGAATGATCACAATTTTTTTGACAACGCACCTTCGCACCTTTACTCATCCTCATAATTTTGATGGTGCTTCTCAAAATAATCTCCCCTGAATGCGACGCGCGTTTCTGCCTGTCTTCAAAGACATGTTGGGAACCATTTTTTGAGAGATCCTTCAAAATCGCCTCCGCAGCCTTCACCACTGCTTCGGATGATGTACAATGCCTCTCACGAAGGCGTTTCTTCAAGTTAGGAAATAGATAAACGTCACATGGCGCTAAATGCGGACTAGACGCAGGGTGAGAGATGCACTTCGCGGTGATTTTTGCAAGATGTTCAGCAACTGCATTGACAGTATGCAGCCGCACATTCAGCCTGCTTCACGGAAATGTGGTCTTTTGCGTCTGATATGAACATGCAATGTTTTCAGGACATTCCTGTAGTATTGTCCAGTTACTGATATGTGTGCAGGTACAACATGCTGGTAAACCATTCCATGAACATCAAAGAATTAGATGGACATAACTTTCCAAGCAGAAGCAACCACTGTTGCTTTTTGGAGGGTTGGTGATGAAGGATATTTCCACACTGAGCTTTGCTGTTTGCTCTCAGAAACAAAATGATGTAGCCAAGTTTCATCAGTAGTGATTACGTTTGAAAGAAAATCTTGGTTCTCATAGACAGGAACCAGGAGTACCAACAATAAAACTTATACGGCGTGTTTGTTTCACATTAAGCTAACAGAAAATAACAACATTGATTTTCAGTGAGAAAAATTATAAGCGTAAAAAATTATGATCGTTCTTTGTTGAACAGCCCTCGTAGATGTAAACACATTATTGTACACGGATTTCCCAATTGTGACCAGTTTAAAAGATTCAGAGGTTTTATTTACATTTCATTTTAACGAAATAATCGCTACTATTCCATTAGTGCATACTTTGTCATTATACTACATCATTTGTGAAACTGTTTTAACAATATAAAGTCAGTTAAGTGTAAGTACTCCTACAACCGTTATGGAGAGAGTGAGGGGGGGGGGGGCAGAGAAAGAAATGGAGATTAAGGCTCAACGTAGTGCTTTACCTTAATGGTGCAAAGCTGGTTAAGCACCCTTTCCTGACTTCAAAAATGTTTATACTAAAAATCCAACTAAGAAAAGTGAATATAATAAAACTAACCCCCCTCCCCACAAAAAAGACGAAAATGTTCACACCTTTTACTAACTGCAGCTGTGTCCAAATGTGGCTTGGACATTAACCATGCGCAATTAATAAATGGATCATCCTGAAATTAGACTTAGGAGATAAGAACACATAACTAAAGAGTATACTTTATGCACTGTTTGAATATTATCACAGGGGAAACAAAGTAGTGTCGGGTGGAATTTCAACCATTGTATAGGTAAAATTATATAATGAACAAGGACACTGCAAGATCAATATCATATATGTATTGTAACCGCAACCCTTCTTGAAGAAGGAATAGAATCAAATGAAATAAATAAAGAAGGCTGTTGGCCATAGAGACAAGTCAGAGATGTATAGTTCTAGGCTCAAGGATTCATCCTTCAGCTAGAGGTAGGTTTGGAGGTTGTCGTTCCAGCGAGCCTCTTGCTGATTCCTTTGAACGAATATTCGTGCCACCTGCCATCACCGACATACATAAAAAAACTGGGAATAAGATTAGGAAATAAGTAAATAATAGGAAGGAAGTCATGGTAAATGAGAAACCACCCCGAGCAGGTAAAACCAAGGGGAGATTGAACAGTCGACTGGAATCGAACCAAGGATAATTGCAATGTTAGCTTTATACGATACCGCTCAGAAGTTTCTCTCAGATCACCTAGACTAACCTTTGAGAGTTATATTTTCACACTTAGGTGTTTTCAATTTTAGAAACGGTTGCAGATGCAAGAATAAACTAAGAAATTAGGGTTATCAACTATAATTTATCATATACTTTATTATTGTATAATACATATAACTATTATGCGTTTCATATGTGAAGAGCTCTGGAGTCTAGCTAATCAGATGCCGTATCACACTCAGCGTTGCCAGCTTGTTACCCCACTCCTTTTATATTTCCCTCTCTGTCGCACACTCATACAACATGAAGGTCTGCTTTTACAACGATGCAGTTGCCAAAATCAAAATTGGAAAAAGCATTTTCTCAAAGTATGCGTATTTTAAAATAATATAACTAATTAATTATAGTTTATGAATTACCCGTTTTTATAATCCAATGGAACTGCCAGTGGCTCATCCATATCGCTGTCAATATCACTTCCGTTAAGAGACAATTCCTCATTGTCACTGTCTTCTGAGTCTTGCAAATTTATGATTACAGGTTCCAAAAATCTCGTCACGTGATATTTCTTTCTTAAAATATGAATGCCTCATGCAGTTTTCCCAGTCCTGTTGTGTTACTTGTCAATTTATTCGTGAGCAAGTCATTTAACGTCCGTCACTCGAAAAGTATTATATCTGTTTGCAATCCCCCTTTTTATTTGAGCCCACACCAACTCAATTGGATTATATTGGCAGTGGTAAGGTGGGAGACGCGTTACCTCGTGTCCCGTTTCAATTGCTAGTTGATCCAGCTGATACACTTTTTCCGTGTTTTTAAGCGGAAGTACTCTTTACAATGACTCATTATTAGTTTCTGTTTCCGAAAAATTTTTGAAGAACGTGTACACCTTAAAAATAATATTTCAAGCCTGACTTCGCAATACCTGCCTTTTTAACTCGCCACTAAATTCACCGCAAAAAGCAATTCAACGATTTAACACTTAATCTACTCTTGTGTAAAGAACAACTGAATGACATTGATCTGAACTCTCCAGAGTAAATACACACTTTTTATCCAGCTTTCCTTCATAAACATAAGCATTCAGAATTCCAAAGGCTAAAAGGAAATGAAGTATTTGCTATTTCTGGAATTTAACACCTTGACTTATTCACAGTAATTCTTTTATCACGTCATGTCAGTAGTTTAAATTTCAGTTCTCAGTAACTAAAAGTATATGTACATATATACAGACCAACTACTTTGAACTCTCTAGAGTATACAAAGATGACGAACCATTCATTAAAAAAAAAAAAAAAAAATGTAACCAGACGTTCTGACAGGCCAATAGGAAATTTATTGTTTCCTCTCGCTCGATTTGGAGTATTCAAAGTAATTCTTTTATCACGTCATCTCAAACATTTACGTTTCAGTTCTGCGTAATTACAAATATACGTACACGCATACGTGCCAACCAATAATGATATTCCTACAGTGCTTACGTCGTGATTTATTGTTATAATACAGGTAATAGTGGTTTATTTATTTGTATTAGAAAAACTAGTTGAGCTCAAAATATGGGATTTTCATGGTTATGTTAGATACATTATTCTATACCATCTACATGGATGAGTTTCGGCTGAACCTGCACTTTTGTCTTAGCGCGAATAGTATTTCATACAGATCGATTAGGTTGGCGCTCGTCACACACTACATAGCGGGAATGCAATAAAACAACACCGCAGGACTCCGATTGGTTGCTCACCTGGTATCGCTCAAGGACAAACACCTTCCCATTTAAAACACATAGTGGGCTTAGCATCTATCGACACGTCGAATGTTAATTAAATTGAAATGTATTCGTCAAAGTTGCTAACTCAGACCAGGTCTCTCGTTGGTCACTAAATTACTCTGTATATTCATACTTAAATGGTATAATATGCACCTACTTAAGATAACACAACGTACGTTGATACACAGATCAATGGGAAACGTAATACATAATGCTTTAATGAGGGTACTTTTGTCTGAAAAATCAGCTCCAATGCTAAAATGTGAAATCCCTGTTACGTGGCACACTGAAATTTGATATAGAGATTATATTAATTCAATGTACTGCTCCGAATTTCATATCAACGTGATTGCACTTTAACGTATATTTTTGATAGTGTGAGGCTTCACTACCCGTCGCCGGGCAGTGAAGTATTGACTAAGATAAGTTGCACTCTTTCCCTTTGATGTAAACACCAAATGCTATTTTCAAATAATCGAAATTGCTTGGCATGCCCAATTCTGGAACGTACGGATCTGTGGAAATTTCTAACGACAGTAGAGTGTAAGTCTTTTACTGAGTAATTAGGAAAATAAGTCTGGATTTTCGTTTCGGGTACGACAGCAAACAAGATTTTCCAAGTAACTATTCTGACTGTGGTGAGCTGCATCACTCAGGAGAGATTGGAGATGTCTAGTTAGTGCTCTTCTCACTAGCGATTGAATCTCCAGTAGAAAGCATTATACTGCTACGTCGCCAAGAAAGTGAAGTGATACTGAACATTAAGCTAGTACATTGAAGTGAAACTATGATGCAAATGAAGTAATGGTGAACACTAAAACTAGATTAATTTATTAAGTGACAGAGAACATCACCTGCTGAAAGCATTACAAATAAACACTCTAACAAACACTACAGCAAAAAGTGAACGGTAAGCTGGAGCCAAACAAATAAGTCAATTGAAGTGAACGAAAATCAGATTACACGATTTCTGAGTGCAGTCAGAACTCCTGATTTAGTACTACACACCAAGCAACGTTGACCCACCTAAAGAGGATTTGTAATAGGAATTTGAATTTCCCTGTGGTACCTGTAAACAAAAGATAAATTACATCAGGTGAACACAGAGTCACCTTCGTCTAATTGGATTACCTAACATGAAGCAGGACATATGGAACTGAGCCGAACTTGTCATTTTTGCAACATCGACGCCGACATACGTTCTTTTCTAAAGTGCATTTACCCAATTCCTCTATAACTTTTAGAAGTGTCTAATTGGATTACTCTGTATGAAGGTGTTTATTATGCTATTGCTGTTCTTTGTTGTTCAGACATCCAAGGAACTGTTCCTATCCCCAATCACCTTTCCTTTGTTGTGTCCGCGTTATTCTCTCGCATTGTTCTAGAATGATGAGTTCACATTGGTATACGCTTAAACCGGAGTGGGACACTGCTCACCGCAACTGCAACTTACGAGTAGATAAATCAATTCTGCTACCACCTCAGAAGAACAGAATGAAGTGAAGGAATTAGTAATAACAAATCATAAGGACGTGCGAAGGTTCCTAAAACTTTAAGGCTCGAAGACAAATACCATTGCTGAAGCTGCTTTGAAACAGCAAAAAGCTATTTACAACCAAGCAGAGCTCTGATGTCTTTCAGTTGAGCAAGCATCGGTGCATTTTTGGGCGCTGTCATACATCACAAATCACACATAAACGTTGACAAAATAAGAGGTGAACCATGGAAGGAGAATTATAGAATATTCGCGTAGACGGCGTAATGAACCACTTCACCCACAACCTACACTCCTCCGAGGCCTTGACTGCGGCTGGTGGACACAGCGTCTAGGTGAAAAAGGTATCCTCTACATAAGTGAGATGCCCTAGGAGTTAATAAATTCTTTTATTTTTTATATAACAAGATCGATTACTTAATACTGTGTATAATGGTAAAAACACTAAACCAGCTGATTGAAAATGATACGCTCTGTATATGGGAGACACCCTAGTGGATAGTAAAACCATTGTTTTAGTATAACAGGCAATTATTTAAACCTATACACGAGAGTAAAATTACTAATTTATACAGTAGGGATAAATGCTATGATTAAGTAAACGTTCATTACTGAGGTTTGCATGGTTAAGTCAGAGGGAGACAGACGGGCAGTGTGACGTTTCGAGGCGAAGAACAGGGCTGTCAGCACGTATGACGTCAGGGCTGAGCTGTGTACTGCAGGTTGCTGCGTTAAACGGCGCTGTGAGTAGGAACTGGAAAGTACATCCAGTTTGTGATGTTACCTCTCTGAAGAATAAGTGTAAATCCTACAAAGTCTTTATAACGAGTTTGAGTCCATATTTCAAGATGCAGAGACTCTTTCTACTACCTACTTTTAGCCTTTGCAGCCCCCTATTCAGTGGATGTCAACAATGTTGACATCATGGTAATGTTGAATTTATAGTTTGACGATTTATTAAAGAACAAATGTAATCACAAATAAGAATTGGCTGACTTTAACAAATGTCGTACGAAGTAAATTATAAAGGTAGTATGCACATGTTGCATGGATATTACGTACGTTCGGTTTGATATACCCTTGCGGATAGTTCTTTTGTGTTCTGAAGTTACCTTATTCCAAATCACGGAGCATCTGTTGGATCTCAGTATAACATGCAGCCTTAGGTTATAAATTAAAAAAAAATTACGTCCTAGCACTGTCGAGCCGGTAGAGAAAAGCAAGCAAAGGATGTCCCAAAATGTCCAAATAAGCATTCTGTACAAGTCTATCCTAACTTACATCAAAATACAATTATGTTATACTTTTTACGTTATAACATAACTGTTCTTCACTTAACTAGAATTGTTATATATTTTCTTGCAGCATAGAGCCAAAATTTAATTATTTATAATCTGTAAATATTTTGTAATTTAAAGTAAGGCTTAATATTAATGTACATATGAGGTAATTTGAATTACTGAAGTCACATATATTTTCTGTATTTCCTATATCGCTGTATTTCTTGATGCGAAACTCTTTCTTCTGTCCTTGCGGCAGCAGCACACACGTGATACGATGACGTCACCCTCTGATATACCGTCCCTACATACTGTAATTAACCAGTAGAAAGCAATAGATAATTATCGACACAATATGAGTGGAAAAAATTCTAAGATTTTCTCAGTTATTCTTCTTTATCAACAAGGATAATTTTCACAGAATAACTGGAGCTTGTGAACTGACTCTCTCCACACAGTGCAGAACAAAGTTGATTTATGCTACTGCCGCGCGTTCAACTGGATTTGCCCGTTGCATTCTGCAACTGTTTTAACGCACGAAAAGATATGTACTTTTACCTAAAACGGAACAATTAGACCACATGGTATGTACTGGAAACTTTATACCAAGCGTCTGTTAACTTAGAATTGAAACTGTATGCTCCAGAGTGCAGAAATAACAGAGTAACTATCGACTGAACTGAAATACATAATAAAAGGTCTGTTCAAAAAGTGTCGCAAATTTTTAATTTTCGATTGTTTTTTAAAGTTATCTTGGTACTCGTGTCCCTCATTTATGTTGAATATCTCGGACATTGAATGTTCAGTTAGTTGTTCAGAGTTATTTTGGTTGGACGTGTTTAGGCTCATCTTCGAAATATTTTTGTGGCCGCGCCGTGGCTCAGTGGTTAGACCGCTTGGCTCTCACCAAGACGGCCCGGGTTCGGCCCCAGGCGACCGCAAAGTGAGATTAGTGATGGACAACACGGCGCTGGAGCGGGTTTTCTCCGGGATATCCGCTTTCCCTCGCCATCTCATTCCACCGGTGCTTCATTTTGATCTCATGTATCATCCGTGTCATCGCCTGCGGTGCCGTATGTAGTAAAAGCGGGCGTTAAACACCACACATTTCATTTCATTTCGATTTTTGCCTATTCCAAAAACATATAGCCAAGAATGTGTATCAAATATGGTGTGAAAAACAAAATTAAGTGCGCGGATACATTTCGAATGTTGAATGTGGCATATAGTGAAGCTACCTTGGACCAAAACAACGTTTATCGGTGGTACAAAAATTCTCAGGGAGTCAGGAAGATGTGAACAACGAAGAGCGCCCCGATCGTACTTTTTCTATTACTTATTTAAAGCAGAGGTAGTATTGTAATCAACCGAAAAATTAGACACAAAAGATTTAGGCAAAAATTTACTTTGAGGCTCCCTGAATTAAAAACGGATGTTTAGAAAAGCATCAGTGTGTATGTGTGTGTCTGTAAACAGAAAAATGTAGATACCAAATTTGGATTTAAGTTCAGTAGCTGCCAAAGAGGATATGAAAAAGTTTTAAGAAAATATCCTTTGTCTTTAAGTGGAAAACCTTTCTAAATTTGTGATTTTCTCAAAAACTCTAAACAAAATCCGTTAAATAACACACCTTTAAGGTATTTTATGACAAATAAGTAACTTCTGAGAATACCCTATGAAACTTTCATTTTGGGTCTCTTTTGCAAAACTGGTAAACCAAATAGAATATGATTGTATAAAGAATGTAGTCCTCTATAAATCGCACTATTTGTCAAATACACCTTTAGTGGATGATATGTGGGTGATATATCTTGATTTTATTAGAATTTTGTTTCCGGTCTTGAAGGCCGTGGCGCAGACAATGAAAAAGTAATCTGATGTTTCGCCCAAAGCTACGTCGGGCATCTTCAGAGAATTGACTCCTATCAGGTTACAACGTTCTACTGGATTAACGCCGACCGTGAAAACCTAAGCATGTACATATTTTGAATTGGTTTGTATTTCTCTTAAAATCCTTGGTCATTGCTTAAGCTTATTGTATTTTTCTTTTCTCATTACGCTTATTAGTAAAGATGCAATCAAGTCATTTCGACAAATGCTTATCTCGTTTATTATAAAGGAGATAGAAGATAAGGGGTTCTAAAAATATTACATAAGAGGCATAGAGAAATTCATGTGAGTGGACACATCCAAATTTGTTTTATGTTACAGCTGTGCGAATTTACGGTAGTTTGAATACAAAACGAATGGAGGCATGTTGTGAATAATTCGATAGAGAAAACATTTAAACCGTATTCGTAGCATGTGCCAGACGCAAATGAAAGCATGAAAGAGATGAGCAAGCTACAGTAGCTAGCGCGTGAAATAAACCTTGCATCACTGATCGATTCATTTCAGTATTCACTGCAGAGGGGCGGATGTATAGAATGATCAAAGAGATTAGGACGTCAATAGGCGGGCGGAACATATTGACAGATAGACGTGACAGATGGCGGAGTATCACCTCCCTACTACGCCGCCCTCGCACGATGTGCTAGCTTGCACTTGACAAGTACAAATTAGACTGTCTTGGCAAGCCCAAATTCAATGCCAGCAATGAGTACCATGTTTCATAAAGCGGTTCGACGTGCGCTGCTTTTCGAGTGTTCCAAATCATTGGTTTGCTTTTCAAACACCTGCACGTACAGTTAAATTTAATTCCAAATCAAAACCTCCCCTTCGCCTGTTGTTCTTCCCTGCCTGTCTAAACCGAATTGATTCCTAGACGCTTCACCAAAATTCTACTTTCTTTGCTCCTATATAGTATATAGTACTGGGTTTTGCTTTTTATTAATCCATGAATCAGTTCCAAATATTAGAACATTCTAAAGTATTACATGAAGTAACTTTCATAAATCCCAACACCATATACTAAATTGGAACATTTCTGGAATTAGTATAGACATGAAGCATCATAGTCTGTTGCGGAAAGGTCTCAGTTAAGCAATAAAAGTGAAACATGGCTTTCTAGCTCTTGTAGCCTGCCAAAAGAACCCTTGGATATACTTCCTTGTTGCTTGCAACAGTTATGTGCAACGTAGAGTATTTTCAAGTTGCACGTTAAATGAGCTAATGGGTGAACAAATATTATATCAGTAATACCTATGGATAAAAACACTTCTTATTAAACTGTTAATGAAACATAATTTTATCTCTTAAATGTAGTGATTTATCAGGAAGTCCTTTAAACTCTCCAGAAGAAAACAAATACAGTGTGAAGCACAAACGGTGGACCAAGCAGGATGGCTCAAGAGATTAGCATCTGTGGCCCATATTCATGAGGTGGGAGCTTCAATTACCTTGAGCCAACTAATGTTGCCAAATTAAATATCGGGCTGGATATTCAACATCTTATTTCACCTTAACCGTAAAATAATAGTAAAAGTGAAAGTACATGGATATAAAGAAATGCTATGCCATCTAGGCGCAAATAATGAAAGCTGGTAGGCTAAACGGCACCTTAGTGCTTTCCACCTGGCACATAGTTAAAATGCGGTATAATTACCTAGCAATGACGTGGGATTTGGCCAGCTCGAAAAACTCAAGTTACTGATTCTATATTTTTCCCACTTGCTCTCCAACTCTCTCTAGACAATTACTATTGTGACTTTGTGTGTTCATAGAATTAAAAGCCTTGTTTCAAGACATTTAGAATGCTCTTTATTTAAAATAAAACACGTTTTGTACAGCCCTGACAGCAGAAAAATTACGTAACATACACCAAAGCAGTCTCTCGTTGCTTCACCACACATAAACAAACGAAACAATTCATTTGCAGAACACTTCAAATAGCTGTACGCACACAATTAACAGCTCAACTCGCAACTGACTACTGCGGTACACTTCAAATGTTCACACAACTCACACACTGCATAATAACAACTTTCCATCGACCCGACCGTTGTCGCTTATTTATACCCGATTTATTGTTTCACGAAAGTTGCCGAAACTTCACGGTCTTTCACGATGGCAAGAGAAGCAGAGGGAACTATCCAGACATCTCGGTCTCTTTCTCTCTCTCAGCAAGCGTTCAGCGCTCGCGTAGCTCTCTGATTCTTTCTTTCCCTGCTTCTCTCTCTCTCTCTCTCTCTCTCTCTCTCTCTCTCTCTCTCTCTCTCTCTCTCTCTCTCTCTCTCTCTCTCTCTCTCTCGGTGTTCGCCTACGCGCTAGAAGCAGGCAGCAAAACAATTCCTGAAGACATTATGTACTATGTTCTGCTAATGAGGTGATTACAGCAAAATTATAAAGAAATGAAGCAGATATTTTCCTATTTGAGGAACTATATTTTCGTATTAATATTAACAAAGTAAAGCTGAAGCTGCAACTGCCTGAAGAAATAATACTTAAGAGAAGCTTCTAATAAAAATATATTTTTATTGATGATAACAAAAATCATCAAAGAGCTTCTAGGTATTACATTTAATAACCCCTTATTAATTTATAAACTACGACTAGCTAAACGCTCATGTCATTGCACCATAGCTTATAAATGATTCAAGAGTTATTAAAATCTTTTGAATATCAAATTGAAATCGCATTAGACACCAAAGGATGACGGCCAGGTTACAAAGCGACCGCTCAGTTTATATAATACAGATAAGCATTAGGGTAACTATCTCCTAATATTCTCTACTTTTAACGTTGAGCAATAGGAACCATAACGATATTAGTAACAAATATAAAACTATGATATTATGTGTTTCAAAAGAGTTCTCGCCTGTAGCGAGTCAGATGCCCTAGAGCCTTCAGCGTTGCCATCTCGTTATTCCAACTCTTTTTTATATTTCCCTCTCTCTCGCACACTTGCCAGTCTTCTTGGCGCTAGACGTAAGGGAACGGAAACTGAATTTTCTAAAGTTTTATAATCATGCAGCTGTTGAAATAACAATTGCAACATGGATATTCATATATTACGCAAATGGTTTAAATATTTAGTGTCAAATTACAGCTTATGAGTTACTTATATTTCTAATCCAACGAAAATACCAGCGGTGCATCGGTATAGCTGTGAATGTTACCTATGTTAAGAAACAATTTGTCATTGTCTTCACCTTCTGAGTACTGCAAATTTATTATGATAGGTTCCAAACTCTCGTTAAGTGCTATTTGTTTCTAAAAGTAATCTTCTTATCTAATTTTATCTGATGTATCACGCAGTTTTCCCAGTTTTGTTGTGTTCCTTAGCATCTGCTTGCAACATAATTTGAGCCCACATTAACTCAAGTGGATCGTTGTGGCAGTAGTAAGGGGGAAGGTGGATCATGCCTAATTGATCCAGCTGATACACTTTTTATAGAAGAGTAACTAATAATGCTGCTTTGAACTATCTCGAGCATAGAGTAAATATAAATTACGAACCATTCATAAACAAAGATATAATGTGATCAGACACGTTCTGCCAGACCAGCAGGAAGTGTATAGTTTCCTCTCATCGAATTTAACAAACGCGTTGGCCTATTCAAAGTACATATTTCTTTTATCACGTCATGCCAAATGTTTTCGTTTCAGTTCTGAGTAATTTCAAATATACGTTCACACATATATGCCAACCAATAATGATAGTCATTACGGTGCTCACGTCGCAATGCAATGATATAATATAATGACATATACTTTATTTATTTGTATTAGGTAAACTATTTGAGCTAAAACTATGGGGTTTCTACGATTATGTTAAATACATTTCTCACTCATTTATCACGGATCAGTTTCTGTAAAATCTGAATTTTTGTCTTATCGCGAATATTATTTATTAGAGACTGATTAGTTTGCCGTTCGTCTCACATCGGTTAGCGGGAATGCAATAAGACAACAACGCAGGACTCCGATTGGTTGTTCACCTAGTACCATTCAAGGACAAGCATCCTGTTTTTTGGGTGATTTAAGTCCTCCAACGTTAAGTCATATCGGACGGTGAATGAATTGGGTGAAATGATGCTCAAATTAGTCCAGAGTCCATGGAGAGCTACCCGACATTCATCTTGAAGGATAAGGGAAAACCCCGGAAAAACCTTATCCAGGTAACTCACCCTGACCGAGATTCGAACTCTGGGCCTCTTAAACGTGACGCATACATGCTACCATCGACGCTACCGAGGCGGCCACAAGCATCATCCTATTTGAAACAGATAGTAGGGGATAATCTTATTTCTTAGCCATACCTAATTTCCAAATAGTAATTAAAGGAATATCTTTTTACATTATTCCAATAAGATTTTATACTTTAGTAATGCAATTTAAGAAGCATTGAAATGATTGTTCTGTGTTTAAATCTAAGGTGGGGATATGGAACCAAGTTTCCTTAGATCCATATACAGCGATGAGCAGCAGACGAGCACTGCAGTGCACTTTCGGAAACCTCGAAGAGTTAGAAAAGACAAAAGGAAAGAGAAGTGCTAGCAAAGCAGATAAGAAACCAAGTCAAACTGAAAGAAACACTTACTCAGCAATGGTTCGCGGTTCGTCCCCAAAGATTCTCTAACATCTCCCGAAACAGGTACTCCATTTCCCGTCTTCTGCTCTCTCTACTCATTTCTAATTTTCTCCTCCTGTAGCAGTATCATTCAGTCTGCATAAAGTTGAATCTTTTCTTCAGATTCCGAAAATATTGTATATATCGATCGAACTGTAGAGCTTCATACTGAATCATGCCTAGCATACGTTCAATTTCTAGTATTATTTTCATTACTTTTTGTGATTAGACGCTTAACATAGCAAACAAAAGAATACCATGCCTTCCAAGATAGCCATTTTCGACATCAATGCTACTGGAAAAAGCACGACTTAGGTAATGTCATTTTACTCTTGTGTAATTCAAATTGTGCTATTTCGCTATATTTTAAAGCATTCTCTTTTTTCTCTTAAGTTAGACTTTTAGTAGTGATTACTGATTTAAATTTATAACTTCCATATCAATTTGCCAAATGAAATAGGTAGAATTGTTTTTTAAAAACTTTTTATTTAGAGGGCAATTGTTTGTGTGTTATTAAATTTCATTTTTTATACACATAGCCTCTATTCTTAATCAAATGGTTCATTGCATAGCATAGCAATAGCGCCAGCTCAGTGCAGGAATTGCCTGCCATATGAGTTCGTTACATGCTGGATGAAGCTTTGCCTGGTTCTTACTGGAGGGGCAACTTTGAGCCAACCTTCCGGTGCTTTTGGTCTCTCAAAGTTGAACGGACTACGGCCGAGTGGTCAGCTCTTGGAAATATTAGGGAAATCTAGATAAATAGAGTCAGACTGAAAAATTCAATGCTATGGCCTGGATTTGAACTACGGATCTCCGGTGTCGGCCCAGTTGCTCTTAAGCATTGAGGTGCCATGGCCAACGTGCCGTCATGACATTAAATTCTCCAACTGACCCGTATGTTTCCCGATAAACCACTACGAGCTCTCATATACAATGGGATACGTACATTTCATGGTCATTTACTATGCTGTAAGTACTTAAGTCTCAGGCTTTATGGTTACTATTATTAGGCTAGTTGATGGAAATGTAATAATCCTTTCACACTAAACCTGTGTAGACTAAGATATGGATAGTCAAATGGAATAATTCAATGCTATGGCGGGATTTGAGCCCGAGATATCTGTAGTTCCAATGCCAGCTGTGACATTGCATTTTTCAGTCTGACTATATTCAAGTCTTAGCCTACACACGGCTAATGTGAATGAAAAATTAAACTTCCATTAGCGAATCCTGTCTGTCTGTCGCCTTCAACGGCCATTCCTGCAGCTCTGAGTCTCCTTCAGATTATCCGCCCCTCCTGAAGGTGCATATAGTGCTCCTTTTGTCAACGTATCTCTTTTGTCCTAAACTAAGTGATAAACTTTGTTTGGAGGAGGTCTGCTGAATGTCTATAAGTGCAATATTGCGTAGGTTTAAATTCTCCCTCACTTTCGGTGACTTCCTGAATTCCTCTTTGCTCCAATAATAAATTTAACTGGATGAGTAGAGACAGACTGAAAAATTCAATGCCATAGCTGGGATTTGAACCACTGATCTTCCGCTCTCCGTCCGGTTGCTCTAAACCACTGAACTACTATGGCCAACATGCCGAGATGACATTAAATTCTACTACTGACTATGTTTTCCGGTAGACCACTAGATTTTCTCATGTACAAGCACATAGACACGCACCTTTGTGCGATTTACTATGCTGTAAGTACTTAAATCACAGGATTCATGGTTAAACCACTATATTTGCAGGTAAATAGATGGAAATATTCATTTTTTCCACACTAGCCGTGTGTAGGCTAATGTTTGGATGAGTAGAGGCAGACTGAAAAATTCAATGCCATAGCCGGGATTTGAACCACAAATCTCCCGGTCTCCGTCCTTCCTCTTAACCATTGAGCTACCATGACCATCATGCCGACATGACATTAAATTCTCCAACACACGGCTAGTGTGGAAGAAATGATTATTTCCAATGAAGTTGTCGCTGGTGTTGGCACTTTTACTTAATCAAGAAGCGTATTTAGTAAGCGGACTACTGACAGCATTCTGCGGTATCTTGTTATGTAGGCGCGCGCGCGTGTAGTCATTCCACTTGATGCCGCGCCTGGAGTAGTCCCTTAAGAATTTTGTGTGAGCCTCGATTTAGTTTCTGTGGTGAGACCTTTTGTTTTGATACTTTCGGATTCTTTGGTATTTTAAAATACTTTCTCCTGCAAAACATCGTGTACTCTTAATTTTACATATAATTTACGGTTTTAAAGATTCTCCTAAATGCATTTCAGTACGTCAGTATTAAGTATGTCAAAATTTAATATCAAAATATAATTTAACGTGCTTAGTTTTGAAGGTGCCTTTGATTTAGTGGAGTTAGTAAGACTTTAGTAATAAAAATGCAATTATGCAAATGCAAATTTCTTACTTGTATATTGTGGTAAGTTACTTGCATATTTGGTTAACTGATTATCTTTTATTTTGTGTTATATATTATAATTTTTCTACAAATGTTTATTATATATTATAATAAAGTTACTGTTCTATAACTGATCTTAATCTCATCGCATTTAAGCTTAGTTGTCAGTATTCAAGGCATTCTACTCTTTTCTGGTTCATTTTGATAACTGAAAGTAAACGAAAATATTGTAAAAGTTCATATGACCCCTACAACGGTGGGAATATTTATGGACGAAGCCTTTTTCTCACTATTTCCAGATACCAGCTTCATAATGTTCGAAATTTTTCATATAATACCCCTGAGAGCTTCCTTGTGTTCTTTATAACAGTGACAGGCTTGAAAGGATAATCCGGATTACTGCAGATGCTCCAGCAACTCTCTATGTAGGACCAGAGATGTTGAAACATTGGAGCCAGAAGATACAAACAAGTTACATAAGTCATCCACCACTAATCCCAGTCGTGTTGGTGTATGTTGTTTCGTGTAGACAGTGAACCCATAATTCACAATCACAATAATAATGATAATTCTTATTTCCAAAACGTATTTATTTTTTCAAATGAGATCACTTCATTTTGTCTTCTGTACTCATTTTGTAATATTGACATTTTGAGCACAATCTTACTGTATCCTATATGGTGCAAACTGGTTCATGGTGACTCGCTTGCCAATACTAGCTGTACTTCCCATATTAAAAATGTAATATAAGTATTCTAAGTTGCTCTGGATGACATGGAACCATGTTTTGACACGCCTTTCTCTGAGGAATGAAGCTGCAAGTTATAATTATAAAGAATGATTAAATCTAAATTTGTAATTACTTGCTACACTGTGCATATAATCGGCCTAAGTAATAAATTTGGTCAACTTTCATAAACCTTTTTAAATGTCAAAAAACGAACAAAATTAAGTAAAACCAGCGAAAAGCGTAACATCTAGAAAGCGAAGCATGCCAAGTCATTTTTACGTTACAAAGTCTAATTTATGCTTCCAATTATGTTATCTACCCACTACTTACATAAATTACTCCAACTGCAGTCTATTGTGGTTGTTTCACTTCACAAATGTAAAAACCTTCCAATTGTGACACACTCCTAAAGTGAAAACTTTAACTTCTGAACACAACTGATGGAGATGAAATCGCGGTAACCTGTACCGCTACCATTATGGAGGACCGGGTTTGTTTTCCGATGATCGTCCACTTTCACCCTTAGGTTTGTGTGAGTTTCCAAATTGGTAGGTGAATCTGGGACGTTCTTCTTTCAGAATTATTTTCCTGTCCCTCATTTCCCTTAAACTTAATTTCGTTTATTATTTTCTGTTTCAAGTTTGCGAGGACACCACGTATTGTACCAGGGCTGTTCAATAAATAATGATCATAATTTTTACGGTCATAATTTTTCGCACTAAAATTCCATCTTAATATATTCTGTTAGCTTTATGCGAAACAAACACGCCGTAGTAGTTCCATTGTTGGTACTGCTAGTTCCCGCCTGTGAGAACCAGGTAAGTTCAGTCATGTTCACTATCGCCTACCGCTCCAATGGAGGTAACACGCGAGGAACAATATGCGGCGTTGAAATTCTGCTTTCGTCTCAACAAATCTTCAGTTGAGGCCTATACAACGTTACATGAGGCCTATGGAGAGTCTGTTGTTCCCTACAGAAGAGCTCGAATGTGGTTTAAAATGTTTAAAGAGGGGAGACAATCAATTTCAAAGGAAGGTGGACCCGGTGCTCCAGTTACTGCTCTTACGGAAGAAAACATCAACACTGCTGCTGCCATTGTGAAAGAGGATCGACGAATTACCTTGACATCTCTTTCTGAAATACTGAACATTTCATTGTGTGCCACATTTCCGTGAAGCAGGCTGGATGTTTCACCACGATAATGCGCGGCTGCATATTGCCAATGTTGTTGCTGAATATCTTGAAAAAAATCAACATGAAGTGCATCCCTCACCCTCCCTATAGTCCGGATTTAGCCCTATGTGACCTTTTTTATTCCCTAACTTGAAGAAACGCCTTCGTGGGAGGCATTATTCATAATCAGAAGCAGTGGTGAAGGCTGTGGACGCAATTTTGAAGGATCTCTCAAAAATGGTTTCCAGCATGTCTTTTAAGACTAGCGGAAATGCTGGGACAAGTGCATCGCATTCAGGGAAGGCTATATTGAGAAGGACCATCAAAACTATGTGGATGAGTAAAGGTACGTTGTCAAAAAAAAAAAAAAAAAAAAAAAAAAAAATTGTGAACAGCCCTCGTAACTGAGGGTGCGTTTTAGTGGTTCCTTCCTCTTGTATGCAGTACTGCCAAGCCAGGCCGCGTTTGCAAGGGCTCTGGTAAGAGGTGGTCTGTTAATTCCAATATCTTCATATTGTGACGCAGCTAAGACAGTCAAAGCTAAAGGCGAGGAAGACAACTGATCAGATGGAAATAGACGATGTAGCGCAACTGACCAACATAATCTTATGAAACACTATCAAGACCAAATTCAATATTGCTCACCCCGTGAATCCCCTCCCCACAAAAGAATAAATAAATAAAATCTCAACTTTCATATAACGCAACTCGCTCGCGGAGATTGCTAAGATGGTTGCTTTGGTGAGGCATTAAGTGCTGTTTATACAGGTGTAATTCTGGTGGTAGTTATAAATATCCAGAAAGGTCCCATTTTCTATGCCCTCATTCGTGAGGCGCAAAGAAGAAGGCGTTTCTTCCCACATGAGTGAATGTGCCACTCCTTCACGAGGAATTGTGAAATTGATCAAAGATTGGTGAAGTTACTGAGAATTACACTAAATCTGAACAGTGATATGACACTGAGAACTGAACTAATACACTTAGTGCAGCGACTATTAAAACTGAACTAAGTTAGATCAGCAGCGGCATTGAAATTACATGATGGAGGAAGTACTTAAACAATCATTAAGAAAACGAGGATAGTGAAACTTGAATGCAGAAGATGACAGTCAAATGAATTAATTAAATAATTTTCTTGCTAAAAGGCGCTGTGAAGTTCAAATCATACTAACGGGGTTCAGTAATTAAATGCGTTGGTCTTTTAAATTCCATAAAAATCTGCTAATATATGGATCTCACTCTTAAAGTACACTTAAAGTTATTGATTTGGGCCAGGTATGTATCTGTGACCTTCGGACACAGTCAAATGAAGACTGTAAGTTCCAGAATCGTAAAATTGAAAGGTAAATGGAATCTAAAGCGATTGAGATGAGTACTGACGTTAAGTGAGTGAATTAGAAATGACGAAAAATGCGGACAGAAATGAGTAGTGTAAAGCAGGAAATAAAAAACGAAATACGGGGAAGTTAGTCTGGATTGGGGTTTGATACTGACGCTTTAAATCCGAAATAAGCGCTACGAAGAAAAATTGAAATGCGGCTTTATAAAGGCGTTAGAGGAAATCAAATACGTCATAGCAGGATATATAAATAAGGATTAATATTTCTAAATGCAACAGGAAACATGCTTATCGTATCTGTGAAAAAATAGAAGAAAATTAATAACGTCGCAGTGAAGCTAAGCACCGCCACCTGGAAACCAAAATATTTACTTACCGCAATAAGAGAATGTTTCATTGTCATAGAACAGACCAATGATATGCTGTAAAACCTGCAAAACGTGAGGACAATTCTTCGTAGGTGGTGCTTATCTGGCGGCCCATATTCAACAGATGCGAAAAGATGAAGCTGCACATCCCGTTCCATTCAAATGCTAGCTTGATATTTTAATTATTGTGTTATTTGAATTGTTACTAATTTTTATTGCTATATTGTTACAAAAGTAATTTCCCAGCCTGTACTTAATGGCCCAAGTTGAAGTAAGGGGTGCAACAACTGAACGTTTGAGGAATTCACTAGGAAGGCAGAGCAACCAGCATATCGGTCTCGGATTTACCACAGATCACTTTTTTTATGGAACACACCGTAATATAGACGGCGTGCTAAACGCTATCCTCGGCAACTTTTTTTTCTTAATATACGTCCTCCAACGTGAAGTCATGTCGGACGATGAATGGAACGAGTGGACTGGTACTCCAATAAGCCCAGGGTCCATAGAGCTTAGAGTTACCGGACATTCGTCTTTCAGAATAATGGAAAACCGCGGAAAAACCTTATCCACCCTGACCGAGATTCGAACTCGGGACCTCTTGAACGTCAGGCAGACATCCTACCACCACACTAACTAGGCGGGCTACCACTGCGAAATGGCAGTAAGAGTCTGGTATATAATGATAGCGAATGACAGAAAAGGATAACAGAGCAGCAACTAACCGATGGAGGTATGGAGAAGGTGGTGTTGTTGGAATCCTGGACACATAAGAGCGAACTGACAGGGGTAAGGAAAATTGCTAAGAGCAGGCTTCAAGAGAACTGTTAGGTGTTACTTTCCCATGCTTTGCTTCGTGCTTCGGAGCACAGAGCAGGGAAATATTCTAATGCTGACTCTCCTTTCCGAAGAACTTGAATATGCAACCAGAACGAGAAAAACGGGTGCTGCAGCACTGTTCCTGTCATGGTGAATCCTACAGTCGGTTTGTAGTTAGTTGAAATAATTTTCCAATTATGAAGATGTAAAGCTCGAGAAAACATTGAAAGTCGAATAGCAAATGTGGGATGTGACATAGGTGTGGATGTCGAATAACTACTTGCTATATGAGAGAACTACAAGTATTGGAAAATGGAAATAAATGACAAAGGAAATCATAGAAATGTTTCATTCCACAAAGAAGTGTGAAAATTAATAATAACCCATGGCGCGACAGTCCATATAAGGGCAAGGTCTGCCAACCCTACTGCCGGCCTCACGCCCTCATAGGCAAGGTAGAGGTGGGTGATCATCCAACCGATACGGGGAGGAGATGTGTTCAGCATCTCGACACCCCCAGCCGGAAAGTTGGCTTTCCTGACCAAGGCCGCTTAGTTATCGTAACCTCCCTCTTTCCTCTCGATGTTGAGTGGGCAACGGTCCTATACAGGCACTTAAAATCCGCATCCCAGGGATGGGATCGATCCTGAGCCGCTTTCCGTGTCAGGGAACCAAAGCATGATGTATTAGACGACCAGGCCACCGCACAGGATACAAAGAAGTGTATTCGACATAAATTCTACTTTTAATAAGTGGAATGTCTATTGTGTAATATCTCTTACGGTTACCAGTTATGTAAAAGTCATCTAAAACGAACAGGATTTGTGAAGACACAACCAGATATTTCGGGAAGAGGAACCAGTTGGAAGGGGGGCTCTACGCTCTTAGAAGGTCAGGCTGGGTAGGGGTGCGACACTGAACAACTCCGCAACTAGAGCTCTATAACTAATTTTAGAATATTAGAGAGTTATAGATTAGAGGCATTTGCCCTTATCTATGTCTACATAGCTACGGAGAGCTGGCGAAAGTTCTGGTCTAAATTCATGGCTTTGCACACGAAACAAACTTCACTAAGAGTGCTAAAAGCCTAAGAAAGCCGAGAGAGAGAGAGAGAGAGAGAGAGAGAGAGAGAGAGAGAGAGAGAGAGAGAGAGAGAGAGAGAGAGAGAGAGAGAGAGAGAGAGAAGGAGAGAGAAAGAGAGAGAGTGACGCAAACAATTTTTCTACACGTTTGGTTAGAGTTACGGGTCAGCGATGTACAGAATAATGCTACAATCCCTGAGTTTTAAGCGACCTTTAATGATGAGACATACTTCCGAAAATACTTTGTGCTATGAATGCTAATTTCTTTGCTTTAACAAAATCTGCCAGCTTCCAAAATTCAATCCTTATACTGTCCCTAAAGTTTATGTTAATAATATTAAAATTTTCTTCATCCTTAGTGAATTTCAAGTAACATGTTAATTTCAGGAAAAACCAGTGCAAGTTACATGGAATATGATATCTTTGTGGAACTGTTTGCCGCTGCAGTTATACAGGTTTTCACGGACATTGTGATTTGCATAATCGTCTTTAGTTTTCGGTGTAGACCGCGTTAAAATGTGTCATTGCCGGTATGTAGTCTGGATCAGCCTCCTCTTCTCTCATTGAGTACTGAATTACTAATGGCAAGCCGATCTGTTAGCATTGCCTTCCACGTCGCATTAACTGCTCTGCCGCTTTGCTGTATGACTTAAATATCTGAGTACTATATCGGACAATTCTGTGGGAAATTGTCCTTGTGCTGCCAAAACGGATATCGTCAAAGTTTGTGTCGTACCCCATTTTTTCAGCATGCTCAGTTAATGATGATGTCTCTATATTAGAATACTTGATATATTTAATTTTCTCATTCATAGGTGTTCATTTTGACCTTCTTCGCAGTCATACTGAATTAGCTAACACCCGGATTATAATGGAAGAGAATGTATATCATTAAATGGGAAATGCGCCTTACCATTTTTCTTCTCAAAGTTCTGAACACTGCTTCACTGTATCAAAATTTGGCTATTTATAGTCCACATATAAGTATTTGTTAAGCAATATTTAAGAACCCAATTAATTGAATACCGTGAACCATACTGCTGGTTTTTCATTATTTTACTCTAAGTAGATACTTACTTGCCTTGCAAGATCATGATTTATTTTCTTCTAATAGTTGAAGGTTATAAATCACTGCCAAATTTCTACTTTAGAGCGAGCTGTAACCTGTTTTCTGAATCTGAGAGAATGTGTTTTCTCTATAAATAAAATGGTATTAATCATTAAGACATCCTGGTCTAAAATTTTCTCTCAGCTCTATTTGCCACTCTACATCAATAGGCCACGCCGTGGCTCAGTGGTTAGACCGCTTGGCTCTCACCAAGGCGGCTCGGGTTCGATCCCAGGCGACTTCAAAGTGAGATTTGTGGTGGACAACACAGCGTTGGGGCGGGTTTTCTCCGGGATCTCCGGTTTCCCCCGCCATCTCATTCCACCGGTGCTCCATCTTCATATGTATCATCAGTGTCATCGCCTGCGGTGCCGTATGTAGTAAAAGCGGGCGTTAAACACTACACATTTCATTTCATTTCTACATAAATATTAATTAAATTGGGAACTAGGGACAGCCCTACTTTACTTTAGCGTTATAATATTACATTTAGCAATGTTATTTCATTCACAACCTTAAACAATTAATACTATACTCCTGATTGTTGTGGAACATTGTGTGAAAATGTATAAACGCTTCTCCTGGTTGTGAGATACAAGAAATAATACGTGTTTTTGGTAACTAAACAAATTTCAGCCTCACGTCACTATACTCCAAGTAACTTAATAATCTTATCTAATTCAACTTTCACTTATCTCACTTTCTTCGTATCGTAGCGTGTAATGAGCTCCGAATAGCCTGCTCCTTTACAGAAGCACGCGCTCGCTGCGGAATCGAACGCACGACTTCTGTAATCTTTTGTCGACACCTTAGACACTCATTGTATGTAAAGTAGTTGTCACAAACTCGATCGGAAAGTGGGACTTTATATGGCACCAAAAATGTACTTGGCAGTTCAGTTGAAACTGACTCACATGCGGAAATTTAGCTTACGTATCTCTTTGTTGTTATCCGAAGGTAGCGCTCCTTATTCATTCCCTGGCAACAGTGCTGCTTATTCTGGTTCGCTATTGAAATGTCCAATGTAGACATCTCGCAGCTTACCATTGGTGCTGTGTCAAAATATTTAATGACATAATGATTGCATTAATTATTACTTGTACAGGTTTGTATTACTCAACCTTTACCTAATTACCGTCAACGAAGCGACAAGTGACACGAAACTTACACCTGTGTAAAACCACGTAAATGTTACATTTATTCCTTGGCAACTACTTTTTCCTATAGGAGAAAACCTGTAACATTGACCTATGAGCCAAGATAAAGGTTTTCTGGTATAAAGGAATTGAAAGGCTTTTAGCTAGGTGAGCTGTAAGAGAGAGACAACGGGATTGCTAAGGACGAGAGAGAAGGGAAAAGATTGTGGTCCAAGCTGCTCCACTTACGGTATCATTAATTGATTCCCGTGAGAAAGAGCTTTTGTTGAAACCTGAAGACAACTGATGGTACGGTTTTAGGTGGAAGTCCGACCACAGGATAGAACTGAGTACACCTCCAAGCCCTGTGTCATTTAACGTATATATTATTGAAGTTTAAAATCAATTTACACCTAAAATATTACTCTATTGTGCTGATGAAAAAGAGGTGAAGTTGCATTAATGAAAACTTCTATGATATTCATCTGCCACAATCATATCGTGTTCGGCGATGTGGCGTAGAGGACTATAGAGTGGTGCTTTGGTTCCCTGACACGGAAAGTACCTGGCATCGATCCAATCCCTGTCAGGTGGGGGTTTTAAGTCCCGGGTATAGGACCAGTGCCCACTCAGCATCGTGAGGAAGCTGAGGAGCTACACTAGATAGCAAACCCGGTTCTAGAAAGCCAATTTTCTGGTTGGGGGTGCCGAGTTATTGACTACATCTCCGTATCGGTGGGATCATCGTCCACCTCTGACTGGCGTATTTGGGCTTGAGGCTGGCAGCCAGGTTTGCGGGCTCAAGCCCGCTTTGGGCTATTGCTTCATGGGTTACATAATCGTATCTTAATATACGTTGTCTTAATGTGAGAAATTCTCTCTTTACTGTGAAATACCTATAGTACACCACTCAAAAGTTTGAATTGAAGACTTCACCGGACCTTCAGGTACCACCGGAATACAAAAATAATGTTTAGAAAATTCTCTATTTGTAATTTTGCATGCAAAATGTGTGGTGTGTGTGTGTGTGTGTGTGTGTGTGTGTGTGTGTGTGTGTGTGTGTGTGTGTGGGAGGGGGGTGGGTGGGTGGGTGGGTCTATATGTTTCAACAGTATTACTCAAAAATGAAAAGCAGCAGACATATAACTTGGTGTTTTTTATCAATATCTTCCAAAAACGAAAGCATGAACGATGTCACGAAATTCCCAAACTTCATACCCACTTTCCTAATTGTAACTAAAATACCATAACTTAAGTGCAGATCATTAATCATCTTGGAAAAATACGCAAAGTTCATCTCATTCAGAAAGAACTTTGTCTAATTTTGTGTAACTAGTGAACTTAGACAAACATGTAGTATTTTAACACAATATACATTTTACTATTTTTGTTACACTAACCATTTCTGAGATATCCATTAATATTCGTTTAAATAATTAAATAGTCTCTAATACTTTTAAACTCTGTAGCTATCACTTGTATTTGCAAAGTTTTGTAAACACACGTATTTTAAATACTTAGCTTCTTTGAAACCGTTCTAATGTTTTCATCCATGGAACGATGCAGAACTGTATAAAACTGTGGGCAAACTTAGCGGCCCATACATTTCCAGAATATATTCCTCGTAGCTATTACCTTTGAATTGATATGGCTAAGAATATAAGCTAAATTACAAGAATTGAATGTTTTCAAACTGTTTATTTGTCCCAAGTAAACTGGGAACATATACCATAATATTAATTACCTTTGTACTATTAGGCCTGTGTAACAAATGTCTCTAAATGACTGTAAAATGAAATCATGTAAACAATTTGATTGGATAGGATTCCCGTTACTTTGTGAACACCTCTTTGTTACCCTGGCCACAATACTCCATCGGAAATTATGTGAGTACTAACAACATTTTAAGCATATAATATGCAAATTCGTTTAAACTCAGGACTGCAATACAAGGAAAGTATGTGTGATGACATGCATTTATATTTTAATGCTGAAACAAAACATTTAACATCGACAAATGAATTTCCAAAATATTGATTCATTTACCAAACATGATTATAATTATTATGTTTGTTTCATTCTAGAAACGGCCATATTTTCATCTTTATACTAAATTTGTAATTTATATTATTTATTATTTATCTATTTATTTATCTATATTTAGTCATTCACTCATTTAGTTTACTCACTCACTCACCTACTTACCTACCTACCTACCTGCCTGCCTGCCTGCCTGCCTGCCTGCCCGCGCGCACGCCCGCGTGCACGCCCGCGTTGGCGGGCTGGCAGGCTGGCGGGGTGGCGGGCTGGCTGGCTGGTTAGTGAATTAGTCAGTCAGTCAGTCAGTCAGTCAGTCAGTCAGTCAGTCAGTCAGTCAGTCAGTCAGTCAGTCAGTCAGTCAGTCAGTCAGTCAGTCAGTCAGTCAGTCAGTCAGTCAGTCAGTCAGTCAGTCAGTCACTCATTCACTATTTATTTATTTATTTATTCAATCATTAAATTTATTCATTCATTTAATTCATTCATTAATTAATTCATTTATTTATTTATACTCGTAATTTATATTTCGAATATATTGCTTCTCAGTTTATCAGTGTCTATCTGGAATCTTCGTCTTGAAATAAATAATTAAGTATCTGAACAATCCAAATATAAATTTGCCAATTAACACGAAAAACAATATATTTAAAAGTTATATAAAATATACATGCAATTTACGACTAGTGAATTTTTGACATTTTAAATTTTAATAAATGAGTTCACGTTCAATATGATAAATCTTAGCACAATATAAAACCGCAGCTCTGAATGGCTGTGTAAAACGTTTAAACCCCATTTTTCCAAGATTAATATTTTACCAAATCGCCTTTGCTGATACGCATAATAACCCTGTGGAGTCTGTAACTTACAACAGATTTGATTACCTCTCCGAACTGTGTTATAACACTTTTTTATTTTTTAACTTTACGCCCTCCAACGTTAAGACATCGGTGATAAATGTAATTGGTGAGATAATGCTCAAATGCGCCTGGGTTTCATAGAGCTTAGAGGCAACCGATTGTCTTTCAGGATAAGGAAAACCACGGAAGAAACCTAATCCAGTAACTCACCTTGGCCGAGAATTGAAATTGGGATCTCTTGGATGTGAGGCAGTCACACTACCATCTAGGCCACCGAGGCGTGCATAACGAAGATCTTAACTCTTGTAAGTCAGCTACCCGGCAGACCAGCCTGTTTGTGTTCATTGCCTTAAGCGACTGCCTCTTTGCAAACAAATTTCTACCGACCAGGTCACCAGGGTGACCGGCTTGCAGTAACCGTGTGTGAAATGACGTGCCGTGTGCAATGACGTAGTCAGAGAGTTTAGGAAGAGAAAATCTCTCGCTCGTGATGTTTGTCCTATTGCTCTGTCGAGTGAGTGAGTGAGTGTGTGGTGTTTTAGGGCCCGTCGACAACAAGGTCATTTGGGCGAAGTATACGGCACTTCAGCTAGCAACAGTGGGCCTCGTTATTCGTATGCCGAGAATGTGCTTCTTAGAAAAGCGGATGAGGAGCCCAACTGGTACAAAATATATTGACATTGTAACGGAAAATATGAATTTTGATTCAGTACCACGTTAAGACGACATTTGTAACAGAAGTAAGTGTAGATTTTGTCGAAAAATCCCTCATTGGATTTGAAGTTCGCCGCTGCGATGAGAATTATTTTGGGAACGTGATATGCTTATGCTTTTGATTTTATACCTTTACTTATACTTTTACTTTGATATTTCCTTGTTTTGTTTGTTTAAGTTGTACTGTTTGTTTCGACAAATAATTATAATTTCAATTATTTACATTTACTTTATATTTACAACGTACATATAAAAATACAGCATTAAAACTCTTACATTAAAACAAACGGATATTCTTTTCAGTAACTCATAAGGGAAAACTCTTACAAGTGTATAATTATACCCCTTAACAACTCGCATCTACACATCCGTTCTCTACCGCTTCTCGAGAGTAACTGACGCTTCCTTCCTTCCTTCCTTCTTCCTGAAAGAAGTTTATTTTATTGATTTTTATGGTCATTGAGCACGTCACTTTTAACTATCAATACAATCATATCACATTTATTTTCCTAATAGTTCTTTTTTAAAACTCAATTTAAACAATCCAATACTCAATTATATTATTAAATAAATTTAAACTTCTAATAACATTGTTAAAACAAACTATTATGTGTTTCAAATGGGAAGGTGTTTGTCCTTTAGCGCTACTAGGTGAGCAACCATTCGGAGTCCTGCAGTGTTGTCGTATTGCATTCCCGCTATGTGGTGTGTGAGGAGCGCCAACCTAATCAATCTGTATGAAATACTATTCAAGCTAAGACAAAAATTCAGATTTTGCAAAAACTGATCCATAAGGAAGGAGAGAGTAATGTATTTAACATAACCTTAAAAATAACATATTTTTAGCTCAAGTAGTTTTCCTAATACAAATAAATAAATTAGATGCCATTAGATTATAACAATGCATTGCGACGTAAGCACTGTAATGAACACCATGAAAGTATATTTGAAATTACTCAGAACTGATACGTAAATATTTGACATGACGTGGTAATATATACTTTGAATAAGCCAAGGTGTTTGCTAAATTCGATGAGAGAAAACGATACACTTCTTGCTGGACTGGCAGAACGTCTCTGTTCGCATTATATCTTTGTTTATGAATGGTTCGTAATCTCTACTTACTTTAGAGAGTTCAAAACATCATTATTCAGTTACTCTTCCATGAAAAAGTGTATCAGCTGTATCAGTGAGACACGATCTCCCTACTACTCCCGGAACAATCCAATTGAGTTAATGTGGGCCCAAATTATGTTGCAAACAGAAATAATATGTTTAAACTGACTGACATTGAATGACTTATCCACGAAGAAATTGACAAGGAACGCAAGAAGACTAGGAAAACTGCGTGAGACATCAGATAATCTATAAGAAGACGACTTTTGGGAAGAAATAGCACGTAACGATATTTTGGAACCTATCATCATAAATTTGCAATACTCAGACGATGAATACAGTGACGAATTATCTCCTAACGTAAGTAACATTCACAGCTATACGGCACGAACACTCGCAAGTGTGCGAGAGAGAGAGAGAGAGAGAGAGAGAGAGAGAGAGAGAGAGAGAGAGAGAGAGAGAGAGAGAGAGAGAGAGAGAGAGAGAGAGAGAGAGGGGTAGGGAGACAAAAAGAGTGGCGATAACGAAGTGGCAACATTATAGGCTCTAACTAAAATAAAATGCATAAAAAATAAATAAAAAATAAAACAATGTTTTGGGGTTTGAAATTAACAACTGTCACTACATCGCTTTGACGTCCACTATCCTGCTAGGAAACGTTTAATAAAATTATGTCTAAAGGCTTTTATCTCCAGTAATATGAAGCAGAGATAAAATTAACCTTCCTTAAGAATAATATGTAGAAGGACTATGAAAATTATAATGACATATTTAGTTCTTTATTGTATTTTCTACTGTTAAGCAAATAGCCAGGGATACCATGTTTGAGACACTAGGTTGAAACCAACGCTTCGTTTTATTTTAATTTGTTATTAACTGCGTTGGCGAATGAAATCGTGATAAATTATTGGTAAAGGTTTCCAATATTTGAGTGCTGATAGAAAGGTTTAGCACAATATAAAACAGGACGTGGTGCAGCGATCCCACCTTCTCCACCCTACACTAATTAATATCGCCATGTTATAACAAAACCACGAGAGCTGCAAAATTTGTAATTTTCCGCTCTGAATGTTTATATTGCATATATGTGTCGAAACGAGAACACCAAGTCGTGGTAAATTCACTTTATGTAACACCGAAGCTGTTGGTCCAGCACTGACTTAACTTTTATTTTCATTAATACTCAGATAAGCAACGTCTACTCTCTTAAGTTTTCCGTAACACTAATGCTTACTATACCTTCTGTTGCATACACAATCTGTTTTGTAAGCTTTTGATTCTGACAGGATGACTTGCTTGAAACTGACACTTCAAGCGACTGGTCGACCATCGTACTGCCAACCTGAAGTACAGTATGTGTGTTGTTGCTGAAGAATAGAGTGTAACGGCAGAAATGCTTATTTCGGGGAATTTTAGATAGGCTTACTGATTTTAAGTGCGAAGAGGTTTATGAGGAACCTGTATCTTCTTTGGATTTATATCATGTATTCATCCTCTGCGTATATAGAGATGAAGTAGTCTCACGAGGAAGCAGAGGTAAACAGAACAGATAGCCTGAGTCCACTATTCTGTGCCCGTTGTAGCCATAGTACGTCAGCTGACTGTGTCCATATCGCATATCTCAGAAACATGCACATGACTGGGACTATGAGGACTCAGAAGTGTTATAATTTCAGGCAAATGGACATAAAACTGAAGCCAGATGGGCTACAGTGAGACAGTTGCCCTCTGCAGCCAGGCTGAGAAATCCGTGATACGTTTGCGAAAGGACACGCTCGGTTCAGGTTTGCTCTTAGATACCGGGTGGAATTTCCGTTCATCCTTCAGTCTCCAAACTGGAAGGTGGGACATTCTGTGGGAGTGTGTCACTTCGTAAGCAGTATGGATTTCGCTGATTCCGTTATCACCAACTTCCTAGAACCATTCTACCATGCCTAGGGGCGGTATAAGTAAGTGGTTTTCAAGTTGAAGCAGCTTTTGCCACTGAAAAAACTACTTCAACTTGTGAGAGCACTTAACTATATAGTCTCAGGGGTAGGGTAGAATGTCTCTAGAAGCATCTCCGAGTTCCTAATAAAAGAGTTGCCAAAATTGAAAGAATTCAAGTTGCCTAGTGAGAGATCAAAAGCTGCGTTTTTTCCTGCTAGTAACAGTGGCGATCGGCACTGATTCCTCATCAAGACTGGTGTATCCGATGAGCACGTCACATTGCACCACGTGATCCGAGTGCACCACACCCGTAGCCCAGGCATTCGCAGCCTGTAGATGCGTCAGACTCTGTCTTTGATCCCAATAGCCACACTGGACAGTCCTTGTCATGGTTGCCGAAGATTTGATCATGACCATTAGTTCGGGGTTAACTCGGTTGAAAATCATGACCGTTGTTTGCCTGTCGTTTCGACTCTACATTCCGTCACTCACCAATTGGATGCGTTTGGGCCATGGTGACGGCGGAGAAGGTTTTTATGTATTGACAGCTGGTTGTTCCGTCTCATGAAGGCCTATCAAGCATCAAATTGACACTGATGAGGACAAAACAAGCTGTCTTGTTCCGGTGGCATCATAAGTAGACGAGCTTTAAACCAACACAACTTGTTGCAGTCTGCTACGCCAGTCCCTGTAGTGGTGTTCAGACTTTCCTCAGGTGTTCAAGGGTCTTAATGTACCACTAGACCATGTCGTCCGACTGAAGCTGGGGAGTGTCGTCCATGCTTTGCACACCTGTGTCCACCTAGTGCTTCACTCATCAATTTTTCTCCAAGTTTGTGCTCAGATTGCTATGTAGTTCCACGGCATTCAAAATCAGCAGGCCAGTTTTCCCTCGACGACGCCCACAAGTCATGGCCGCCTGGTTAGATAGGGCATACAGAAATGGTCACCCGGTGAAGTAATGCGTGACCAATAGCAGATCTTTGCTGCCCTTGTAGAATAGGGAAATGTTCAGCAATGTCAGTGTCCATGCACTCGAAAGGTATTCAGGTTCTACTGCTGCCTCGTCTCTTATTATAGGGCAGCAACTTGCAACTTGCGACATACACACGACATGGCAGCCTCATCTCACAGTATCCCATCATAGCCTCAATTCGTTACATCACTGTTTTTTTTTTTTTTTTTTTTGTGCCATCCCGATGTACTCGTATGTTCCTCAACAGGGAACTACACAATCTTCATCCGAGAAAGCAATGCTGCTACCTCTGAGACTTGACTCCCGAATTGTGTGCGACACGTCGAACTCAAAGAGGCCCATAGAGTCCAGCATGACCTACATACACTATTACTGGTTGCGTGGCTACTCCCAGCAGGGTAAAATTTCTGTTTTACTTCTCTGAGAAGCCGCTCCAGTTTTGAGTACGGCAGCTACTCTCTCTTTAGGTCTGCATTAACCCGTCCTCCTTAGGCAACAACAAAACCACTGCTAACCACTTTCCTTAATTTAGAGGACAGTTGGTATGGTTATATATGGATATATCTATCTGCTAAAACCAGGTCAAATCCAGTAAGTAACGAGGAACCATTTGCTTGCAAATTAGTAACTGAAAAGTCGATAAGAATTGTACATATTGAATTCTAATATATTTACATTTCAAATGGTACATTTAAAATCGAAGTACCACCATAAACAATAAAATTAAATAAAGTACTAGTTCCTTGAACGACGTCACTTGGAAAGATGAATACCGTGTACAGAACTTAGGGAAAGGTTTATAAAATTGTAGTTTGAGTAGTATTAACTTCGTTGTCGAATCTACAGGTCTATAATAGCAGGTAAATTGCCAGATAAGAAATAAAATCTTAAGTTTGGGTACAGTACTTTATAGAAGCAGGAGAGAAAACATAAAGGACAAATTCATATTGAAGAATATTGTAAAGAATGTCGCCTTTATTATATTTAAAGAACTGCAACTAATAGTACAGATAATATACGTAAAGAAAATATTCCAGAAGCAAGAGGACCCTGAAATGCTGAGGAAACGATGGTGCAATTCATAATCCAGAAGAAACAGGCAGTTGTAGTCTAATTGAAGATCACAATGATCATGATAGAATAATGTTAATAATGATAAGAAGAATAATATTGATTACTGGAAATTAAATGTTCTTTCACAATGGCCGTGTGTAGGCTAAACTATGGAAAGATAGAGTCAGACTGAAAAATTCAATGCCATAGCCGGGATTTGAACCACAGATCTTCTGGTTGCCGTCAAGACCTTTCCATATTTTAGCCTACACACGGCCAGTGTGAAAGAACAATTCATTTCCATTAATTGACCTAATAGTGGTTAACTATAAAACCCGGGCCTTTCATGTACTTACATGTTGTAAGTCACCATTAAGGTAGTTGTTTCATGTATTTATGAGAACTCCTAAGTGGTTTACCGGAGAAAATACGAGTCAGTTGGAGAATTTAATGTCATGTCGGCACGTTGGCCATAGTAGCTCAAGGGTTAGAGCGACTGGACGGCAACCAGAAGATCCGTGGTTCAAATCCCGACAATGGTATTAATTTTTCAGTCCGATTCTAGCTTTCAATATTGATTATTGTTGTTACTGTTAATGACAATTCGCGATATTCATTAATTATAGTTTGTCTTGAAACAGACAAATCCCTCCAAAATTGAATAGTCTGGGAGCGTCAGATAAAATGAGCACTATGCGAAGACATTGGACATCAGCTCCAATTCATCGATGCCCAATCTTGTAATAGATATTTACCTAAAAAGTCAGAGCATAGTCAGGAGTAGCATGGTCAAGTTGAAACTACTTTCCTTATTACATATTCAGTGGTAAAGTTTCTACAAAATCTAAAAAAATATAACTTCTAGCACTTCACTGTAGGACTATTGGTTCACGTTAGCTTCAAAGAAATGTGGATACTACACGATACTAGAGGAAGATTACGTCACAGCATGGCTCTAATCGCAATTGGGTCATTAGTCTCGTGCATCTAACCTGGATTGTGGACAGAACAGTATCGTAAGTCTTGATTATGGACATCATAGTTCATGTAAAAAATGTAAAACATGCAAAATAACCATCTCGTTTGTATTTCTGATTAGTGTTCCAATTACAAACCAAGGCTTGCACAGTTAATCATTATCATCATTATGTAAATATGTCGCAGCTGGTACATACACTAATCTGATGCTTTTAAAATTCGCAAGTCTAATTTTCTAGACACACAAATTATCTTTTCGAGCTCACCATTACCCATGCAATTATCATCGCCAACTGTCCTTGACCTATCACTTCATTTTGCATCCAAAGCAGTAAAAATGTTCTTAAATGTACCTAATATATACAGACGTGTGCAAATTATTAGACTCATTCATGTTTTGTGTTTTTTTTTTTTTTTAACTTTGCTTCAGTTTAACACTCAAAATAATAGTTATTTACCGCCATAACATATTTAAATTTGTCGTAATTCTTTTCCTTGCTATAATATGAAGCACATTCAATGAAATTTCTCTCTTAATAATAACTGGGGGATAATAGTAATATAGTAATTTGGTGGTAGCTCTGAATTAAGAGCAGCCATTTTCCTCAGGTCTGTTTATCCAACTGTTGGGTGATATTGCTTTCATTTGGTGAATGTAGTAACTGAATAGAATGTAGTATCTGCCTGTGTTTTATGGCTAATATATCTTCAGTATTTATTATTAATTTATCTCAAGCCAGGTAACATCGTGTATCTTATCCTAAGCATTCACTTTGATTCAAAAGTGAGGTTATGGGTAAAACTGCTAACTTATCCCCAAGTTAAGTAGCTGTAACTGAGAGTCTTTTGACGGAAACTCTTTATTCACAACGTGAAATAGCTAAGAAATTGTGTATTTTACAATAATATGTTAATCGCATTAATCAAGCTTTAACATTCGGTGAGACGTTGACCTCACAAAGGGATGGGAAATGCGGAAGGAAAAGAAAACTATCACCAAAGATGCAAAGAAAACTTGTGCAGGTGGCAACATAAAATAGAAGAGCAACCAGCATTGACCTCAGTAATCAACTAAAGCAGTACGGTACAGAAATATCAGCCTCAGTATTTCGCAGAAGATTATGTGAAGCAAGTTTACCAGCACGCAGGCCTCGTAAAAAGTCAAAACTGACAGCTGCAATGGTAAGAAAACGTTTAGAATGGGCCAAAGATATTCAGAAACATCCAGTGGAATTTTGGAGAAAGGTAAATAATATGAAAATTTTATATAGTATAAAATTGAAATATGTACATGTAGATTTTATGGAACTGAAATAAGCAGCCTAAACATTGTTTCTGTCATTGCTGGTTTTGTTATACTATCTTTTGAGTAATTTTAAAATTGTTTAATATTAATAGAGGTTTTTATTGCTTCAGGTAATTTTCTCAGATGAATTCATGTTTGAAGTTTGTGAAGAGAGCAGCCAATATGTGAGAAGGACAGATAAAGAAGCATTTTCCCCTCAGTTTGTCGATCAAAGAGTAAAGCACCCAACATCAAAACTGATCTGCAGCTGTATGTGTGACCGTGGACCTGGAAGATTATACATAGTTGTAGGATCTATGGAGCAGAAGTAGTATAAAAGTGTATTAGAAACAAGACTATTTCCGCAAAGTAAATAATGGTTTCCAAATGGTGATTCTGTGTTCATGCATGACAGTTCTCCCTACCATAGAGCAAAATCTGTAACCCAGTTCTTCAAAGAAACCAATGTAAAAGTACTACCATGGCCTGGGAATAGCCCTGATTTAAATCCAATAGAGATTCTGTGGGGTATTGTTAACAGAGACTGAACAAATTGAAAATAACAACAAAAGTTCAGCTTATTGAGGGCCTGCTAAGCATTTGGTACAGAGATGAAGAAATAAAGGAAAAGTGCCGCACACTTGTAGAGAGCATGCCTAAACGCATCAAAATGGTAAAAAAGGCTACTGGAATACATACAAAATACTAAGAGTCGAAAAATATATTTTGTAATATTATTTCTGTTAAATAAATAGAAAATAAATGGTATATGTTATAAATTTCACCATTGAGTCTAATTAGTTGCACACGTCTGTAATACTTCCACTGGAATCAAGTAACCTAAGTCAAGGTTACCAGAGTGATGCAGGAAACTGGAAATAACATATACGTAAATATAAATAGATGAAGATTAAATATCAAATGATATTTACATTTACTAAGTAAAAATGAAACACTGTGAATATTTTGATACACATGGTTAGAAACAGTATGCATATCTTCCTATGTAGGTATAACAGGCAACGAAAAAGCAGATTTTGAGGTGAGAGGGGCCACCTTACATCCCTAAAATAATCCAAACATATATATCACCTACCAGGATGTCACAAGAAAAATAACATTAAAATGGAGCTGAGCCATTGGTAATTTCCAAACCACATTACATGACACATTATCTAGTAAGTTCTTTTATTATTAATGACATGAAGAAGCTATAACTAAACAAGAATTCTAGGACTTTGTATAGGACACACAACAGACTAAAGCGCCACCTGAATTTGAACACTGTCTTTAAACCTTAAGCATCTAGCACATCTTCACATAACGCCAGCATTAAACTGTAATAATATTCCCACATATCCTCCACGAGTATTCAGTGATTCGTAAAGGATCCAAGCCATCCTGAAACCTATTCAGGCCACATCTTTGCATAAACTTCTGGGATTGTAGAGTAATAGGATTAATTTTCTGCTGTATTACGTTGAATTAGATTGTTTTATTATTATACATTGAAGTGAAAGTGGTATATCATAGACTTTTTTGCACGTTTATGTAAATGAGTATCGAAATATAACCACTTGTAATTAAGGAAACAGATAAGTGAGTAAAATCAATCAAAAATAATCAAACTCTATGTGATTTATCAACATTTCTCATAAGTAGTATCATAAATATATAAATATTATAAATATAATGTTTGTATGCTGTGATATAACCTCCCTGCATTCAGCATTTGATACTGAATCAAATATCTTAGCTTCGGCTGCCGACTGCTACAGTTGTGAATTAGTACCTTTACTCAGGGTGTACTTGTGTGAGCGTGAAGTTAAGCAACACCAGTTATGTTTTCTGATAAATGCAATAGAGGCCAGAGATGGGCTATTTGAAGCCATTATTTGAGAATCTGGATTACAGTTTATGAATTTTGGTGCTCGAAATTGTACTACCGAGGTACTGTATCCACCAACTTCTGACGTATGAATACTGTATACCTTAATTGGAAAGTTCTGTTGCGATATAACCAGAGTGTGATGTGTAGGGACATGGACTGTAAATATTCATTTGATACTTCAGTGCGATGATAAAAGACGAGAGAGAGACACAATGTTTAAAAATAAATGATATTTATTCAAGTTAAGTAGTACATCCCATATCATGACTCTCCATTGACGTTCCAATATAATTTTACCAAATTTGAAGCTTCACATTCACCCATGAAACACAATCTTTACCCTGGAAACTTGGTAAATTCTGAGAATTACTTCAGCCTTTCTCATTTTCAGAAGTGATCTGAATATGCATTGGCACGGAAATCTGGCTTCTGTACGACCTAAACTAGCATTAAGCTAATGAATTTCTTCTTGACTAACAACTACATGCCCTACTTACATTGCTAATAACTTAAATTCTCGGAATCATGGTTAACTCATGCTTCATGCACTTAATCTATGGATATTATTTCTTGCCAACTATGTTGGCTAATTTTTTCTTATAAAATTATTAGTTCTATCAGTACTAATGCCGGTATCGACTGTCTGGTTCATTATGATGGTAATAATTTGAAATTCAATTTCGGAACTTGTGGACTCCACCTGTGAAACATATCTGCAGCCCATGTCACAGTTCCGTGTCTCGCAGTAATTTAACTTTTGGTCCAACTCGAGCAGGATTGATTTCAGTATTTTGGATATTCTTATCAAGCGGATGTCTCTTGGCAGCTCATTTGTTTTTCAATTAATTCCTGTGCAGCAACTAATTTCGATATGATTAATTTGAAAATGTATTACAAAATTTTTAGACTTGTTTGGTAAGTGAAATATAGACATTTTGTTGCGTGATATTTGAATACGTATGAACTATATTAACAAAGGCATTCTTCCCAAAGCTTAAGCTTTCTCGTAAAGTAAGTTAAGTTGTTCATTCTACATGGATGTCATTCCGTTTCCTACATCATTAGATCATTCACAAATACGAATGTGCGCTCGGGGATGCCGTGTACATGAACTGCAAGAAGAAAAGAAATTCCATCTCTCGACTTGAGAGTTCTTTCTCTTTTACCAAGTTTTCCAGTAATCAGTGTAGCAAACCAGTCTCACCCCTTTCTCTTCCCTTCCCTCTTTTAGGAAAAGAACGCCATGGAAGTCGTTAAAGCTGCATTGCAGAGGATCCACTTTATAGCGTTTCAAGGATAGGTCTTGTATTTTAAGCTTACGGCTTGTTAGTGTGTGCATGTTGGTAAAGACATAGAGATTCTCTAAAAAATTATAAGAACAATAGAAGCGATGTGACCGCTTTTATAAGGAGCATAGATACACAAGGAAGATACATTTTTGTTCTAGATTCTTTCTCAACATTCTTTTATTCTAAAACTGCATTCACGAGAAACTTGGAGCTAATTTTGGGTCCTCATTATCAAGCCTTTTTGTTTTATATGGAGTTAAGATGTAACACTAACCCAAATAATCTCATTTTATTTTTTCTTTCTTTTCTCCTGTTTCTGTTTTACGACGAATATTTTCTTTATCTTAATAGCTTTCATTAAATGCTTGTCTCCTAGACGTGTTTTTTATAAGTCGTCTCAGTCTTATTCCTATTGTTCCCAAAAAGATCTCTAGCCAGAATTTCCCTTTAAATTGCATCAATAAGGCGCCTCTCTTTGACTGTTTTGTAAAATAATCACGTGTGTTTCATACATGTATATTTTCAGTAAATCCAATTGGTTTCCTGCTTTATTATATTCTCAATATTCAATTCTGTTAAAATTTCCTATACATAATAATTATTTATTATAATAGTATTAATATTATTAATATTATTAACATTTATCATATTATTTAGGTTGGTTTTCTTTCTAATTTTTAACATTAGGCATTTATTCAAATTTATTGCATGAAATTATCTTAACAATTATTTGTTCATTAACATCAACTTCTCGTACTGTTATTTTTACTTGAACCGACCCAATTTCACTCCATTTTAACTTCTTTGATAACATTTACTTTTGGAACTATTAAGTTACTTAAATGAAGTAAAATTTTAAACTGTTGCAAGGTCTGAGAAATCACTTTAGGTTTTAATGGACGGTATATTGGTTTGTGCAGCTAAAGGTCTTAAAGTGTTTTAGAACATATTTCTTCAAAATACATTAACATATACAACTTTCGCCGAGCAAGTATTTTGGTAGAGCCACCCATTTCGAAAGAGAGGGCCATTGTTGCTTTGAACTGTGCACTCTGCTGAACTATTTAGTTTAATGTGTTTTTTTCACTTGTCTCACTTGAGGTCATGTAGTGAATGCATACCGTGGTAGACAAATATAAAAATAATTATCCATAGAGTCAGCCTCCTACATGCTCTTGTGTACCGGACACAAAATGTGCATTGAAATAATTTATGCACTTCTCAGAATTAATATAAATTCGACAGAAGAAGCGCTTTCTTTAATAACATTAAGTTAATATTATAAAATAAATGATAGGGAATAGATAATCTAGTATAGTAAGTAGTACGTTACAATAATGCTTAATTAAATGGTGATGTAAAACATCTCCGTTACTTTTGAAATTGCCTCAAATGGTGCTGAATGTTTTGTAGATTTATTGACTTTGTATATATGTTGTAAATTAGAAACATGAATGTTCCACTTAATATTCTCCATAAACCTGACCTGGTTCCACAAAAGCGTGCTATGTAAAATTCCGTTAGCTTTGTATGCTATGCGACCACCCCCTTACAGTTTTTCTTTCTTTTTTTACGTACTGTCAATTCGGTTTTCAGATTTGATGATAAGTAAAATATCTAAAATTCCTAAAAGGAATAAAAATTAACGAACTCAGTACTTTGGAAGTAATAGCTGCAAACATTGGAGAACATAATTTCTAGATAGTCTACCAGAGGATGGTCATTAATTTTAAAGTTACTAATAGCATTTAAAGGCTTCTACCTTCGTTTTATATTTATTATCCGCTGTAAAAGTCATTTTGTATCTGGGCACGTATCTTATATTCGTAGCGCTTAATCTCTCTAGTTTCCAACAACAACCTCTAAAAGTAATAACTAAAATATTAATAAACTCAAATGTATATAACAATATTTTGCAAGCCTTGGCCAACCATGTTTTTTTCCATAACAGTGCCACATCGGAGTTCCATGGTATGCCTGAGGGAGTTAAAGTCTTCAACAGAAGTAGCTTGTTATTCTCCTCTTAATGGAATATTGATTTGTTGCATTGTACATCTACAGAATGGCTTTTATTTTGCCCCCAGCTCCAGACCCTGGTGCTACAGCGTGCACTGGAGTGAAAGGCAATGAACGGAGATGAATTTACGGTACGCACAAAACACGAGCGAATATGGGGTTTGACTTCACCAAAGTTTCCAACTGCAATCAGCGCTAGTGTTGCACATGTTACGAAACAAAGATATTGATGGAAAATTTTATATGAGTCATGTTCAAACTCTAGGGCGTGTGAAACCATTTAAAATATAAATACAAGGATTACGTCTAGTCTATTGGCTAATACCAAATGTGATCCTTCGGATTCAGCTTCGTTTAGGATTTAATGAAGGAACCAACGGATTCAAGGCTATTTTGCTGCCCAGATTCGCCTTAAACCATTAATATTAAATGAATTTTCTTATCAAAATAATAAAATCGGACACATATTGCAAAACGTTAGCCAATTGATCTATCAAAACTAGATGACTGCAATAATCTTCTTCTGATTAATTTCTACTTTTAGAATGCTTGTTTTTACAATAATTTTATGTTACCCATTTTAAAAGAAATAGCTAATAACTAGTAACAAGAGAAAATCCTCTCTTTGTAGCGCAGTCTTTACTAAAGCGGTAGATTTTACAGAACAAAAATGTAATTTAGTTTCAGGTTCGATGATGATGATGATGACGATGATGATAAACTGTGCCGGGACTCAATATAATAATTTCAGCAGTGTTTTGAAATACTGCGTTTGAAAGAGATGTTAGAACATGTATTTGGAGACTGCTTAAATGTACACCAAACTCAGCAAATGTGATTAAACACTTATTTCCGCTTCTTAGGGAAACTTGTTGGATTAAATTTACTAGCTAAACTTCAGTTCCTGGAACTGAACAGTATACATCGGCAACAGTATTAATTCAAAAGTGAGGAAGGATTTTGATAGTATGTACGGCATCGGACTAAATGCATTATCCACTGTGCACTGCAGTACGTTTAGTACCTGCGTTTTTCCCTACCCATTCCATACTTCATTCTGCTGTGTATCGTGACGTTTTCCCAATACCGAGCTGTATTGCAAGCTGCAGGACCTACCTGTGAGTACTAAACTACTCTCCTGAGCATCCGAAGCTGGAAATAAACTGGTGTTCGTCCAATTTTAAAACCGGGTAAACCGGCTCTCCTTTCCGGAAAATCCAAAGACGTTTGGTAAGTAGGTGCGATGGAAGAGGCGGAACTGCGATGGTATACCTGGAATTTTGTGTTCAGTACAAGGCATTATTTGCTTTAGTTTTCTATAAGCCTTCTTACAATTTACACAACGACGTCTTGATGTGGCGATTAAAACATGGGGGATGTTTGGTGGCTTCTTTAGCAGCGTTGTCAGACATCTCGTTTCTTTTACTGCAAACGTTAGCAGAAACCAAAGTTAGGATGGCATGCTTCCAAACTTGCATATTTGTGTATTGGTACACAGTGTGACCTGTATGACAAATCGATTGCGAGTGTTATTTTGATTACAGTCCGGCCGTTGTATCTCCGGCTCTGACGTTTTGCGACTGCAAGAAGTGGAGGGGGAAGGTTAATAGTACCAACATACAGTAATGGGAAATTGAAAACATATCCTCAAAGGTATCTTTAGAATGAAAATATAGGACCATATTAGCTTTAAAATAACGGAATCCAACTTGCAATTTCATTATCATGCAAGATATTCATTGCAACAACACTCTATTTGAATATTTCGTTCACACGTTTCATGCACACTAACTGCACCTGTTGGTAGTATTGGGAGTCTCTACATCCGGTGTTGTGGCCAGGAAGTTAAAACTGTCTGCTAGCGCCAATCAGCATTGTCGCTGCTAGGCGTGGCTTCCGGACTCAACACCGTGTTGCCAGCTAAAGTTTGTTTGAGCCCCGTGGCCTTTTAGCTACTTGAGCTGGTGAACTTCCTTTGGTATTTTCTTTCGTGCATGAATTCCGATTTTTAGTGTTCGTAAGTCCTATTGTTATCGCTATTATAATAATATGGCTACTGGTTCGTGAAATATGCAAATACATGTAATATTTCAAATACCCATTTTCCTCTGCTTGAAATTCCCGGTAAAGAACTGGCAACAACCCGCTTCCCCCTCTCGAGAACCGTCAGAGTCGGAGATAGAGCGGCCGAACTGTAGAGTGCATCACGATTTGCAGGTGTGAAGAAAATAATTCTTTGCACACTTTAGTGCTGTCATCTGAAGATTGCAATTATTAGCTGTCCTAACTGCTTTTTTATTTGTGTACTATCGCGTTGAAAATGAATTTACATTTCACAGAGAAATAATGCTCAACATGCTCATTGGGAGCCATCAACCATCATTAAAGGTTTTCATTAATCCCATACCGTTTACACCCATATAGATTTATTTCTCGTCAGTTTTAACATTATACATGCGTGAAATTCCGAATATTTGATAAACATATTACATTAAATTGCATTGCGTTGCAGTCATAATACTTTTGGTATATTAAAGTATGATTAAGGTTTTGGATTTATTGACGAATGGAACTAATATACTTATTGTTCATGAAGAATTGTATCATTTTAAAATAATGATTAACTGTACAAGATTTTAGATTGGCAGCAACTGCGCTAAAATACTAGGCACTTCGTCAGAAATGTTGTGTATTTAAATAAACGTCACTGCTTAATTGTTAAGGGGGGGAGTTCCGGGCGTTCACGTGAATTAGGAGTCAATGATAATACGTCGCCACAATGGCTCGCGACACGTTGATTGTTACAGAAAATTCCTCTAATTTCCAGAACAATACGTTATACAACCATTGGGTACACCTTGCATACTGCAGTCTATGTACACCTATGCCAATCACATCCCAGATGTAAGGGATAAAGCAAAAGAGGCAGAGGAAACAGCTGGAAGCAGAGACGCGCGGATGTCCTTGAAAAAGGATGAGAATCCGTAACAATACTACCAAAGGAGAACGATTTTGGTAATCACGGAAATATTCTTTCCTTTGAGCAGGGACATATGGCATCTGCTCGGCACCGCAGTACTCAACGCAACCTAGAAGCACACCTGAAAGGTGTAATACAATTTTGTATATTGGAGTAATAATTTTCCTGAAGTGATGATGCTCTGGTCGTCAATTTTGATAAATAATTTTTAATTTTTAATTTAGTTTCGTAATTTTGCTTTTGTGTGCATTGCAGGATGATTATATTTGAAAATCTTGGAGACGTAATTGATTTATAAAGAATAGTGTTTCGCTCCCAGCTTTCCTCCAGTTGGTGCACGAAAAACCTCATCTCTAGATTGATGCAATACGTCAATCTCAATTTACCAAAATAATGATTCTGAACTTGCTTTGTTAACAATTATCTATTTGACCAGCACTAAATACAAACTGAGATAACACAATTTCATATACTTATTCCTTTAACACGTTCACCTCCACAACTACTAATCCTCTTCTCTCCAAGCGTCTCTCGGAAGTTGATTCTGTCTCCCTTAGCAACTGTTCATTTCTTTATACAATTAATTCTCGTAGCCACCTAAATATAGGGCAGTTAAATTGCATATAAACAACCCACTCAAGTCCTCTCTTTAATACGCAAGAAACCGGCAATTTGACCGGGCAACTTACACTGGCAGAGGCGAACTAAAATTCTTACCTTATAATAGATGCTGGAAATTTTGACCTTCTGCTCTCAAACAGGCCGTATATCCCGTGAAAATATTCTCGCTCACTCTCCGAAGAGTAGGAGGTATTCCTGTGATTTCTTGCACAATTTTTTCCCTAAGTTGCTGTAATGTATGATAATTGCAATGATACACCTTCTGTCTTAAAGATCCCCATAAATAAAAGTCAAAACTCGTTATTTCAGAGAACGAGGGAGTCACACATAAAAACTAATTATTCTGTCACCAATCGCCTCTTTTGCTGTATTTATTCATTTAGTGATTCGGCAGCCGTATGTGCTATTGTGGAATCTTGCTGGAACCAATCATAAGATTTCTCTTTTTCTGTCAAGCGATTGTAAAAAGGCCTCAGAATTAACTTCTGATATCACTCTGCATTTATTGTTTCATCAAAGAAAATGGGCCCTATTATTCTTCTATCGCTTATCGCACACTACACTCTAATTTTCTGATCATAATGAGGTATTTTGACCAGTGGCATAAAGTTTTTTTTTTTTTTTTTTTTTTTTTTTTTTTTTTTTTTTTTTTTTTTCCCTGAAGCCCAGTATCGACTGTTCAAACATCCAGTTAAATGAATGCAAGATTCATCAGCGAAAAACAAAACTGTGGGTCACTGAAACCCATTAGACGAACTGGAACAGCCAGTTAAAATAATTCACACGTTTAGCGGAATCATTTGGCTTTAACGGATGTAACGATACGGCTTCAGTTTCAACAGTCGAATATCATTTCAATCCTCATACACTACAGCAAATTAGGGAAAACAATGTACAAGAAATCACAGGAATATCTATTGTTGAGCTTCGGAGAAGGAGCGGGTATATTTACACGATAAAACATGCTGCCTGTTTGAGAGCAGAAGGTCAACATTTCCAGCGTCTATTATAAGCTGAGGATTATATTCCGCCTCTACCAGCGTAAGTTCCGCGATGGCTGCCCGCCTTCTGGCGCAATCGAGAGACGGCGTGAATGTGTTCGATTATAGTTTAACTACCATTATATATTTCTCTCGTTTGTCTCATATTCACAACTTCACTTACATATACAACATAATTATTATAAATTTTAAACAAACGTCCTTCATTTTTTAACTCCCAACAATGTTAACAGGTCCACAAATAATATTTATTTTTGGGGCCAAACAACAATAACTGTTTCAAAATAAGTAGAAATCGAAATAATAAGGGCAATAATGATAAGCAAATCCTATAGATGATGTACCATCCTAGCATTACTGTTTACTAGGAAAAAGAAAGGAATATCCAAATTCAGAGTTGGTGTCAATGAACTGCACATGCTACGGAATACATCTCGCTGCTTTTAGTCTTCAAATTCTGATACTACTGTTATATGTTTTAATAACATCTGATTTTCACACAGTTTAATATTATGTTGGAGTGCTATGACTAAAGTTGTCATACCTGTGCCATCTTTGTGTCATTTTCACAAGCTGGCGTATGAAAAACAATCCTGAACGCATTTCTCATGAAGTGCCAAGCAAATTATTAAGGAAGGAGGCGTTGCTGTGGCCATTAACTACCTTTCCCCTGCTCGATAAATAACAACGCCGCTTCCTCCCTCTTCACATGCGGCGCGGAGGCCGATGTGAATCAGGTGCAGGAAGGAGGTGTGAAGGGGGCGACAGCGATCTTTGCCCGCGATTACGTGTGGCAACCCCGTCCTACTTCCCGGAAAGGGGCGTGTTGTACGCGCTAACGAGATTTAAAACACTGCTGTGCATGTGCGATAATGAATGGGAGTCGCCATCGCCGTCTTCTAGGGTCACCGAAAACTACTTCCAGAGTTTGGTTAAGCCAAATTGAATACTCCAAGAAGTTTCAACGATAAACTTTTGATACGGCAACTTCTATTAAGGACAAGTTCAGTAGAGACTAGAGACCTTCTCCTATTCGAAATGGCACACAGCTTAAGAGTACTAAATGAATTGGTGCATTTGAAATGGGATGATGAAACATTAAGGTTACATATCAGCAAATAGCTCAACCCATTACTTCTGTAAGAGATTAATTAGTTAACTGAGTTATTTACATTTAAGATTATGATTAACTCGTGCATCCAAAGTACTATCTAGAGAGAAAATGACTACAAATTATTGGCATAGCTGCATGTAATAGGCGATATGCTGAGAGAACCTTGTATTTTGTGTTTGGGCTTAATATTCCTCTACTCTGGTAACACCGCCTTACAAGATATATTACCATTTTTGTCCAATGACTTGTGAAAGTGTTTAGCATAAATTTACCCTCAATCGTGTTATGTAGTCATAATGTACCTTCTTTTGCAATATATGAGCACGTAATATTTATATATAGAATCTCATGTAACTTAGAGGCTTCTTCGTGGCTTAGTGGTTAGACCGCTCGGCTCTCACCAAGGCGTCCCAGGCAACCGAAAAGTGAGACTTCGTAGTGGACAACACGGCTGGGGCGGGTTTTCTCTGGGATTTCCGGTTTCCCCCAGCTCATTCCACCGTTGCTCCATCTTCATCTCATGTATTATCTGTGTAACTGCATGTGGTACCGTATGTACTAAAAGCGGGGGTTAAACACTTCACTTTCCTGCGTTCCATATAGCTCAGTTCGTTCTACAAACTATATGTATACTACTTGCAGCGGGAGAATAAAGAATATGTAAACAAAACCACCTGCGCCTTCTTCACAATTTCCATGATACCTACGTTGTGTAAATAGTTCCTTGAAGAAGTACTGATTCCGAGGTGTGAAGTCTGAGTTCGTTTTGCTAAAGCGCGCAAGTGCGTACTAAGCATATTTCACACATTAGAAACATATATTAATACATGGTTAAGTCAGTTTGTAATTGAAGTAAATCATACTGCGCGGGCATATTGAAGCTGACAGGCGTATCCAGTTTTGAATCATGGCGGTACTGTTAAACATGCGCGCGGTAAACCTTTACGAAGTGGTGAAAAGATAATAATATTGAATGTATTTAAAAAGCTGAGTGAAAAATTTCCAGAACTTGCTATAGATGAAGTGCTGAAGTTAACATTTGAGTTTACCGGTGTGTGTTTCCCGCATTTATAGAGCCGCGAGCAAGAAACCACATTCGGTGAAGTTTTAACTCCCAGCAAGAAGAGACCACGTGCCAGATCAGTGTTAGATGTTGTCTGTGATGGGTTTGTGAGGTCACCAATCCGCAGAAAACTTCTTTCAATTCCCCAAATTACTGCCGAAGAGCGTTATTGTGATGGACAGTGCCCCTACCGAAGTGTGAGGTTAGAACGCATATCAAACAAGTGACATTCTAACATGGGTACAAGTAGAAATATAATTTTTCACGAGGGTCATGTCAAGGAGAAGTTGCTAGCAATGGTCAACTCTCGTGTTAAAGAGTACGAAAAGTACATAAGCAGCAGTTAATTTTTATGGATATTAATAGTGTGTTACGTGATACTTAGCTCGAAAAATGTGTCTTTAATGTCGAAAATTTATATTAATATACTTATCGAAGCGATTAAGAGGTTGGCTTCAATAAATACGTGTTTTTTGTGTTGAAATTGCATACTCATATTATTAATACATATTAATATTATACTTAAAGAATAACTTTTAGGTAGCTTTAATAAGTCTGCATTGACTCTACTTATGCTGAGATATATTTAGAGCTAATCGGTATTAGTAACCATTAATGTAACTTAACCGCAACATGCTAACAATGAAAATAAGGAACTGGTCCGTTACTGTGTGAATATTACCATTACTACATCTATAACGTGAGATACAATGGTACCAGATTTTTTTTTTTTTTTTTTTTTTTTTTTTTTTTTTTTAATTTTACGTCCTCCAACGTTAAGTCATATCGGACGGGTGAAATGATGCTCAAATGTTTCAAATGCTTCCAGGATCCATGGAGCGTAGAGCTACCCGACATTCGTCTGTAAAGATAAGGGAAAATCCCGGAAAAAGCCTTATCCAGGTAAATCACCCTGACCGAGATTCGAATTCGGGACCTCTTGAACGTGAGGCAGACAAGCCAGAATATAACGGAACGGAGACTAAGATACAGGGTAGTTAATTATTGAAGCTGTTTTACCTCAACCTTGTCCTTAGTCTAGATTTCGAAATAAATAATCAATCCTCCTATTCCTTCGAGAGGAAGTAATTACGTGGAGGGAAGAAAACAATGGAATAATTGAAGACTCTCACAACACATTCTGTCTAGCATTGCCTATCCATGTAGCTTTGCAGAACTCATTTACCTGTAAGTACCTGTCTCAGAAGTAAATTGAATTTTTATTTATAAAGTTGTTGCTTAACTCCTATGTTCCGCAGTGCACAGTTAATTTACTCAAAAGGTCTGAGTCAGGTCTTCGCAGTGCCCAGTTAATTTACTCAAAAGGTCTGAGTCAGGGCTTCGCAGCGCCCAGTTAATTTACTCAAAAGGTCTGAGTCAGGGCATGAAGATTAATAGGAGGCCGTAAGTTTAGGATACGTTCAGGCTTTATTTCACTTATAAAACCGACTATGACACTCAGGAATATCGTCTGTGGCTCGCATTCGGGAGCCAAGGTTTGATTTTCGTGGCCAACCTACCTGACCCATGGATTTTTGGGGGATTTCCCGAGTCGCTAGGCGAATGTTGGGAAGGTTAGTTATATATCCCGAATTTCCTGTCCCTCCATTTCATCTCCATTATCATTTCACATCATCTCTCATCTGACGGTCTCTTTCAGGGTAGAAGTTTCGGGTGGAATCTTGGCGGTTTATGGCGGTATGATATGCTCTGAGTGAACAATTTCTTCTCAGTCGGGAGGAACTCCGGTCTCCGAGCCGGCGTACTGGGCTGATTCAGGAAAGCTGCTAGCGGGATGTCCGTTGTGCAAGCCCTGATCTGGGGGGGGGGCAGCCTCCGTTCTCCGAACCGGCCTCGTGATAGTTTCTAGGCCACGGTAGGTGAGATGACGATTGTTCTGGACCACCAGGAAGCTTCTGTCTGGTAAAGTGTAGGAACCCTGTCCTCTGTATTGTTGTGACTCCATGGGGACGGCCGTCGTCTCTCTCCTCTCACCTCATCCTCCCTCCCGGGGGTGCCCCACTTGGGTTATAGGTACAAAAGACCAGTCTGGTAGAGGTGAAGTTTTCCCTTCGAACAATCCAATCCAGTCTCTTCTGATGGAAGCTATGGTAAGTATTGTCGCAAGCCGTTAATTACGATCGCGCAGCTAATGTACACAAAGGAACTGATAGGCGGCTAGTGCTCACAAAGAGCCGACAATTAACGATAAACAAGATAAGCGCCGATAAACAAGAGACGGATAGTTCGTCACAGAGGTGAAAGTCTTGCCGGCACCAATACAGTTACATTCTAAAACATTCGTGACTTTTCTAGTGACATGTTAGAGAAAATTCGATAAGAGTCTGGAATTCATGAATGGATGTATAAAAAGAAGTCATGGCTAGTGATGAGTCAGTTGTGTGTAACGAGAGTGTAGCTGTAACACGAGAATCAGCTGTGGAATGTTGTAAACTGAACGCTGTTTGTTATTGTCATCGACCTTGAAAGACTGTATATGTGATGTAATGTTGTTACGTGAGAATTCAGCAGTGTATTTCGACGGAAATAAAGAACTTTTAGATTTTCGGCAAATTGGACTTTTAATTCTAAGAACCCACAAAGTCATAGTATGTATTTCTCAGTAAATAGCCCCTATCACTTTATTATACACTTATTAAAAATAGAAGAGATGTTATATATTAACCCAAAACTTCTAAATGGAAACACAGGTTTTGAGGCTTCGTAGACCCAAAAAAATCTTTTTGGTAAAAGGTAAATATTCAGGAAACGGGGAAACGGATCGTCAAAAGCTTACTCCGCAGCTCTGGTGTAGGTGAGATCTCTCTAGCAATGGGAAATACCGTGCAGCACAGGCTGGCTCGAGCATACGTTCCGCGCATAAATTTCATGAAAGATAACGTAGATACACATTATGACATGGAGAAGAAGTTGAATGTGTTCACCATTTAGCAGATAGATCCTCTGGCTCTAATTCGTTTTAAAACATTGCAGTTTAATTTAGTTACAAATGCTCTGTAATTTATAATTACTGTTTACTGCACATCAATTATTTCAAAACTTTTCTTGTAGACAGAAACCTTAGTGGCTCTGCAAAAAGGTAATTGGGTTGTCATGAAATCGGGAATCCAGGGACCTTCAGAAATAAAGTCTTTCCCTATAAACTTCTATAAATAGCTCCATAGATTGATATGATGCAAACAGTAGGGTTGTCTTGTAAAGAACGTACCTCTTCCTAATCTTTATTTATGGTGTGCCATGAACACAAATATAATATCCAAATAGTTAGCATTGGAATTATCGGTGGTATTTAAACAAATGGTCATATAATTTGCGATTGAGAGATCGCATATAATACTCCAATTTTCTAAATGTATCTAAAGAGGTTTCTAGGGCGGCATTGAGATTTTCAGCACAGAAAGATACATTTTATTATTTTATCAATTTACTTATTCGGGAAACTGAGACGCGTAAAAGAGATGCTATAGTTTAATCGAGCTGGCTAGACGCTAGAAATAACCAGATGAAGACAAACCATGGAAATTTAAATTTTTGACGATACTATGTCTTAAATTCCTCATTAGTTATTCTAAGTCCACAATATGTCTGACTATGAAGATTTGTTTATGTTGAATATGAATCTTCTACATCTTGCACATCTACTCTCCGATACAATTTGAACAATTGCAAAGTTTTCAAGTTCATTTTCCCCTGCACACAATTTGGGTCACAAATTTGAAGAATGCTGAGCATAAATTTAGAAGCTGGCAGTCACAATACCAGCTCTGCCGATTTTTTATTTCGTCCCTTCTCTATATTTAAATAAAATAAAATAAAATAAATAGTCCGAACGTATTTTTATAAAGTAATAAACATTATGACATTACCTTCGAGGATCATATTCCAATATACCCTTAACCTGTTTATCCATAATGTAGAGGTATTTGATTTCTTTTTCTATTTTTGCATTATGAATGAGCGAAAACAAATGCATCACTACTTCAAGAAGGTAACAGCTGAACAACACAGAGAGCTGTAAAACGAAATGCAAGTATTAATGTTCTACTTTTTTATAGTCCTATTTCTTAGTCAGAAAATTTCCAATAATAAAAGGGAAAGTTCACATGTTTGCATACAGTCAATCGTTCTGCTTATATTTCCAAAATTAAACGCTACAATGAGTAAAGAGAATGAAATTGTTATAGGGATACAATAAAAATAAATGTGTGCACCATTTATGTATTGAATTTAGAAAAATGAAAAACAGTATGTACAATACGGCCGTTGGATCTCCAGCCCTGACGTTTTGCGATTGCAGGAGGTGGAGGGTAATCGTACCAATATACAGTAATTAGCAATTGAAAACATAGCCTCAAAATTATACCTATGTAGAATGAAAATATAGGACTATATTTGCTTTGAAATATTGGAACTTGCAATTTCATTATCATGCAAGGTATTCATTACAGCACCACTCCTTTCGAATATTTCTTTCATAGCATTTGCGCGCCCTAACTCCTTCTGTTGGCAGTACTGGGAGTCTCTACATCCGGTGTCGCGGTCGGGAAGTTAAAACTGTTTAGTAGCGCCAATCAGCAATGCCGCTACTAGTCATGGCCTCCGAATCCAACACCGTGTTGCCAGTTTAATTTTATTTGGACCACGTGGCTTCAGTTGCTTTTGGTGCTTGCGCTGGCGAAGTATCTTTGCTATTTTGTGCGTGGGTGAATTCCGTTTTTTTGTGTCTGTAAGTTTTATTATTATCATCGCTATTATAATAATATTTAAAATATACGAAATATTTAAAATACGCATGTTTCTCTGCGTGAAATTCCCTCTGAAGAACTGGCAACACTCCGCTTTTCCCTTTCGAGAAATGTCAGAACCGGAGAATGGCCGGCCAAACTGTAAAATCATAAATTAAACAAAGGAAAGAGGATATGGCCTCCTAATCGCATAAAAATGTATTTTGAAAGCAAGATGAAAAAATAAGTTTTAGAAATTAAGTAAAGGTTTAATTGAATTGACCTTAATTTATGCGTGTGAGAGCTGAGGATTATAAAACACTAAAACATGCAATGAGAAAATATTCACTCCAGGACAAGGGAGAACTGGAAGCAGAAAACTAAACAGCAGAACTAGAGGAATTTGAACCGAAGTTGAAAGAATATATTAAGGGAAGGGAGCGTTCTAAATTGATTAGGTAAGCATTAATTTGCAAGCCTTGATAAGGAGCAATATTGAACTACTCATATGAATTGAAGGGACTCATTTGAGGATCAGTGTGGGGGCGGGTACAGCGAATCTTCTCTTTCTGAGGAACAGATTTTGTTACTGACTTTTAAAACATTACATCATATTATGGCTAGGTGGCCTACAAAATAGAAACGAGAGGAATTGAGAGTAAAATGAAGGGGGAAGAAGCTGAGAGACAGAGGGGTGGGGTTGCAGGGAGAAACTGAAGGAAAATTTCGCCGCACATAGTAAAATAGCATGACCAGAGATGCAGATACTGCTGGTATTCTACCTATTAAGGTACTTTAATTGTATAAATGATAAGCATTTCACTAAGTCAGCGATAACATTAATTTCGATGGTTTTAGATAATAATTTTAAGGTTTAGAAATACGTTATAATGTGGATACCACCTGCAGAGAGCTACTAGTATTGCACCATCGCAGGAAAATGTATCTTTTCTGTTAAACTAATGTTAGCATGGTGTGGTATACTAATTACACATGTAATGAAATTCCGTCTTGCACACTCTCTCAGTTTATTAGTGTTTCGTGGTATAACACAACTTGTGGTGAACGATCCGGTCAACTTCTGTGTAATGTGGCAGCTGTTTCAGCGTTATCTGCGAGGCAATGGAAGCCACAATCTTCCTATAACTACAATAAACTATGGGAGGTGTACTTCATCATGAAAAGCTGAATAAGCCACAACACAAGGAAGTTACGGTTCAATAAATAGAGCAGACGGGATTTCTGTTTATTTGTATCGACTCACAGTTGTTGGGGTTTCTTCTAGTAACGTGGCTGCACGCTGCTAATGGAAGGACATTATTAAATAATTTGGGATTTTTTCCTTTCATTTTCGTACATCTTCTTGACCACACAATTTACAGATGCAGGGACAAAGTGGAATTTTAGAAACTTAACACTACTGTTATCAGCTTGGTGTATTTACTAGCAAATTTCCATCTACCGTGTATGCTACACTACTGCCACACTTTCGCAATGAAAGTGACCTGAATCCATCGTAGTAGCAATTTCCTCCATTAAAATTGCTTTTTGACGTCCACGCCTTTAAGTTGTTTTAATGATTTAAATTCTTCCATATTTTGATCCTCGTGGAATTATTTGCATACAATTGAACGTCTAAGTTGCAAGTTACAAGCAGAAAATCTTAGAGAAGGGGTGTTTTTAATCCATACCTGGTTAGTAAGCTCATAAGGAGCAACTTTCAGAGCGACATTCTCTCTTAAACAACTCTGAGCAGCTGAAATGTATAACAAGAGGAAGGACACAATGAAGCTCATTACTGTCTGAATCATTAAAACGAAACAACTATATTCGAGTCATTCACAATAATCTCTTTCTCACGTTAAAGCTTTTCTATTTTGGATTAAAATTAATTCATATCACTCTTTTCGAGTTTTGTCTCGGTCTCAGCTGTTGAGGGATTTTATTCAGTACACATTTAATTCATCTTTCATTGTCTTTTTACTTAGCTTAGCCTTAATTTGGTCATTAATCTCAGCCTATATACGGCTGGTGTGAAGAAATGATTAATTTCCATCAATTAACTTAATAAGTGTTAAATGATTGAAGCCTGGGACTCAAGTACTTACGATAGTAAGTCACCACAAACGGCGTATCTCGAATACGAGAGCCCCTAGTGGTCTACCGGGGAAATATACGAGTTAAATGGAGAATTTAATATCATGACGGCAAGTTGCCCATGGTAGCTGAATGAGTTAGAGCGACTGGACGGAAACCAGGACCATGGCATTGAATTTTTCATGTTGACTCTATCAAAACAAATCTTAGCCTATATACGGCTAGTGTGAAGAAATGATTAATTACCATCAATTATCTGGAATACGAGTTAAATGATGAAGCCTGGGACTCAAGTACTTATGATAGTATGTCAAAACAAACGGTATAACTCGAATACGAGAGCCGATAGTGGTCTACCGGGGAAATATACGCGTCAAATGGAGAACTTAATGTCCTGATGGCAAGTTGGCCATGGTAGCTCAATAGGTTAGAGTGACTGGACGGAAACCAGTAGATCCGTGGTTGAAATTCCGGCCCTGGCTTTGAATTTTTCATTTTGACTCTCTCAATTTCTATATATATATATAAATTTTAGCCTATATACGGCTAGTGTGAAGAAATGTGTAATTTCCATCAGTTAACTAAAATTAAAAGTCTTCTCTGTAGAAATATGAACTGTTCTTTATTTCAGTGAAAAGCTGCCTTGTACAATCCTGGAAGCAGCCAAATTACGTAACATACAAAAAGGCAATGTTCAAGGTCGTCTCTTTGCTTCACCACACGTGAACAAACAAAAGAATTCACTCCGGTACACTTCAGGTAGCTGCACCCACACAATTAACGGCCGTGCCGTGGCTCAGTGGTTAGACCGCTTGGCTCTCACCAAGGCGGCCCGGGTTCTATCCCAGGCGACCGCAAAGTGAGATTTGTGCTGGACAACACGGCGCTGGGGCGGGATTTCTCCGCCGATCACCGGTTTTCCCCGCCATCTCATTCCACCGGTGCTCCATGTTCATGTCATGTACCCTCAGTGTCATCGCCTGCGATGCCGTATGTAGTAAAAACGGACGTTAAACGCTACACTACACTACACAGACATACACGCACGCGCACACACACACACACACACACACACACACACACACACACACACACACACACACAATTAGCAACTCACTAGCAAACTCACCGACAACTCGCCCTTTGCGGGTTTTTATACCTCCGACCATTGTTCTAGAATCGACAACCATCACGATGTCTCTTTCTGTTTTCCTCGCTCTCTCTCTCTCTCTCTCTCTCTCTCTCTCTCTCTCTCTCTCTCTCTCTCTCTCTCTCTCTCTCTCTCTCTCTCTCTCTCTCTCGACAAGCGTCCAGCTCCACGCCTATGCGCTGGTCGCGGCCCGACGCACAGCAATGCCTCGGCGACATTGTTTCATTGTTTTGTATATAATTTATCTCAATTTTCGATACGGCATAGGTTATAAAACGAAATTGTACATCTTGCACATTTAAACCTATGAGGAAGGGATGAAGTTAAGAAACCGCTGAAGGTTATAGGTCAAAGTCCTTTACAGTTCCAAGCTCCAAGATTAGTCCCATCCCTGAGTGGCTGGAGAGGGAAACAAACGGCATTTCGACCAAGCAATCCTCTAATGTCCACAGAAAGTACTTTTTCCTTTGAGATGATACAGAATAATTACAAAATTATTAATGTTGTAAGAAAATAATAGAAAGATACACAAAAATACACAATGTTCTTTGTTAAAATAAATGCATAATAAAAGAATGTTAGCCTGAAAATACTCATGAGAAGAAAGGCTCTTTAGTGAAACTGCGTGTAAAGAAGTCAGGTAAAGGCAATCTGTGATACAGAAGGGCTATTATATCCGTAGCAAAAACTAGTTATTATGTTAGCCTTGAAAATGCTAAAATAAATTCCGGCTCCCTAGAACTTAAAGGTCTCCAAGATCTGTCTTCTTAGAATAAGGGAAACTCCATAAAAAAGCTTGCGATATCTCATTCCAACCAAAAATTGAACTCGGACTTACTCTTTCAGTTATTATTACATTTAATTCTACCACCGTGTAATATGCCTTTTTGTTGAATAAATGTATATACGCCCTTTATCTTCTCGAATTCTCGTTTTCAGTAATATTTTTAATAACTATTATAGCCGGAATATCTTCAACACACCGATGTTAATGCTGCATTTATGATTTCTGCAGTAAGATCAACGTTTATTACGAAAAGAACATTTTGCTGCCTACTCTGGATACTTTACTCAAGAGACAAATTAAGCTATTGTCAAAACAATGCTTGGGATACAATACGACATTATTTGCTTACTTACTGCACCCTCTAGCCTAAAGGCAATGTGTACTCATCACTTCAAGCCACCATATGCCCCCAGTGTCTAACAAAGGACATGTGGAGAGGTACAAAGAACAACCAACCTGGCTGAAATTAACAGTCGTAGAAAGATTTAGGGGAACAGATAAAAAAGCGTTGAGGGGAACGTCTGAGGGAAAAATAATGCTAGGGTGGGGTCATTACATGACGGATGAATACTGACCGCCCCACCCTTCCCAATATTTCATCCCTCTTTACCCTCTTTCATTATTTTTACTTCCATGTGGGAGTGCTTTTGGATTTCTTTGACTAACGCATAAACTCTCTTACTATTGATGACTAACAATGAAGTATATGAATTAAAGCTCCAAAGTTCAGTTATAGCTTATAAGAGTATTTGAAGTTGCGAGAGGAAAACAGACATTTTCATTTTCATTTTCATTTTAATGTTTCAAAAAATGACTTTCCGCCTATTAAGATTTTGTTTGACTCTTATTGATTACCTGGTAAATAAAAAATCTCCTTAAAAGATATAGTAGACTTTACAGAGTATTTAAAGAAAACGTCAGAAGTATATTTCACTAATTACGGGAATATACTGAAAACAGAGTATTTTAATGAAAATGAAGCACATATTTCAGATACTCGAAAACTATGACACCTATGCTTATACTGAATAGTTTATGGAAAAACGATTTTCCTTGAAAATAAGCAATCGGTATGCTTAAAAGGCGTTAGACTGAAATACCAGTTTTGATAGTTTAACAGCTGTCCCCACACACACACACACACACACACACACACACACACACACACACACACACACACACACACACACACACACACACACACACACACACTTCTGGGGGGCTCAATCTAAAATCTTATTGGCGAAATATTGATATAAATTTTTGGAGTGTGTACCATAATCTTCTGTTTAGTCTATCTGATACAAAAGATGAGTAAGATGTTCTTATTCGGCTCTGCAATATTGAGTGAACATGCACAAAACAACATTAATAAAAATATGCAAAGTAATAAATTAGTTGAACTTTAAATATATTTTCGTTTAATTGACTAAGTGATAGTTCATAATAGTACTTAAACTAACTTTGTTCAGAATGTATAATATTTTGTCAAATATTTATGCACGTGCTGTTAGAGTCTGCAAGAGCCTTTGATTGGTAGATGAATCTATTGGTATGCATAACAACGTCAAATACGACTGAAAACAATATATATATAATTATCCAAATCACCCACCTTATAAAGAGGGTTGGCCGCTAAACAGTGTTGACTTCTGACCTAAAAAATTAATAGAACAGCTTTTAACTGGGGTGAAGTACAATACATGTTCAAAACTTCCTTGTGTAGCACTGCAATTATTTTTATTAGAGTAAACACTTGAGTAGTTTCTAGTGGTGTAATTATGTATTGGAAAGTGATATGTATTTTACTTTTTATTTTTTATCTTCACATAAAATATACAACTCAAAACCAACACTGACGAACGTTGACGGCAATTTCAATATATCACATTTGATGAGCGCACTCCCAGCTTTGCGTGTAACAGATTAAATAATATCTAGATAGGTAAAGAATGAATATAAATAACTTAGAAGAAAAAATACTGTTGACAATTGAGAGAAATTAATTGGTCGTAGTTTACTTACTGTCAACAGGAGCAAAAGTGTACATGTCCATCACATAAAGGCCAAACACGTGCGAAGATAATTACTGAAGTTCTGAGCAAGAACTCAACCCAAAAAAGTAATGTACCACTAATATATGATGCTTACCCATTGTCAGAACATGCATTCTTAGGCTTGTAGAACTAATCAGAGCCTTGAGGCCTCAGCTGCATGCGCCTGACAGCTGTTGGATACGCGCAAGGACCGTATGGCCTGAAGGCACGAGAGCCATTAAGAGAGGCATCCCAGAAAGCATGCACATCACCCTCTTTCAGTTGAAAAGAATCGGATTTGTGACAAGTTACATGAATAGTGATAGCCAGCTTATTGTTAGGCAACAGCCGTGATGATTTTTTCCCCAATGAAAGGCTTTTATGAACGTTTTTAAAGAACGAGTTGAAGAATGAACAAAAAAGTGCTGGTCGACAACAAAGACGTTCTGCTACTTCAGAACTACTCCACCGCAAGTGGACAATTGTGGGTATGCCAAGTATAATATTTTAATTCTTTGTAAACACTCCTTTATTGACAGTAAAGTTTATTATACTCGAGAAGGAATAAACTGTCCACACACGAAACCTATCAAAAGCTGTTTTTAATTTGACTTGACTCGGTTAGTATTACACCAAAGAGGAGCCTTCTACGTAATGTAATTTAAAGTTTCCTTACGAGGAAAAAATACTTAAACTTAATGCAGTTTAAAATGCTAAATGAGAATGATCGTCAATGAACCTGTGCATATGCAAGTTATTTTTCCTCTTTTCGTTTCACCCTCTTTGGGTTACGTCGAATTCATCATTTCCCTATGTGTTGTTCTTTTCTTAGATCCCAGTGTGTCTTCATTCTATCTGATATTTTTTTGCTTTACTGTGCCGATATAATGGGTTTGGATTTTAATGTAGTTTATCTTTAAAACAATATATTTTCGTTTTTAGTTATTACTTTCGCTGCCCCGTCAGGTAATGAATTTTCTGTGAATTTTAATTCTGCAAAGTCATTTTCGGTTTCTTTAAACCAGTTAGGTTTTGTTTCACAGTTACAGAAGAAATAAAAGATTTGTTTACTTAATCTGCTAGAGTTCATTTTGAGAAGATGGCCATAAAAATTTGTCCTTTTTCGCATAGTATCTGAGAGTTTTCTTTCCAATTTTCTTGTACAAAGTTTCATGCTTGATGTACATTATATTATTATCTTGAAATTTTGGTCACATGATCTTTCTTAATATTTTCCATTCTTTTAATTCGATCTTATCTACCTGGCCCTTGAAATTCAGGTTCATTTTTTATTATGCATACCGTGCTTCTGGTTTAATCACTGTTTTATAATGTTTAATTTTGACTCCCCGTTATAGTGATTTCTTGTTAAAAGTATCTTCTTTTAGTTGGAAAGCTAGTTCGAGTGTATTTTTTCTGGATTCCATTGCTTTATTTCCTTTAGCATTCCAGCTAATCCATTCTCCAGAATATTTGAACTCTTTTGCTATTTCAATCGTCTGTTTGCAAGCTTTTATGTATTTACGTGGGTGCTAGCAGTTTTTCATGATTTTGGTTATTTTCGAAAGAGATGTGAATATCTATTTTACCTGCTTGTTTCTCTAGTTCGAGGATTTGCTCCCTTGCCTCCTCCATTGCTTTAGAAAACAAAGCCATATCATCCGCAAAAGCAATACAATTTTAAATTTCTCCTTTTGCATCCCACTTTTTATATGTTTCTTCCACTCCTTGACTACATTCAGAAGCGCACGGTTAAACATCAACGGTGAGAGTCCATCCCTTGTCGTACCCCCGTTTATTATTTCAGATGGATCTGATAGCTCAACCAGAAATTTAACTTTCAAAAAAGTATTTGTGATAGTTGCTTTTATGATATTAGTTGTCCTTGTGTAAACCACATTCCTCCAGGATTGATAAAAGGAATTCTCTCTAAATTGAATCATATGCCCTTTTAAAATCGATGAACGAAGTCACGTAAGTCTTAGCTCTTGATTTTTGATATGCCATAATATTTTTGAGTTTAAATATTTGTTCAGTACATGACCTACCTTTAGGAAGCCTCCTTGGTATACCCTAAGTTGTGGGTACAAACTGTGGTTGCGCTCTACTTAGAAGGATTTTAGAAATAATTTTGTATTTTGCATCCAGCAACGATATTCCTCAATAATTATTTGAATCTGTTTTCAATACTTTCTTGTGAATAGGTCTGTTTTACAGTCTACAGGGCTCTCTTCTTCCTTCCATATTTGATCGAAAATATACTAAAAGGATGTTATGAACTTTTTTTAGAAATGAAGCTAAAATTAATATTTTGTATACTACTGTTTCATAATATACCTTCAGGTTTCTTTCCCCGTTTAAAAATAATCCTTAAATTATAAACCATGTAGTGCATTTTAGCATGCCGGATGAGATCAATGGAGCGAGGGACCACGGAGTGTGCTAACGTTGATAATTCACTACAGGAGCAAACGTTCGTTGCTTATGTACTCATATTTACAAATCGTTTAATTATTCAACATTCAACAGTTGATAACCGACTTAAAGCAGTTCATGTTAGTCTTCATTAAATGAATGGACCAATTAAATGCCCACCAAATTTCCACACCCACCCTGACACACTCGGTGGAAGGGGCAAAACAGAGGTGTGAAAGTATCTTATGACTGATATATTTAATTTCCTGCACCATTATTTTCTCTAGAGACGCAGAATGTAGACGATATTGAACATGTGAAAGCAGGGAACTTCGTTATCAAATATTCATAAATTATTTCAGCCTGTATCAGGATAATTTGTCATTCAGATAATCTTGTACACAATAAAAATATTTTGAACAAAGATACTCTCTAACAGCATTTTAAAAGCACCGAAAATAACAATTTTTTCTTTAAGAACGTTAGTGGTGCGCCAAATACTTTGATAGTTTCATAATACACATCTTTCTGGAAGTAAGAAAGTTTAGCATTGGGATATTGGATATTATACTTTTGTCTAGTGTTTATTCTGTGATTTACATTATTTGTTGCAAATAAGGTACTATTGCATACAAAGAATTTTAGGATCGAGAATATATACATGCAAGGAAGCGTTAATATCTTCAATATTCTAAAAATATATTTACAGGAGCATCTGTTGTGGGTGTTATTAATGATTCTTACAACCTTCTTTTGCATAAGAAATATTTTTTTACTTTCTACTGAGTTGCCCCAAAATAATATTCCGTATTCCATAATAGAGTTAAAGTATGCATAATATACTAATTTAAGTGTGTCCATAGAACCCACGTTAACCAGCTCTCGGATAGCATAACAGGCAGAGCTGAGTTTAGGTAAGATATAATTTATGTGAGCTTTCCAATCTGAACATCTGTCCAATTGAAGGACCAGAAATTTCATGTTGTCAATTTCTTCTAATAACATATCATTAATCCCGATTTCTATTTGAGCATGTGACGTACGATAGGTTATAAATTTGACCACTTTTGTTTTGTGTGGATTCACAGATAATTTGTTCGCTTTAAACCAGCATGACATATAGTTCAAAATATAATTCATTTTAATTATACACTATTTTAAATTTCTATTGGTCACCAGGACACTAGTGTCATCGGTGAAAAGAGCTGTACTTACAATGTCCTTTATAAAAAGTGAGAGGTCATTTATATAGATCAGAAATAATAAAGCCCTTAACACGGAACCTTGGAGTACTCCATGAGTTAGTAAACTCGGTCAGGGTGAGTTACATGGATAAGGTTTTTCTGGGGATTTCCCTTGTCCTTAAAGACGAATATGTCAGCCAGCTCTGAGCTCTATTGGCCGCTAGCTTATTTGACCATCACTTCACCCATTCCATTCATTCTCAGATATGACTTAAAGTTGGAGGACGTAAAATTAAAAAAGAAAAAAAGCTCTGTGTTTAGTAGAGGAGGTAAATATCTTCCAGGAATAAAATATAAATGTCCAAAAATAGAATGGATTGTGCCAGAGTTTCATCCTGGAGGAGTTATTTTATATACCAGCAAATTTACACACTTGGGGCTGTTCTTTTAAGTTTAGTTTAAAGCAATTGGTATGGGCCGGTTTTGAACCCACAACTACGGGATCAGATGGCCAGTGCCTAGTGAATTGAGGCACCCTTGCCTATATCTAAACAAAAGGAATAGATTCAAACATTAGCTTAAGCATCTTACATTGCATTTTATTTAACTTAATTTTTCACTATATAATGTGTATTGTAACTACTTTAATTTCTTGAATGTTGTTTATTTTGGATTTTTCTAGATATATTTCGATACATCTCCTTTTATAATATACACATATCTTTCCTCGCATCTATAAAATAATATCCCATCTACAATAACATATGCTGTGAGAATATACTCTATATGTGCATAAGAGATTGTAACATTTGAATACTTGACATGAATCCTCCACTGGTTCATTTTCCCCCGATGTGATATGCGTGTTTTACATTTTAAGTTTTGTAATGAAAAATTCAGGAGTTGCTCACCATCATTCTGATTTTTCTATCCAAGCAGATTATCAGATTTTCGGTGTTATTCTGATTCAGTCATGGAAGATTGTATGCATAATATAAAATAAAATACCTGCAGGATACAATTTATCTGTAGCATTAGCAATGTTACTCCAGCAATATTCACATTTAAATCGTAAGCAAATTAATAAAAAATTGCTATTAGCCTTTTTGACTACAAACGGTAAATGTACCCCAATGGCATGGCTCGCCTTTCACCACGTTTAATGATTTTGAAAGTTCCCGTCTTCTCTATTTACTCTAAAAGCTATTAGAATAACGTTTTAGTTGGGTTTTTACTGGACGTATACATTATAAATTTCATAGTGCAAGGAGCATTATCAAAACATTATAATTTCCTCGCCCAAACACAGAATGCGTGATATATTTTAGATACATATTACAGTAATAAATTCACCTTAGCATAACATTTGTGTCACATGCCGTGTCAGAAATATGAATAATATTTTAAATATTTCCATCGTTTAAAAGGGATAAATCACCAAATCAGTCACAGAACACAGACACATTAAACACCAGATATTGGTGAATAATTTAATTCTGATTTATTCATAAATGCATTTTTCATGTTAGAATAAATGTATCATGATAACGCAGCTCCTGGGGCAGGCACCGCTGTAGAAATGTTTGGATAATCACCTGAGCAATTAAACTAGCTTTCTCATTCATCAAAATGTCAGAAAGGGTGAGGGAGATTTCCAACGCAGTTACAGAAATTGTTCGCGAAATATTATGATTATTGCGAATCTGCCGCCCCCACTCCTTTTCCATGTATAGCTTCCCCATATTTTATGAGAGCAACCGTATCCACCAGCACGAAAGTGATTAATGTTCGTAACCCAGAAGCATGCGCGGAACGCAAATTTGGATGTTCGTGGGGAAGGGGATACAATCAATCAAATTCCACTTGTAAGTCACGCTAGGACGAATCCCCACTGTCAAAACCGACCATAAAGTGGGATTGGGCAACCACTTCCGGCCCACAGGTGCTCTAACCCGCACAGCCTTTTTCACAAAAAAAAGCGTTTTGCAAATAACTGCACAGATAAAAGCTACATGAAAGATGAGTTCCTGAGATATACTTGCAAATATAACCACAAGTAGTAGATGTGGTTATTTTATTCAGTTACCTGAAGACTAATAACAGTGCTAGTTAATATATAAGATGCCTAGATAATTAAACCGTATCTATTAGCACTTTTCATTAATATGTGTTAGAACGTACCTTCAGTTATCCGGTCAATCTTCTGGCAAATCGAAAATACCTATGAAGACATAAACCTCGCTATAATAACCAGATAAGGGAAGTTTGATTCTACATCTTGTGACTTTGTTGGTTCGTAAAATTAAAAGGCCGAGTGGCAGAAGTTAACAGTCTCCTTTATTTTCGTAGAAATACTCTTTTAGATTACAGCAGCATTACGTTACGTCTTACGTACACCATCAGTCTACCAAGGTCGATGACATTAACAAACAGTGACAGTGGATTGCATCATTAGCTCTCGTTACAATAACACTTGCAGCTGTCTCTCATTCACAACACTGTTTCACAAATCTCCTTTGCCAGCCGTCACGTCCTTAAACAACAAATTCGTAAATTCGAGATATTTCCGGAACAATAAAGAAAAGAAACTTTTCTCTGTCAAGCGAGATATCACTAGAACATCCCAAACACTGAAACCCTCTCTGGCCGGCAAGTCCTTTACCACAGTTATCTTTGCTTGCCGGCGTTGTTTACAATAGCTGCGCTATCATTAACTGCTTGGCAAGGATCTTTATTACCATGCAACTTAATCCGCCAACTTTTTTCTTATTTGTGCCGAAACTTTTATGCCTGTCGCCGTGACACTATGTATAGCTATAGAAAGCAAACTACTTTTGATTTTAGATTTTGACATACTTATACAGAGGTATACAGTTGACCACCTGATGCTTTCCTCGGTAGCGTAAATGGTAGTGTGTCTGCCACACGTTAAACAGGTCCCGAGTTCGAATCTTGGCCAGGTTGAGCTACCTGTATAGTGCTTTTTCCGCGTTTTCCCTTCTGTTGAGAGACAAATGTAGGACCTCCATGGACCCTGGACTCATTTGAACATCATTTCACCAATTTTACACATCGTGCGATATGACAACGTTGGAGGACGTAAATTACAAAACAACAACACCACGACGACAAGTTTAATATTTTTAAACGTGCGTGGCAGAGAGGTGGGAGAAAACTGATTGTTATATAGCATACAATAAAGAAAAAGTAAATGCAACACCCTTCAGGAATGTGTTTATTAAAACGTGAGCATAGTATGTAGATATTGAAGAGTTATATGATTGATGAATGAAGTCATGTCTTTTATTATTGTTATTATATTAACTTAATCCCTGTTTCATATAAACTTGCCCCGCTGACATGTATCACACCACGTGCCTTCCCCTACACCCTAATTGGCTAATGTTTTCGCACCATAGGCCATAGGAGGTGCCTTCCCATAACATTTATAACCTGCAGTGAACGTCATAATAATTGCCGGGAAGATAGATAACAATCATATAAATAAGGAGATGAAGGCATGCCAAAATACAAGTTTATAGTGAAACTGAGCAAGTTGAAACTGAATGAATGAGCAATGAAACTGAAACAAGTTTATAATGAAAGGCCTTCGGCCTTTTCCACTGGGATTTTGTAAACCAGCACTCATACCTTAAAAAATGCTTGTCTTTCAGTCTTAAAAGTTGTGTCACGCCGTACTTTACTTTTCGTGTGTCCTTCATGGACCCAAATCTCCCCAATTTAGCATATTTTGCGATTTGTTTCTCGGTACAGTCTGATTGTCCTTAAATAACGTCTTCGCCACACAGCAATATCGCCCCTGGAGTGGTAAGTTTTCTGTTGTCTCAATTTCACGTCGCGATGTTCCTACGCATCTAACACACCTGTAAGTTCAGAGCACAGTTGTTCGACTTCTCTCACTGACAAAGAATGATTCTTCTCTGTGAGTGCATTAAACACATTCACCACAATTCTTTTCTCGCCGCTTTGTAACAGTTTTCCCTTGCGATGCTTCAGTGAAAATCTGACGGTCGACTCTGCCATTATACACATAATAAGTACACGGGCAATAAACCATCAATAAAATAATTTAGCTCTCTATTTCAGCACAGCACACCTTCGAATGGCGATATATGACTAATATAGTTCAAAACAATGTTAGTGATAAAAGTCATATAAACAAATATGTCATCAACCGCTAAATCACGCGCTATCGTGTCATGTGAAAGACGGGTTTCGTTACTTCGTTTAAGAATTAACACGCATTCCAGATAAATCAACTCTCTTGCGTAATATATTTAATTCCAACAGTTACGAAAATATAAATTTGACAATTCTCTTCCAACATATAAAGATATATCTCCATGTTAAATAACGAAATAATTTTTACCGCACAACAGTCTATACTACAATAGCAGCCAATGACAGGTGATAGGTCACGTGACCGTTAAGAGATACGGACCAAGCTTATGTGAAACAAGGATTAACTGTTCATTAATGTTAAGCACTCCATGATGATGTTGCCTTTTTGTGCCAATGTATGTTGTTCTTCACTTAAAGAATAAAATACTTTTTATAGGATGTGTACATTATATAACAGCAATGGTATAAATTTTAATGAATGTGTGAATGTTTTATTAAATTGTTCATACAGAGCTAATATCCCTTTATTATTCAAACAATACACTTATACCTTTTAGTAGTGTACTTATGCTCTCAAAACATGCAAACAAAACAAAGAATTTATTGTAAGAAATTACTATATCTCATTTAATAATTGAAGTATCCACCTATATTAATGTATTCCTCTGAAAAGACATTTACAGCCTGTTAGCCTATGAAACAGGAATGCGTTTATGTCAGCGTTAAACATGGTGGGCCTGATGTTTCGGCTTCTGTTGTGACTGAAGCCAACATCAACACAGCTGCTGTTGAGGATCAGCGTATAACATTACGTAACGTCAGTGAAGTGTTGAGAATTTCATATGGCATTGTGTTTACAATTATGCATGACCATCTGCATATGACCCGAGTTTGTGATCTTTATGTACCACGTCTGTTGACTCCCGAACAAAAAGCTGTACGAATGGAGACTAGCCGTGAGGTGCTGCGTCTCTTTGCTGATGGAGGGAATACATTTTTTAAATCGATTATCACCGGTGTTGAGTCATGGCTGCGTCATTATAATCCTGAAGGAAAACAAGCCAGCACAGCGTGGAAATCGCCGGGTTCTCCAACACCAAAAACGGCAAAAATTGTTCCATCTGCAGGGAAAGTGATGGTCATCAAATGTTTTGATTGTAATGGAATGATTTACCGGCATGCAGTTCCCCCTCACACTACTGTTATAGCAGCATACTACAAGTCAATGTTGGCTACACTGAGGAAACACATTGCAAAGAAATGACCAGCTTCCTCAGACTGGGTGGCAACTTCATCATGACAATGTACGGCCTCACGTCGCAAATCAAGTCATGCAGTTTCTGGCTCGATACACCTTATAGCCCCGATCTTGCACCCTGTGAATTTTTTATTCGCATCACTAAAGGAAAAGTTTATGGGTATTCGATTTGAGAGCTTTGAAGCAGTGCTCAAGAAAAGTGAGGCGATTTGCCAGGACCTGACAATGAATGGTGTGCAGCATGTGTTCAAGGACTGACAGAGACGCTATGAAAAGTGCATTGAAGTAGGAGGGGACTACTTTGAAAAAGATAAGGTAAACATTGAATTGCAGTAATAAAGATCTGTGGAAAAAAATCAATCTCACTCTTTGTTTATCAGCCCTCGTACTTACTGAAAAATTCGGTCAAACGTGAGAAAATATCTCTACTCAAATCTGGGGTTGCCACATACCAAGGATTTAACGGACAATCCATAATTTTGTAATATAATACAAATGCGGGATGAAGAGACAAAAGTAACTGTATTTTGAGTGGCCATATATTTGTAGGAAAAACGTCTTCTGAATAATGGTGTTCTGCTTCCATTGGTACATCTATTAGAAATTATAGTTTTTTTGTCATCCTTTAACCGGACAGGTCGTTTTGGTCGGCAAGCGAAAGAAAATATATAAGTTTGATTAGCTGACATGTTTAATTTATAAGAGTACTCACTCAGACTGTTTGATGTTCACCTACCTTCAAAAGCACTTTTCTACCATAAATTCAGATCATCTTCAGTGAAGTCTGCTCCAACTACTGCATGAGAACGTTCGTCTGCCTCTCCAAGAAAGTTAAGGCTCCGCCCATTGGAGGTCTCCTAATTTCTGATGCCAAACTTTGGAACTGGAACATTATTAGTGAATTGGATATTTGGGAAAAAGTTTATATTCTGAATACTAGAAAAGAAAATATTTTGAATTTTGATATACCGGCATGTAATAGTGTTCTACAATTAATTAAACAAGTCAATAAAGCCACACCGATGAAGCTCAATCAACCATCATGAAAGCATACACTATAGATCAAGTTAAATTTAACTCAGATTTCATCCAATCTAAGACACTCATGAAGCAGATGGAAGAGAAAGTACATCTACTTCAACAGACAGCTGGTATCCAGGGTATCGTTCCAGAAACGGAGATAGAAGAGGAAGTACATTTGCCTCAACAAACATCCAACAGTTTAACTTCTTCACACCCAGAGACGATGCAACTTCAACCTGTTAATATCACAGGAGACAACCAATCATCTGTGCCCAGTAAGATTTGTAGCAATGTTCCAGTTCCAAAGGTTGGCATCAGAAATCAGGAGACCTCCAATGGGCGGAGCCTTAACTATCTTGGAAGGGCAGACGAACGTTCTCATGCAGTAGTTGGAGCATACTTCACGGAAGATGACCCGAATTTAGGGTAGAAAAGTGCTTTTGGAGGAAGATGAACATCAAATTGTTTGAGGGAGTACTCTTATAAATAAAGCATGCCAGCTACTCATACTTATATATGAAATATATGTCAGTTTTAATACTTTGACAGTTCTTCTTATTAAGCGAAAGAAAAGCTGAAATGATCTGATATGAATACGGAGACAAATTTTCAATTGACAACAATTTCATGTTATTATATAATTATGGTTTATATGGTGAAATGGATGGAGAAAATATGTACTTGTATATTATGATTTTACATACATTGAAGACTTTATTAGACTGGAAAACGTATAAATTTAGCTGAAATAGACGCAGAAAATACACGCTAATACAAAGAAAGCGCTTTCTTTATTAACGCACAGTAGATTGGTAAAGAATAGGATGTCATTAACTTCAGTCATTTAAATACTAAGAAATTCATAACATGAAGAGCGTCAATTGCAATGAATTTTACGACATGACTAAAAACAGAAAAAGCCAATTTCTTTTTCAGATAATTAATAAAAACTTGAAGTGCTAGACGTAAACTAAAATTAATTCAGCTTTACAAAGTCTTTTATATGAAATTCAATATTGTAATAAATTACGCACATTATTTTTACAAAAGTAACGCAAACCAAACTTAACCAAAAAATTCAAAGCCATAGCCGGAATTTGAACCACGGATCTTTTAGTTTCCGTCCAGTCACTCTACCATTGAGCTACTATGGCCAACGTGCCCAAATGACATTAAATTCTCCAACTAACTCGTATTTTCCGGTAAACCAATTAGGAGTTCTCATAAACACAAGAGACAACTACCTTAATGGCGACTTACAACATGTAAGTACTTTAAGGCCCGGGCTTTTATAGTTAACCACTATTAGGTCAATTCATTGAAATTAATTGTTCTTTCACACTGGCCGTGTGTGGGCTAAATTGTGGAAACGTAGAGTCAGAATAAAAAAATTCACTTCCATAGCCGGGATTTGAACCACGGATCTTCTGGTTTTCGTGTCATGTGCTTATGAGAACTCCTAAGTGGTTTACCGGAAAATACGAGTCAGTTGGAGAATTTAATGTCATTTAGGCACGTTGGCCATAGTAGCTCAATAGTAGAGCGGCTGGATGAAAACAAGAAGATCCATGGTTCAAATCCCGGCTATGGCAATGAATTTTTCAGTCTGACTCTACGTTTCCACAATTTAGCCTACACACGGCCATTGTGAAAGAACAATTAATTTCCAAAAATTAACTATTTTAGAATATCTGCTTACGTCAATTGGCTTTGCACTTAGTTTCTGAGCTATTTGCTTATTTCTTGGAATGTATTGAAGAAACGGCCATATGCCTATCAAATAAATTATATATTTTATGAATTTAAAAGCAAAGAAAATTCATCTCACTACTGTCTAGCGACCACCGAAACCATGTAAAGTATCATTTATATATGGTTTATTATATATGGCTCAGAATGGCTGGTAACTTCGGGTTTTAACAAAGCTTAGCACGGCGATTCCTGCAATAGGTAATAATTGTATACAACCAAGAGGAGCTCTAAATTTTGGATGGATAGAGTCAGACTAAAAACTTCCATGTAATATCCGGACTTAACCACGTATAACCCAGTCTTCGTCCAGTTCTCCTTGACCATTGAACTACCATGGCCACATGCCAACATGACAAATTCTCCAAATGACTTTTACTTTCCCGCAAACCAATAGGATTCCTCATATACAATGAGATACGCACCCTTTTTGGCGACTTACTATGCTGTAAGTACTTACGTCCCAGGCTTCACAGTCAAACCACTATTACGTTAATTGATAAAAATTAATTGTTCCTTCACTGGACATGTGCACGGCAAGGTTTGGATAAGTAGAACTAGTCTAAAAAGTTCAATGCCATAGCTGGGATTTGAACCATGATCTGACTCTGCCCATATAAATTTTGCCATACATACGGCTGGTGTGGAAGAAAAGTTTAACTTAACAGTGGTTTCACTCTGAAGCCTGAAACTTAAGTACTTACAAAGTATTAAGTGGCCAAAAGAGGTAGTATCTCATTTGTACCCGTATATTTATGAGAGCTTCTATTGCATACATGAAAGATTATACTCGTCTGAATCGAAAATAGTAACTGTACATGTTTATTTACTGTAGAATATGTGTTAGTAAACTCTGTTTATTTCAGCAAACTTTGCCGGTTACAGTTTCTATAAGTGAATACTTTAATGTGTTTGTAATTAATTTGTAAGTCACATTCAGCCCGAAAAAAGCTCTCAAAACCTTGTCGTAGAAATAAAATATAACCGAGCGAATGGCTCTGAATTTAAGCATGTGTACGCATTAGGGACGTTCCGGCTTAATATCCCGTGAGCAAATGTATTACTTGTTTAAAAAAATGATTATGGCGAATGTTTTGTATTACCAAAGATAATGAAACGTGAATTTGACGTCACTAGACTAATGCCATGGATTTGGTACATGTAAAAGTAGAAGTACAGTTGACTAGCATTTATGCCTCCCTGGAAACGTAACAAAGCAAGATGGCATAGTACTCGAGACCTAGTAACCGAGATGACATAGTAATCATATAGCTTGCCGCGTATCTCTTAACGGTCAGGCTACCTTATCAACGCTCATTAGCTGCTACTGAGTATAGACTGTTGTGCAGTAAACATTAGTTCGTTATTTAACATGGTGATATATCTTGATATGTCGTAAGAGAATTGTCAAATTTATATTTTCGTAACTGTTTGAATTTAGTATATTACACAACAGAGTTGATTTATCTGAAACACACGTTAATTCTTAAACGAAGTAAAGAGGATGTTCCTTTGCTGTCAAGCACATGGCACGATAGCACGTGATTTAGCGGTAGTGATGACATGTTGTTTTTATGACTTATCAATGACCTTGTCTTGAACTGGATTAGTCATATATCACCATTCGAAGGTGTGCTGTGCCGAGTGCGAGAGCTAAATTATTTTATTGATCGTTTATTGTGCACGAACTTATTATATGAATAATGGCAGAGTCTACCACCAGTTTTTCGCTGAAGCATCGCAAGGGTAAACCTTTACAAAGCGGCGAAAAAAGAATTGTGGTGCACGTGTTTAATGCACTCACAGAGAAGAATCCGTCTTTTTCAGTGAGCAAAGTCGAACAGCTGTGCTCTGAACTTACAGGTGTGTTAGATGTACAGGAACATCGCGACATGAAATTGAGACAACAGAAAAACTTACCACTCCAGGGTCGATATTGCTGTGTGGCGAAGACGTTATTTAAGAACAATCAGACTGTACCGAGATACAAGTCGCAAAATATACTACCCTGACGAGACTTGAGTGAATGAAAGACACACAACAAGTAAAGTATTGCGTGACACGACTTTTAAGACTGAAAGACAAGTATTTTTGTAAGATATGTGTGCTGGTTTAAAAAAAATCCCAGTAGCCTTTCATTATAAACTTGTTTCAGTTTCATTGTTCTTTCATTCAGTTACAGCTTGCTCAATTTCATTATAAACACATATTTTTGCATGCTTTAATATTCTTATTTGTATGACTTTATCTCTCTTCCCGGCAATTATTATGACGTTTACTGCAGGTTTAAATGTGACGGGAAGGCACCGCCTATGGCCTATGGCGCGAAAGCATTAGCCAATTAGGATGAGGGGGAAGGTAGTTGCACGCGTTCTGATGCATGTCAGTGGGGCAATGTTATATGAAACAGAGATTAGAAGGCTAGCTTTCCAGTTTAGCTGTAAGATATTCCTAACATACTCGTGATGTATCACGTAATTAGGTGTACAAAATAGAGGAAGATTAATTGAAATCGGAATATGACGTTTTGGAAGAAACATTCTCTTTCTGGAAGTGCGCAAAGTCCATAAACTAATGCATTGGGTTTGTAAAACTAAATGTAAAGGGATTGATCTTAAGTGTGGAAATAACAAAGTTCAGAAACCCATTAATTCCCTGTAAATAAAAGAGGGACGGTTTAACACCGTTCCGGTTGTTTCGATTAGGCATTAATTACCCTAAACCTTTAAGATGTAAAGAAAGTAATCATGCATTATTCAAACTCCATTAACAGTTGTTTGATATTGTTTCCACAACCTTTATCTTTCACGTTTTACGTTAAATTTAACGCAAATCCTTTCAATATTATCACATCTACTTAGTTAAATACCAATGAATATATTTTTTATTCTCATCAGAAAAAATATAGGTTTTGCAGGTAATTAAAACCTTGTTGAAAGAAAAGAAAAAGGAGGTAGTTTCGGTGTGGCATTTGTTCTCAGACTTATTTAGGAAATCACTGAGGACTAATTAAAAGATGAATGTGGGCTATAGGGAGAATAGTCTCTCAACGCTGATTAGCACAGGAGTTCTAATTGATAGGTTGTGGTTGGAAGCCACACTCCAGGCTAAATTGTACAGGGGGGGAAGGGGCTGAAGCATTTACATCACAGTCAGTTACCATCTAACATCAGCCAACTATTAAGACGTCCATTTTATTAAAATTTATCACGCAAAAATAACAATTTATCATTAAAGGGTAGATTAACAGCACTATCCCACCAATATAAACCTTGCAAAATTAGCACTAATTAACTCGGAAACCATTTTAAATATATTATTTAAATTTGCAAAAGATTAAGATGCCTTCTAAGAACACCAATCAACTTTCAACCAGTGGGATTAACGTATAAGCTAATGCAGTATTATTTTTAACTGCATATTTTATCAAAGTGTATCAGGAATTATATATTTAAAAATTATAGAAACTCATATCGTCATGTTAAAATTTAATTTAAAATCATCAGAAGTTTTATAATATGCTCATTTATATTAAACTTGTCATTCACAGAAAAAAAACCAAAAAAAAAGGTACACAGCAAAATTCCCGAAAATTTCTCATTTTAATTCTTGGTCCATCTGGATCATTGCTTCATATATAGCGTTAAATGAAATGTGTAGTGTTTAACGCCCGCTTTTACTACATATGGCACCGCAGGCGGTGCCATATGATACATGAGATGAAGATGGAGCACCGGTGGAATGAGATGGCGGGGTAAACCGGCGGTCCCGGAGAAAACCCGCCCAGCGCCATGTTGTCCACCACAAATCTCACTTTGAGGTCGCCTGAGATCGAACCCGGGCCACCTTGATGAGAGCCAAGCGGTCTAACCACTGAGCCACGGCGCGGCCTGTATATAGTGTTGATCAACCCACCATAGATCAATCCGTCTCCCGTTAGAGACCTTTTTATGTAACATAAAAGAATAAAAGGGACAACATTTATTTGTTACTATTCAAAAAGTATATCTCCCGTTGAAAATGCTTAAAATTCTCTCCCAGCTCAAATATACCCATAAGAAATTTATTGAAATTTCTATGCATAAGTTTTCATATTTATTAACATTTATGTTTTCTCATATAAAAGCTATTAACATTGTAAGCGTGAGTAAATTTCTTGTACACATCATTTAAGAACTTTCAAGAAATAAAAACATTTTAATTTTGTTGTACTAATTAATGAAGTATGCGTATGAGAAATGCGTACATTTTAAAAGTAAAAATATATCACCTCATTATTTCAAAGCTACCATTGGAAACTGACGTACAAAAATATATTAACTATTCTGGTTGTTTCAAGAGATATTTCAAATTGATCGTTTCTGAAGTGATATACTCTCGATGACTGAATTAACTGTATCATCTTGAAAAAATTAAAATATTAGTAGAAATCATATGCCAGTTTTTCAAATACGTTCTAATTGAATTTTGAACCTAAATACTAATAAGATTGGTTACAAAGACTATATACAGAATATGCTTAATGCGCAAAAGTTTAAGACAACTAGAAGACGAGTATTAATGAAGGCCATTACATCTCATGAGCACTTGAGGTCATGTGTTGAATCTTAGGATTTGAGGGCAGAACTCATAATATGGAATGGCAGCATAGTAACTAGGGCCCGGATTTTGATGAAAAGTCATCCTTTTTCTGAGTAGTCGTAGACGATGCTTACTGGAAATTAAGTGCATTCTGAAACATATATATAATGTGTATAGGTCATCAAAATGTATGTTTTCCACATCTTTATAATAAAGTCATTCTTTAATGTTTAAATGCATTTTCCGGTCATTTTCCTTCTTTTTCACGAATTTATAGGACATTTACATCTGTACCCCGGATCCGGGAGGCCCGGATTCGATTCCCGTGGCGGACCTGACCCTAACCCATGGGCTTTTTGGGGATTTTAAAATTGTCAGTGATTAAAAGTTCATTTATATATCTTTTACGAAATAGTAACTTTGTAAGTGTAATAAACATGTAATTAATACAGGTCAGCCTCCTAACAGTGCCCGGGTTTGATCCCAGGTGACCGCAAAGTGAGATTTTTGGTGGACAACACGGCGTTGGAGCGGGTTTTCTCAGGGACCTCCGGTTTCCCCCGCCATCTCATTCCACCGGTGCTCCATCTTCATCTCATCTATCATCAGTGTCATCGCCTGCGGTGCCGTATGTAGTAAAAGTGGGCGTTAAACACTACACATTCATTCATTCATTCATTTGCGAGCTCTTCAAAATGTGAGCGTCTCAGTTACTGTTAAAAGAAACGGCTTCGATGTCAAGTAACAAGCCATCTTCCCTTTATAAAGAATTATGGGAAGTGTTTGTTAGTGAAAATATTCCGCCAGGAAAATTAAATAATTCCAAGTTACGATATTTTCTTGAACGTCACACTGGTCATACATTTCCAGATTGTCGCACCCTACATTAAAATAGATTTAAAAATTTATTAACTATGGGGGAAACCGTAGCGGTAGAGCTAAACCATTTTAACAAACACTAGTTACACACCACGCGGTAGGGTAGACATGTTATTTAACACTGATAATTAGCTTACCTGTATGGTGGTGAAAGGTGGAAGGCCCAGCGAAGGAAAACTCACAAGTGCATTTTAAAGGAGATTTAATATCATGTATTTTAGACAACTTACATTCCAATGAGGTTTGTGTCCCGGAGGGTTGCCACACACACGTCCTCTCTCTCTGATGGCGGCCGATCGTCTGGGGAAAAGGAAATGCCATCCCCTCCCCAGCGCAGCCAACGAACAAAGTTCAAACTAGTGGCCCCAGGCCTGACAACTCATACAGGGTTACCACAAGATGAAACAACTTTGCGTAAAAGTTACCTTCAATAATGTTATGAAGACACGTTAAACCAAATACGTGAATGTGTGAATGGGGAAAAAAGTATGAATCAGTTGATGAGACAACCGATTCAGATGGGCGTTATATAGCCAATGGTACGCTAGAAGCTATTAGTGCCGGACAAAAGTTTCTTCTGGCTCAGATGTTAAGGAAGCTGTTAACCACTGTTAGATATGCAAACTGTTCAATAAATCCATGAGTTTATTGTGGCCTTTTGGAATGACAACTGCTCCTCTTCCTAGCAGACGCGGCCCTTACATGGTAAAGGCAGCAAAATCGATCCAATCATTTTACGGAAAATAGGTGCCTGTTACGTGTTTGGCCTATACTTTTCATCGAATTCAACATGGCGGAACTGGTCAGATCATTATTTTCAGAAGTTGATACACACATTTCCACAGTAAAGGAAATACTTTTGAAAGCGCCAACCCGAACTTGAAATTTGAAAGAAAAAGCCCCTAATGTAGCTTTGCCCCAAGCACGCTGGTGTACATAGTTAGCTGCATGTATATACCACTATGACAATTCTCAAATAGTGAGAGAAGTGCTGAATAGCTTAGATAGGGTAGATTCTGAGGTAATTGAGAGCGCACAGGATCTGATCAAATCCAAGGTAAATAAGCTTTCATTAAATCAAATTTTACATTTTTGACGGATACCATAACCCGCCTTGAAGAATGTGACATGAGATTGGATAAGTTGATTGAGTTAGTGAAGGTTGCGGAAAAGATAGAACATGTTAAATGTGAGATTGGGGACATAATTAGAAAACTAAAATTTATTTTGGACAGAAATAAAGGATACCAAACAGTTTGTCAGATTGCCGATATCTGTCAGGAGAAAACTTCTGAACTGACATTTTTGAACAGGTTTTAACAGGCAGTGACATAGGGATTTTCAAATATGAATCTTTAATATCTGTGGAAGTGGAGAGTTCAGTTTTAGCTGACAACCGATATCTGTCAGGAGAAAACTTCAGAACTGACACTTTTGAACAGGTTTTAACAGGCAGTGACACAGTGATTTTCAAATATGCAACTTTAATATCTGTGGAAGTGGAGAGAAGTGTCTCAAAGTATAAAACAGTTTCAGCTGACAACCGCCGTTCCCTTACTTTTGATAACTTGAAGATGACCATGGTGGTGTACTGCAAGCTAAGTAAGGTATGTTTGGCTAATGGGTACAATTAATGGGCATGGGTATTGTTTCATAATTTATAAAATTGAAAATGACCTGATGAATTTTGAATGAATTATTTATTAGCAATAATTGCCATACTGACTAAGTATACTACTTACTACTATACTGCTACTAAATATCAATTATTTGTCTGTGACAGTTATTAATTTATTATGAAAGAAATTGTTAATTTTTGTTAGGTTATCTTTCTTATATTTTATCTGCATTTTTTACATTTTAAGGGCATTTTAAAGCTCATTTTCAGAGAATGTTTAGGTCAACAACTTCCGAGCCCTAATAGTAACTAATTTCCTAATTTATATTGCACCCAGTCTCTGCTCGGGGCAGATTTTGCTAAACAACCTTAAAGATATGATGAGAAAATTCTGTTTTCACAAAAGTAGGTGAAAAATGGGCCTTTTCACTCTCAGAAACCTCAAAACAGCTTCTCGCCACATGCTTTCCACTTCCTCTTCCATTAAGTGTGGTATCTTGTAGTGGCAGCCGCAAGGAATCTGGCTCTTATCCTAAGGAATAATAGTGCAAAATGTTCGCTTAAACACTAAAAATACAAATTAATCCAACGAAAAGTTATCAACAATCTTTCATTGGAAGAATGCTTTTTACATTACTGTTCCCAAAACAATGACGGTAGCTATGTATATTTTATTACTAAACGAATATATTGAATATCATGCTCATTTCAACTAGGAATACTCAAAATTGCTTCTGTCAAATCCTTTTCCAACCCTCTTTTAGTGGGATATATTTGCTATAATCGCTCTCCCGTATTTTAATTATCGTCGTAAGGAATGGGCGTAGGAATTCTGGATGAAACTGGAATGATATCAAAAGAATCTATGGGAAATAAACACATTCATACACTCGTAGAAATTCTGGATGAAACTGGATCGATATCAAAAGGATCTATGAGAAATAAACACATAAGTAGGAATTTTGGATTGAATTGGAACGATATCAAAAGGATCTATGAGAACTAAACACACACACACACACACACACACACACACACACACACACACACACACACACACACATACACACACATACACACACATACACACACACACTCAACAAACATTGTCTTTATACCTACAAAAAATTATAGCCATATTTTCTGATATTACGAAAACTCTGTAGCAAACACATTACACCATTTATATTTTTCACTACTTTTATTTTATTTATTTATTTTTTCTATAATATAGAGCGCCTTTGGATTGGAATGAAGTGGATTATTAAGGTGAAGATTCCACAGTGAACGAACAAAAACACAAATTACTATATGTTTGACTCCTGGGAGGAAGGAATAGGATGGAAGCGCTCTGCGGATGTTGCAGAACCCGGGTCAGGAGTGCGAATAAGCGTCAGGTTTCCCAACGTGATCTGGAGATTCTTTACCTCAGCAACACGATTCGCCGTTAGACGCTCATTTATAGACTTCGGTAACCCACCCACCCCAGTTGGACCGGTGACTAAAATTCGAAGCTAGTACAGCACAGAAAGTTCTCATAGCGCAAAGTCCCAGTCGACCATCGAAGACACTTCCAATCCTGAAAATACCGGATTACAATGAAAATTAAATTAAATAGTGGGACTTGGTCAGACTAGTCGGCTAGCGGGGATCGAACCCTTTACTGCATGAGCTACCACCATCCCCTAGAGAGGTTTTACTAAAATGCATTGTATGCACCACGTACAAAAATGGATTTAATGGTTTTGATACATAATATTACGGCAAGCACAACATTTTATGGCGGCTGAACGTTGACTACTAGCAGCGAAGTGCGACATAGCCATATCTCAAAGGGCGGGGAGAACTATATGCAGTAACAAGACGAAATGAAAACGCTTTATGGAGTATTTTTGCATCTGTCAAGCAAATATAAACAAAAATTGGATGGGATGTTATGTTAACAAACACCTCATGCCAACCGCCATTAAATTTTGCGTCTGCCATAACTATATGTGCTAATCATTGACAGCAATGTGTAGTGTAGTGTTTAACGCCCACTTTTACTACATACGGCCCCGCAGGCGATGACACTGGTGATACATGAGATGAAGATGGAGCACCGGTGGAATGAGATGTCGGGGGAAACCGGAGATCCCGGAGAAAACCCACCCCAGCGACGTGTTGTCCACCACAAATCTCGCTTTGCGGTCGCCTGGGATCGAACCCGGGCCGCCTTGGTGACAGCCAAGCGGTCTAACTACTGAGCCACGGCGCGGCCGGCAGCACTGTGATGAGTACATTTATTATGTCTTTAAAATGGGAAGAGTTCTCACCCTCTCATATGCGTTAGATCCTTCACCGTTGCCACCTCGTTATCCCCATTGTTTTTATATTTCCCTCTCTCTCGCACACTTGCTGGTGTTCTTGGCCCTAGACGTAAGGAAACACAAACTGAATTTTCCAAAGTTTTATAAATAACGCAGTTGCTGAAATCACAATTCCAACATGGATGTTCGTGTATTACGCAAATGGTTTAAATATTTAGTTTAAAATTATAGTTTACGAATTATTTATTTTTCTAATCCAACGAAAATACCAGCGGTGCAACCGTATAGCTGTGAATGTTACTTAAGGTAAGAGATAATTCGTTATTGTCAATGTCTTCAAAGTCTGAGTACTGCAAATTTATGATGATAGGTTTCAAAATCTCGTTAGGACCTATTTCTCTCCAAAAGTCGTCTTCTTGTAGTTTATTTGATGTCTCACGCAGCTTTCCCAGTCTTCTTGTGTTCCTTGTTAGAATAAGTCGTTCAACGTCAGTCAGTTTAAAAATATATTATTTCTGTTACCAACATACTTTGAGCCCACATTAATCAATTGGATAGTTCTAGCAGTAGTAAGGGGGTAGGAGGTGAATCGCCTCTCATATTCCAGATGATACACTTTTTCATGGAAGAGTAACTGAATAATGATATTATGAACCATCTAATCTCTGTTTCATATAACCTTGCCACGCTGACATGTATCAGTCCACGTGCAACTACCTTCCCCCGCATCCTAATTAGCTAATGATTTCGCGCCATAGGCCATAGGCGGGGCTTTCCCGTCACATTTAAAACTGCAGTAAACGTCATAATAGTTACCGGGAAGATAGATAAAATCATACAAGTAAGAATATGAAGACGTGCAAAAATACAAGTTTATAGTGAAACTGAGCAACTTGAAACTGAATGAATGAGCAATGAAACTGAAACGAGTTTATAATGAAAGGCCTTCGGCCTTTTCCACTGGGATTTTTTATAACCAGCACATATACCTTACAAAAATGCTTGTCTTTCAGTCTTAAAAGTCATGTTACGCCGTACTTGTGTGTCCTTCATTCACCCAAGTCTCGTCAGTATATTTTTCTACTTGTATCCCGGTACAGTCTGATTGTCCTTAAATAACGTCTTCGCCACACAGCAATATCGCCCCTGGAGTGACAAGTTTTCTTGTTGTCTCTATTTCATGTCGCGATGTTCCTACGCATCTAATACACCTGTAAGTTCAGAGCACTGTTGTTCAACTTCTCTCACTGACAAAGATGGATTCTTCTCTGTGAGTGCATTAAACACATGCACTACAGTTCTTTTCTCGCCACCTTGTAAAGGTTTTCCCTTGCGATGCTTCAGCGAAATACTGCGATAGACTCTGCCATTATACATATAATAAGTACACGCGTAATAAACGATCAATAAAATAATTTAGATTTTGCACTTGGCACAACACACCTTCGAATGGCGATATTTGACTAATCCAGTTCAAAACAAGGTCAGTGATAAAAGTCATATAAACAAATATGTCATCACTACCGCTAAATCACGTGCTATCGTGCCAAGTGCTTGAGAGCAAAGGAACTTCCTCTTTACTTCGTATAAGAATTTACATGCATAACAGATAAATAAACTCTGTTGCTTAATATATTTAATTCAAACATTTTCAAAAATATAAATTTGACAATTCCCTTCCAACATATAAATATATATCACCATGTTAAATAACGAACTAATTTTTACCAAGCAACGGTCTATACTACATAGCAGCCAATGAGAGGTGATAAGGTCACGTAACTGTTAAGATTTACCTGGCAAGCTTATGTGAAACAAGGATTAGATTAAATAGAGATTTCGAACCATTCATAAACAAAGATACAACGTCCTGCCAGACTAGCAAGTGGTGTATCGTTTCCTCTCATAGAATTTAACAAACACCTTGGCTTATTCAAATTATATATTTCTTTAACCACGTCAGGTCAAATGTTCACGTTTCAGTTCAGAGTAATTTCAAATATACGTTCACGCATACATACCAACCAATAATGATATTCATTATAGTGCTTACGTAACAATGCATTGTTATATAATGGTATCTACTTTATTTATTTGCATTAGGAAAACTGAGCTAAAATATGGGTCTTTCATGGCTATGTTGGATACACCATTCTCTACCTTCCACTTGGATGAGTTTTGTCAAAATATGAAGTTTTGTCTTAGCGCGAATAGTAAGTATTTCATACAGATTGAGTAGTTTTGTGCTCCTCACTCTCCACTTAGCGGGAATGCAATACGGGAACTCCGCAGGACTCCGATTGATTGCTCAACTAGTAGCGCTCACCGACAAACACCTTCACATTTAAAGCACATAATAGTTCACTCCTTGTGCCCAAGGCGGCCCGGGTTCGATCCCAGGCGACCGCAAAGTGAGATTTGTGCTGGAAAACACGGCGTTGGGGCGGGTTTTCTCCGGGACCTCCGGTTTCCCCCGCCATCTCTTTCCACCGGTGCTCCATCTTCATCTCATGCATCATCAGTGTCACCGCCTGCGGTGCCGTATGTAGTTAAAGCGGGCGTTAAACACTACACACACACACACACACACACACACACACACACACACACACACACACACACACTCCTTGTGCTTAAAATTTAGTGATTGAAATATTTTGAAAATTGTTTAGGAGACACCTAGTTAAATGTCGCTTAATCTGCTGTTGTCTATTATTATCTTCTAGGTTATATACACGCAAAGACCTTTGTAATTATCTCTAAAAGCTGTTAACTGTATGTTCTGGAACCATTTATAGAGGTACAATTATAGAACAGCTTTTGAAGCTAGGACGATATTTACTGTTCCCCTCAGTGAATGAGTAGCTGACGCTATGGAGTGTTTGCATAGGGAATTCACTCATCAAAATCATGTGGATCAGTGGTCGAGTGTTTAGGTTTCAGAGTGAAGACATAAATCAACAGAGATAAATATTACGTGCATGTGCTCTATATTGGAGAGCGGTGTTTAATATTTGCACACCGTCCTCAGTAGAGTGAGGTTAAGATAATCATTGTTGGATATGTAAATGTAACGTTACAGTGAAGTTTATGCCTGATCTCGAGAATGAGTGGTAAAACAAATACCGCTATTACTCTAAGATAAGCAAAGTATTTCCGAAGTTAACTTAGTTTCAAGCTAGTGACATGGGGAACCGTAATTATACTGGTTACCATCTGGAAAATTTTGTAAAAAAATTGAATGGACAGCTTCACATACCACGTTCTTGTATTTTATTCCACCAAAAATGCTTGTCTTTGGATCCTGAGGTAGTGGGTCCAAACCCGTTGGAGGACGGTGGAAATTTTTCGGGCTTAGAATTCCTTAAAATGGCATCCTTCAAAAGAAAACAAATCCGATGGTCCCATATCGTAAATTTAGCATACGGAAAAAATATTCAAGTCTGATAAAATAGCCCTGTTCAGATTCACAGAATGGAAAGCAGATAACCACAGTAGTTACAAGATTGCCCATAAATATAACAACTCCATTTCTCATTCAAAAATTTGACACTGAAATTTCGCTGGAAATACATGTTTTGTGGGGCCTAAATCCAGAAAAATGATTAAATGTGTTTGTGTTTGTACTTGAGCAGTTTAGAGTGGGGCTATTCCGCTTATATCAAATGTATGGTGTTATACAACAAATAAAAAACAATTTTGACCTTAAACATAGAGAAGAACAGTCTTTATTAATCCTTTAAAGCGAGCAGATGTTATAAACACACATATTTTACTCGTCATACTTGGCATCAAATAAAACAGCGAATATTGCACAGAAAGGAAATCTGAGAATTAAAGGGGATATTACGCCCGGCCCTGGGGCCATTAGCGCTCAAAGTACTTTTGCATTTTAATTAAATGCATTTGCTACAAATTAAGTTTTTCTTACCGACTGCACCAACGCACACTTCATGAAACCCATAGTCCACATCTCTGGCATTTGATCCAGTCTCCTTTGGTTACTGATTCCGTAGAATGAAACTTTAACCCACAAAATCCATGGTGCATCTTCCTCATCACTGTACTGGAACCAAGTCATCACTTGACTCACGATTCGAAAAATTTAGTTTTGCAATAGCTCTACGCTTTTCTTTCTTTTTGCTCCGGTGTGCATTCAAAGCCTCTTGCTGCCAAGTATTTTAGCCTGGAAATTAAATCTTTCTCCTCCACCAAACTGAACACTGTAGGATGACCAACTGATTTGCACACTCCTTCTCCTCCTAATGCTTCTTGACTTTGATGTGTATGAACACGAACCTTAAGTGTAGAGTAAGGCACTCTCAAAGGGCCCACTGCTCCTCTCACACTTACATCGCCATTTAATACTCGTAACAGCACGAGCAATGTCGTCCTCATCCAGTTTCGTTCCAATTTCCTTTGTTTATATGTGTATATCATCTGAAACGATCAAATAAAATTCAGTAATAGCTGTATAAGGTATAACTAGATTAAAAGAGTACAAAAATTATATTATAACTGGGCGAGAATAGCCCCTCCTTGCTTGGGAGAAATAACCCCAAATGTTGAACTTCTGAATTTGCGCACCATGTGAGAGCTGTGACAAAAGAAAGGTGCCAACTGCTATGCATGGACGTAACCCAAACTATAATCGACACTGACACTGATTATCAATCGAAAATCTCTCTATCTGCTTATACTAGACCTGAAGTTACAAACGGTATTTCTTATTCAAGGCAAAAGATCAACATAAGTTACTTACCTTGTAAACTTCTTCTGTTAATACTATTAAACAGCAGCCTACAACCTCAAGAAAATTCATAGAAACGTCGCACACACTCCATGCTTGACAATAAACTGCCAGGAAAGTCATCGCTGCCCATGATTGTTTGGCAGTAAACCAATGTGCATATTTCGGGCGGAATATTCCCATAAGCCGGAATAGCCCCGCCGCACCCTATGTGTGTATTTAACTTTGTCTTTATACACGTCCATCTGCAGTGGTAAAATATTACTTTACTATCCCAAATTTACATTTAGTTTTAACGAAGATAGGGGAATGTAGACAACGACTTTAAACAAACGATTGGATATTTTATTCCTTAATTTATTTGATTGCTTTATTTGTAGTTATGATTATTAGTTATTACTTATACTAATATCTTATCGTTTAATATGGCACCGAAGCTCTTGTCTGTCAATCTGTGACTAGCACAACCCGAAAACGAAAAGTCCATGAAATACCATTTTCCAAGGATGGGAAGTTCTTTTGAAAATATCCCAATCTCATTCCACCCTTTACGTATAACACTTTTCAACAATTCTGATTTACTAAAATATGATGCTAACGATTTGTATTAAGCTACCGATGGTTAATATATTTTCCAGACAAATGTATAACTTTTTCCAATCTACGCACAAGAACATGTGTGGTAAAACCAGTTTTACAAATCCTTATCTCGTTTAAAATAAAGTAAAAGAACATTTTTGAGAAATATTTGTGCAGGAGTGAAGAGAGATAGTTATGCAGCTGCAACGCATATTTTTATCATGGATTCGCAAAAATACTTTAAAATTGAGACATTTTGTGAAGCAGGCATTCTCCTTGCAGGCGAGGGGTAAAACAGGGAGGGCAAGCTTAAGCATAAAAATTTAATTGCATGTATAAGTTTTTTAAGACTGCACTTCGTATAAAAACGGAATAGGCACTTAACTTTGTCCGTACAGACATTTTCAGATACTTGTAGAAGTATTCCGAGAAGAAATCTTCGATATGTTGCAATCACATCACACTCTCTGACCAATCTTACAGAACTACTCTTAATGATTCTTACTACTCTCTAATTCTTATTAATCCAGGTTCACTTTAAATTCAAAGTTACGGTTTTGTTACACAGATAAAGGAATATGGGTTTAGAAGGAGTATCGATATGTAATTACTTTGATACAGATGTTAATATGCCACGTGCCAGAACGCTGTTTAATTTATTCATTTATGATTCATATTGACGTATTTAAAATGATGAGTGTTTTGTTTTGAATTGTTAATGAGTTATAGATGGTCATGGCTGAATAGAATAAGTTAGAAAAAGGTGAAGATGAATTTTAATATCTAATCTAGATAAATTTTATATATAAGTTAAATGGAAAGATAAAATTATAAAAGAAAATTGCTTTAGGATTGTATATTTGGAAAATCACAAAGTTATGTAATACAAAATTGATGTATTGACCATAGGGAAAAGTGATATACACTAGAATATTTAGTTGCTATAGTGACAAGGTAACAATCAATAAATGAAAAGGAGAAGTTAGCGTCTTTTGCATGGTCAAAGCAAACTGAGCAGACGCTTGTATGACGCGCGTGCAGAATGCTGCATGTATTCAGCAAAAAGCAGGTAGTAAACCTGAGATTTAGAACAATTATAATTATTTATCAACGGAGTAGAAACTTGGATATAGTTCAAGTTAGATGTCTGAAAACTAATGTCTTTTGCATCGTGAACTCAAAGTGAACGGACACGAGTGTAGAATTGCTGCATATCTGCAAAAGTCTGGTTTATAATCAGAGAAGTTAAGTTGTATTAATAATTTATGAAAGGGAAATATTGCTTTTAAATTTGTATAATAGTATTGATATCAAATACAAATCAAGTTAAATTCGGATTTTACTTAAAGAGAAGTTTTTCAACTTCTTTATTTCCCTGACATTAAGTTCCAAAATCCAAGTATCCGGTACTACGACCGAGATAAGATTTCATGCAAACCGGAGCTACAAATAATGTCACAGCGTGGGGCATCATAACATCTGTATCATCTCATCAACACCAAATGGAATCCTGGTACTGATAATCGTCGCAAATCGTGGCTTTGAAGTAGTCAACGTGCCGCATATCATCGTTGCCATCGCGCATCTGTTGTAGCTTTGAAATTCCGTACTTTTTGTATCGCCACGACAAACAAATGGAAGGGAAGAAACAAAGAGACAAAGAAAAAAGAATCATTTTTCATCTGAAAAATGATAACCATTTGAGAAATAAAGCTAACAACTAACAAGAATTATCTCCAAAATTGCTAACTTTTACAAAAAGAGACAAACTGTGAGATTTAGCAAGCTCTACATTTGTTGTATAGTAAGACACATCATTTACCATTATCATTTACCTATTATATACAAATTTAATTCAGAATGACGTGACATCATTTGGCTTTTACCATAACATTTGATATATGACTTTAAAATATCTTCAAATGTCTTAAACGTATGCACTTTAATCAGAATTACAGTTAAAACCAGTTTTGAGAAATAGAAAACAACTAATTTGTTTTCCATGTAGAAGGTTGCATGAGGTAGGGGATTGACTTGAAAATTTTAATCCCATACCCTTTGTAGAGGACGTTGAAGCTTAATGCGAAATATAGTATTCAAATGACTTTTAGTTCTTGATTTCTGCAATTTTGATATATTTATAAAAATTATTTATTGAAATAGTGGACATCAAAAAGCTTTTTACCAGTGAAACGAGGACATAGTTTTGCTGGACCGCACTTCATCTACCTAGTCACTAAATACAAATATATAAATGTCAAAGAAATTAAAAATAAATGAAAGGGCCCTTTCTTTGAAAGATAACTGTAAAAAGGAGAGTCAACTCCTGAAATTGCGAGAGAGAGAGAAAAACAGTTTAAATACTCACTATGGCTCTGAAATCTCATTTTTTGTTTTGCTTAAGCAGTTTTCTTTGTATGCGTATCTCTGAAAGAGAATGGAGTGCCGAAATAAGAGCAAAAATGCTGCTCAGAACCCTTTTATGTATGGCTCCTACAGAGGAAACGGAAGCAGCAAAATGTTAGATAAAAGAGAATGGACCTCTGGCTGTGCATGGGTTTCATGAGTAATGCGAGTTGTATGCGTGTGGGAGAAGGGAGGGGGAGAGAGCTCGTGTGGCTATACCGTGTAAGAGGACATGTAGTGGTTTGGTGGGTGTAACAGAATGTGGGTTCCACATAGTTATGTTTTACTGACACTTTCCTTGTTTTGCTAGTTTTATTAGCAATAACTTATGACATTTGCTGCAGATTTATTCTACAAAACAAAAGAAAGTGTGGTGTGCAATGAATGGCCTTACAGGACCAATGCTGATACCACGCGTTGCAGAATCTCTGTACTATCTCGTGGGTTGGGCAGCAACGGCAAAAGGAATAAATTTCATTGCAGATAGAAACCAGCATTAGAAAAAGTTACACGCACATATACTGGTATATGGGCATACCATTCCAAAGCACAACTTGAATGGATAGCAGGGAAAGATATTAGGTGGAATATGTGCACATTTAAGCTAACGAAAAAAATAAAAGAATGAGATCTAAAAATAAGCTAACTGGACCACCTACACAATTAAGGACCTTATCCTGAAAATGCCGCTGGTTCAATGTTTTGTAAATATACTTGCATTTCTTTTAGAGAAAAGCTTTACCGTAAGTACAAATATTTTTCATACAATAACGTCTTAACTGCGTGGGATAACTTAGATGTGGCCTATCAGATGTTCGGAACCACTGATCACCTTTCCTATCCGATGCTTATTTCCGCGTTTTACAGGACTCGCTAGTCAAATGATGTAAAGTGTACTTGCATTCCACAAACTTCCTGTTCTCCATTTCATTTACTTGTAATTTCACTTCAACTTCCATCCAAATTGACTGTTTTGGTTTTCTAAGTACGGGTGGAATTTTGGCATGTGTGGTAGAGAATTTCTTTTCTGTAAATGCTCGTCCTACGGATTGGGGGAGATCTATTTATCCTAGACCTCCTATGCAAACACACGGGTGAGAAGGAAGCTGATTGTACGGACTATCACTGGGGATGTTTAATCCCTAGCTTAATGAGGGACTCTGTCCTCTGCTGTCTCACTCTAGGTTCGTTAACTCTTAGTATCCTCTCCCCTCATCCCTGTGGTGTGTCCCGTAAATGATATAGGCACAGAAGATTTCATACTTCGAAGTGCTAGGATGCCTCTGCTGAAATTGTTGTAGAATAAAAGGGCGGTTGAAAAGTATTTTATTCTTCAAAGCACCTATTTTTAATTTTCTCTACTGTGCAGGTAATAGATAGAGGAACTTATTCCCTTTCATCCAAAAAAAAATTGACGTTAATATTTCACCATTTAGAAGCAAGAAAACCATGGCATTTAAAGGAATTAATCCAGTAAGATCAAAAATAGTGTTAGATAACATCATAATTGAGCAGAAATCACACTTTAAGTATTTAGGATGTAATGTCTCGTACAAATGGGAAGCTGATATAATAGAGAAAATAAATAAATTTAACTATATAAAAGCTCAATAAAAAGAACGTTAAACAATAAAGCAAGAAAGGACTCTATAATAAAACTATACAAAACAATGGCAATACCAACTCTGATCTATGGATCACAAACATGGACACTAACAAAAAGAAATAGTACAAGAATACAATCTTCAGAAATGAAATTCATAAAAGCAATAGCTGCATATACCAAAATTGATAAAAAAAACGTAGTCAGGATATTAGGACAGAATTAAAACTGCCTGTCCGCGCCTAAGAACAAAATAACTCAGAAATGTAAAGCGGAATAATGTCTTACTCCTTATATAGGTATTTCTCCATCAAAGGAAAATGAGAGCAATTATAAAAGAAAGCTTTCTGAGAGAACAGATGCCGTTATAAAAAAGTGGTAAAAAAGAGGATGGAATGCTTAAAACGAATATCACTAAAATTTCTCTAAAATGTATAGTGTTGTCAAGCTGATAAAACACAAAAACTGTGGCTAAAATTACTATGATTAAAATCAAAGCAGATAAAAACTATAAAAAAATGTTAATCTTTATAAAGGAGAAAATAAGAGGGGCAGAGAGAGGTTAGCAGAAAAAATTAAAGAAGTAACTAAAGGAGTAACTAACAAGCTGCAAAGAAAATCAATGACGAGTTTGATAAGCTTTTAGGTAACCCGCACGGAATTCAGGTAGCCGGTTTTGAGGATCTCGCACGAAATTCAAGATAGCCGCATCAGTTCACAAGCCAGATAACCAGCCTCGCTAATTACCTTATCCCGAGCCAAACTGTCATAATTAACTGTCAAACCCATAATTCTTTAATATTTAACACAAAAGAACAAAATATTCATATTTAATTTTATGTTAATTCTTAATTTATTTATCTGATCCACAGTTTCTGTATCACTGTGCATGGCAAAATGCCATTATATTTTGAGTTCCTAGCATTTTGACTTTCTCACATTTTGAGTAACAAAACTCGAGGTTGCATAACAGCAAATACTAGTACCATAATAATGAGGAAAGATGAGACCGGTGTACCCAAATATTACAAAACAATGTGAAATAATGATTTGACGCTAAAATTTTGTAACACAGCAGTACCTATCAATTCCGTTCATTACAAAATTAACGACATGGTTTCATGTAGAATATCACCTCCATTAACGCAATTGCATCACTGATACAAAGGTCATGAATACAGAAAAGAAAATAAAATAAAGCATATTCTAAAAATATTACTCCAGTTAGTCAATAACCGGCGCAGGACTGAAGCCTCCCGCGGTCAGAAAGATAGCCCCGAAGCCTCCCGGACCCTTTAAGGTCCTTTAATTACACAGCCTCCAAGGCTTCCATTCCAGTCCCTAGTTAATAGACCCAAAGTCTTGCGGTCGAACCAAGAACAGTTTCAGTTTGGTGTTTATAATATTTGACGAAGCATTACACACTTCTAGTTGAAGATGTTACTTCTTTGCAATTATGACTAATAACAAACACGGCTGTAGTACCAACAGAATTTGAACCTCGAATGCATAAATATGAATTAGTAGTTGTTCCAGTTCGTTTAGCGTTAGTCAGGGTGCACCACGAGGAGGCGAACTGGCTCGGACACCAAAAGATTCCACATTTATCAACTTCTTCATTATTTAATTTCTGTAATTTACACATTATAGATCTGCATTTATATGCTTCATTATTTTGACATTTTAAACCCATATCATACAGTAATATGTATTTTTCGTCTTTAAAATAATATATTTACAGGTTTGGTTTTATAAGAAATCGACTTCACGTATTCTATTTTTGAAAATTTTTTCCATCTTTTAAATTTTCATCTTGCTGTATCATGATTTTCAGTTGTGGATAAGACCTTTCCTTTTTTATTTGTTGAGCAATTGGGTGCAATCTTAGTATCCAGCCGAATTTGCTTCAGTACTTAAAACAATCTATACAGATCTTGCCTGAAGGATTAAAACTGATTATTGTATTTGTTCTGGAAACTTTCTCAAGCGTTGGTAGTTCTGTCTATTGAAACTTAGTTCTGACCACATGGAAGGAGGAAAGAGTGCATTTTAGTCGATGTAAATTTCCATTAATTAGTTGCAAAACATCTGCAGTTTTTCCGAGAAAGGCATCACTACCATGAACTCTTCAGGAAAGCAGTCAACAACAATATCAGGATCCAAAATTAGCAGACAATATATGTAGTTCAGAAATTTTCCGATGTCATTTCTGGTATAGTACTCATGTGCAAGTCCCAAGTTTTGTATCTTTCGCCACCAGCTTTATGTTAATTAAAATTTACATCCTTGGATTTTAACATCAGTCCACATTTCTCTTCCAGCATTCCTTATGCTTTCTTAAAATTGATGAAGAGAGTTTCAGACCTAGCTTATTATACATTTATCAACTGTTGCAAACACCTGTTGATATGATGAAGTTTTCTGTTTCTTCAGCAAAGAAACACAATTGCAATGGAATGATAATTAACGAGCCCATGGATTGTAAATAGCTGGCAAATAAACGTTGTGGAATACTTGAACGTTTCAATCAACATTTATTTTATTGTGTCACACTGACCGAGGACTCTGAGGTTTCCGCATTCACAAAATATTACAACGTTCTTCGCAGCATCGTTGTTTAGCAAAAACTTGGCTCATTCTACAGTTTTCACACTTAATGTTTTCAGATCATCGTGAACCTCCTCGTGAGAAATTTTGGCAGAATTTTCCGCCTAGCTTTGTATATGAACTTATTGTGGAAGACTCCAGTGGTTTCTTCTTCCCTGTTTTCTGTCTTCAGTTGCTGGTACATTAGTTCTGATGGCCCTTCGCGTATATCTTTCGTAGATTTTCTCTTCAGATTACGAAGTACTTTCTGTCTCTGAATATTGTCACTAGGTGGTGCCGCGGGGTTATGGTTCTCTTGAATATTCACGGAAGCTATTTCTTCAATGGGAAACGTTTTAATACAAATTCTGCAGCTTTTAACATTGCACGTCCATCGCGCTACCTCACTTTTTAAGCACTTCTGGAATTCGAAAAGTGTAACCGTTCCGAAGTAGAATTTTCCTTCCTGTCCTTTTCACCTTAATTTTAGTCTCGTCGGAAAACATGTTAACTGCTGGTTAATGACACCTGTTTCACGGGAGGCTTGGAGGTTGTTACCTGCTAAGCTTACCTGGGTACGGGAGGCTTCGGTCCTGCACTCTCAATAACACCACGCTGTGCTGAATATAAATCCCTGTACATAACACACGTGCCAAAGGAATAATCTTACGGCTAAGAAATCGGATAGTGCTATGAACACAAGTTAGGTAATTTACACTTTACGGACAGCTGTATAAACTACATTACATTAACGACCCAAAACATTTAGCGTGAAATAAAGAGAAGGATATACAATTGTAAACACTGGGATATGTGAAAACGTTTAACAATTTAACAATTACACAGTCAAAATTTCTGCTCGGCACGGATTCCATAGCAGTGTCCCTCAAATACAAACTTAATGTGCGTCTAACTGATTAAAACATGACAAAATAAAGGAGACATGTTCGAATAAATACAACAGCAGCAGGAAGGAGCTCCATTAGAGGGGGAAAACAGAAAATAAATTCTGGTCAATTTTATAATTAGACTGATATCCCAACTAAGGTATTGTTGCGTGTGGCAGTTGCAGTAAAGCGAAAAATAGCTCTTATCACAAGATGTATCCCACGTATGGTCCTTGCTCCGTTCTCTGACTGGTTAAAGTTAGACATGAAATGACATGTACTAGATGGAAGTGGGGTAACAATGAACTCTCCCTCAGGCAAATGAAATGTTCCGCAATGTAATCACACCATAAAATGCATAAAATCTCAGCTAATGGTGTAATAACATAAAGTGGGCCTCAGCGTTCCAACCCGACAGCCGGCCTCACTCCTAAATACGCAAGGCCGTAGGGGGGCTATCATCCATGAGTAGGAGACATGATCAGTCTTGGCACCCCCAGCAGGAAAGTTGTAGACAGGGTTCGCTACCTAACGTAGCTCCTCAATTTCCTCACGATGCTGAGTAGACACCGGTCCTATACCGGGACTTAAACTCCGTACCCTCTAGGGTGTGGGTTTGATCCCGGGGGCATTTCGGGCACAGCAAACCAAGCACACGCTCTAGCCCACTACGCCAGGGCATAAAATACGCAAGCTATAGTAATAAATAATGATAAAATGTGTAAATTAATATAATATGCGCAGGATAAGGGTTATGATTACCACGGATGGGATTGGGTACCAAAACCTGTGATTTATTCTACCTAAGCCCCGAGTGGGCCAACTCCGGAGGGAAGGATCAGGCGAGGGGGGACAGAGGGTGGCGGACCCAAGAAGTCACGATAGTATCGAGACACTCGCTGACACTTCCACCATGAAAGAGACCACCAGATGAGAGATGATCTAAAATGATAATTGAGCATTGGCCTGACGACTCGCAAAAAAACCTGAAAAACCCCATGTTGACCACGGAAACGAACACGGTTCTGCAATAGCGGGCTACATATGAAACCGCCTGAGGCATCCCGCTCAGTTTTTGTTGACCTTACTCCACTTGTACTAAGTCCAGCAGCCTTAGGTTTTTGCCTCTCGTGGTAATTCTACTCTTCCTTCTAACAAACATTTCATGGCGTTCTAAATTTCTAGTCGTATAATAAAAGATTATTTTCTAGAAATATATATATATATATATATATATATATATATATATTTTAAAATGCATTATACATTAATTGCAATCATGTTTAAATTAGCAACGTATAATAACTGACGTAACGTTTAATAAAGTAATAACATACGTAGCACCTTAGCATGCCTAACATTTAACTTTAAAATCTCAATTAGCATAGAAGAAAACGTAGAACTTACAAACTAAAATGCGCAATCATTTTTAGAAGGAACTCTCAGCTGTTATTGCTCATAATTGAGGTGTGCTTTTAACTTTAATTGACAGAAACAAAACAAATTCGTACCTCTAGTGTTTACATCGCGCGGAATGCTGGGTATTCGAGAGGCTTTCTGTATTTTAAAAGAGTAACAGCTAAACCCTAAATGGATGCACATTGTTTTTGTTTACTTGGCGAGGGGGTTGATGTAATTAAGTTAAGAGCTAGGTGGTGTAGTCCTGTAAGATGTCCGCTTAGCTTCATAACATTCATGTACTGGAACGGATTCTGTACTCTTAAATACGAACTTTTTATGTTACTGACCTAACTAAAGCCCTAAAGGAAATGTTTCGTGAAATACCATTATATTTGATGTTCAAGATTACAGTTTCAATGTGGCTATATAACAAGCACCTTAAACGAATCTGTGTCCAAAGAAACAATATATTTATAATTAATATTTTCACATGGCCATAACTTAGCAATAATACATATCTTAATAAATATTTTGTCAAATACGCCCAATTCTATTTTTATACCTTCAGAAATGGGTATTCTATAAAAAAGTGTTTTTTAATTCACAAATACGTCAGAAATTAAAGAAAAAATTAATTACGAAAGCAACTCTTCAGGTTCCTAAACTACTAAGGACGAGCTGTGGCATAAAAAGGAGCTCTATTTATTAATCCAAAACATAAACCAGGAGACTGATTTTACGTCAACTTTTACTCTCCACATAGAGCTGCTCCTTGACATTAAGATTATACCATAATAATTTTAGTAGCTACACCCGAGTGTTTAAGGTTTGAAGCCCATAATCTACGTAGGACCTCCTATCAGTGTTGCCAACACACTTTAAGTTTCCGTGTTATCATTTGCAAATGATAACAAATCTCTGCGCATAACTTCTTTGACTGAACTATTCATGCTGTTAATCGATAAACATTCACATGAAGACGAGTTGAAATGATAGCACATTAAAAGCGTATGCGGGTTTCATAGTTGCACATTAAATTTCGTTCAGTGAATAAGGCAAGTGCAGTGGAAAAAAAATAAGTAAAAAATGAACTATGTCAGAAATTTATTAATTGACCTACGTAACTTATGACCCTGCAACTGCACAATAAAGGTTTTCGTTATCTATAGTTCCAAAGGCATTTATCACTAAAAGTATAGTGTGTTCCATATAAAGCTGAACTATTTCAAGGTCATAGCTTTTGAAGCAATAATAGGACACACGTGCAACTTTGGCAGAATATAATACACAACTGGAAGATCACATTACACTATCTACATCTCAGAGAAAATGTTGGAAGTGTCCTCCACCAGCATCTATACATGTTTGCACTCGTCTCACCACATTCTCTGAAGTTTTATGGAGATAATATCGAATTGAGAGAAGGTTATTTCCAGCAAAATGGAGCAATGTGCCATACATCTAATGACACCATGGAACTTTTGACCAATTTCTTTGATAATTGAATAATCTCATAAGGTCTGTGGCCCCCCCCCCCCAGATTCCCTAACCTATCCTCGCCGGATTTTTTCTTGTAGGGATATCTAAAGAACAGAGTGTACAAAGAATAGGCCACGGACAATTGATGTTTTCAAGGAATCCATTGGAAACGAAATAAGTAACATTGGCCAGGATACTCTCCATAAAGCTTCAGAGAAGCTGGGACTTAAAATCCGCATCTTCAGGGGTGGGATCGATCCCGGACCGCTTTCCGTGGCAAGGAGCCAAGGCATGCTGCCTTAGTCCACTACGCCACGGCACAGGACAGAATAACTAGACAATTATATCAAATATGAAGGTAGGAAACTAGAGTGTCGAGTGAGCTAACAGATCATGTATAGAACGTTTTAAAGTAAGGTAACCCGGTATATCTCTTGTGTGGAATTAGGAAGTAGTTAATAAGAAACTATCCACGCTATTGCAAAATAAACCGCATAGGAAGTAGAAAATGATTTAATTAATAACAAATATACTCTGATACACACACACACACACACACACACACACACACACACACACAAACACACACACATTCCTTCCCAGGACCTGTTTCAAAATATATCCGACACGTATTTCCTAAGCTTTCTGTCCGAAATATAAAGCCGGCCCCCTACACCCTGTATCACAAAAAATACAACTAAATTAACTTAAAATAATCCTAAGTAAAAGTAATTACTTTAGGATTCATTTTCAGTTTCAGCTCTTATATTATTCGCTTAAATTGAGGTCAATATCATTTGTTGTAATTAAGAATATTTTATTGAGCTTAGAATATAGAAAGCATTGAGAATATACCAACACATGTTACAAGCTATCGGTTGTAGGTGGGCTTTTTGTTTCCCTTTAGAGATTAAAAAAGTATAGACAAAAAGGGTTCTTACTCAGCATACTACTGTAACATGATTATAATGGACCAGAAATAGTTTCTAAATCAGGTATACATGTCGTTACCTTTAGAGCTTTCACTAGCGTAACCTAAACGTCCCTTTGTCTTTATGACATTTGAGGTATAGATATGTTTTCTATAGTTCAATATTGTAAAAGCGTACACACCTCCGGTCTTTATTAATGACCTATTTCCGTTTTTATGTCGGTTTCGTCAATTTTTATCTCAGCGGGATGATTCCCAAATGAGTTTTGCATTCGAAGTCAGGTGTGCCATCGACCACTTACTTTCAGCATTGGCTTTCTTTCTTTTACCCAGCCGATACGAGAAGCCGTACGTTGGTTACCTGTTTTCCCTTTCGCTTCGTTTATTTTTCCCCATCCTTGAGTTGTGCTTCCAGGATTTCTGGCTCACGGAAGTTCCGCACAAATATGTTGTATGCCTGTTCAAAAGCAAACAGCTGTGGACACTAAAAAGATGTTTGGTTCGTCACCTTTTCTAGGCAACTCCAGAGCTTGGATCTTTTAGGACTTCCACAAGTCTCGGTGGATGGTCCATCTGTGGCCTTTTGCCGCTTCCTTCTCCCATACCTCATACTTACGAAATGAAAGCTACAATAGATGTATCTAGGTCTCTCCCTCCACAGGGACCTTATAACATTCTTATTGTAGATACGATTTCCCAAATAAAACTAACCCAAAATACTGACTGCATTTTTAAATCTTTCTGCTTTATTTGTTTCCCTTGTTACTGAATTTTCAGCGATGTCTTTGATCCCACCTTTGGATTGTGTATTACAAGTGGCTTATCTACATACAATATACCAGTACAGTTTGTAGAGTGGCTTGGGAATTACGTTGTAGCAGCTATTGTAATCTTCAGAACACTAAACAATGTAACAAAGGACGGTCTAAAAATCAATAGCATGTGGACGAAAATCCTGGCTCTCGTCCAACCGGAGCAGCAAAGTAACGGCCCGAACAAATTCGGACAAACAACCTACATACATGTCCTTCCATTCAAGCTTTTGGTAGCCAATAGTTTAAGATGAGATTGTGTAGCCTTCTGTTAACGAAGGTTAAAAGCCCTTTATATGGATTAAAACCTACATATAATTAGTCTGAAACACAAACATCGCTGAGAAAGGAACCCAGGTGCTTGAAATATGTAATCCATTAAACGAATTGTGTGGAACTCTCAAAATAATTAGAAAACAGCTTCACAAATACAAAATAACATATTTAAACTCAATTCGTGTCTGCTACATTTTGGTACCATTCACATATATATTGCGGTTTTAAGTAGATATTATTTTATGAACTATTTAAAAGCGAAGTTTATACTTAAACTACAAAACTCCTAAGAAGTAAAGCAAGTTTTGTAGATCATTTTGTATACTATTTAAAATTGAGATTTCACCTAAGCTGAGGTCCAGTGAACTAAAAAATAACTAGGGCAGAATATGACTGCGAACCTGGTCTATATATTTATTTGAACATGTTAACTGCAGCAGGATAAGTCGGATATATGCCAAACATGGTACTAAGTCGATTCCGCTGATTCTTTTTGGCAACCAAAACAAAGATTGCTTATAGGATTCATAGTGCTTTTGACGAGTTAAAAAAGAAGGAAAATGTTTTAAAACCTGTTAATATAGTTACATAGGTGCATAAAAGTGAATTTTCGAGTAAAAGACAACTAGAGAATGCATAGATGGCTAGATAAACCACAGAAGCATGCACTATTGTTCCGTTGCTTCGTCAGATGGAACGACAGCTTCCATGGAGTTTAAAATGTGGTGTGAGGAAGTATACCATCAGCTTATAGGCCCTTTTAAATAGAAGAAACCTTAAACACTCACAAGTATCACAGCCTTCTAACAGACCACCTTCCATAGATGCTGGAAGACGTTCCTCTGCAGACTTTGAGGAACCTGTGTTTCCAGCATAATGGCTGCCAGCCCATACTGTAAGAATTACTACAGCTGGTCTTTAAGGATCCAAATCGATAGATTGGACGAAGGGGACCTGTACTTTGGCCAGCCTGTTCACTGGAGTTTACTCCGTTAAACATTTTTCTATCGAGAAAACTGAAATATACTGTGTACAAGGATACACCAATGATGATGTGAAACAACGTATTATTGCTGCCTGCTCTGAAGTTTCCGCTGAAGTGCTAGAACGTGTGTAGCAGTCTTACCACAGGAGACTGGAAGCTTATATTGGTGGTCATTTTGAACACAGGCTTTGAAGGTGAAATTCCGCTTTATGGACCCAATGAGGTAGATTCATGTCTTTTATTTTCCTTTAGTTTGCGCTACCACAGGTAGTACAAGTATTGGTCTGTAAAAGTTTTAAAATAAGATATACATGAATTACTGGCACTACAAGAGTGTGGGAAGCACCATTAACATTCTAATGTACCGTACCTTTGATTTTTGATGTAAATAGGCATTGCTTTATTTAAAAAGGTGTATGCTTGCTCCAAAAATGCACCTAATTGTAATTAAAATCTATAGGCGAAGACTACGAGCCCCCAATCTACCAAACCACACATCAATAGCGCTTTCCATTTTGGAAATATTGTCTGTGCAAGTTTTAGGTAATTCATCCTGTAAAACCACTATATGGAAAAACACGTCTTTATTCGGTTAATTGACGGAAATTAATTGTTCTTCCAGACGAGCGTTGTGTGCAGCAAAGTTTGAATAGATAGAGATAGACTGAAATTAAAAACCCGGCTTAGACTTTGACTCTACATATGTCTTTATTTCCTGGTACTCTATTTTTCTCCTTTTTAATAGGAATTGTATCTCACAAACTTGCGTTTTGTAATGATTAATTTATGCATAACGAGAGAAGTAGAACAAATCCTAAGAGCAAAATAATGTAAATAATTTCGATTTTACATGTGTAATTTAATAGTGGTAATAATTAATTTAGGCTATCTTTGAGAAATTTTTACATTTGAATTATATTCATAAGCATTATAAAATAGAATTTAAATGAGAAACAATCTATGAAAACGTACTCTCATCGACAGCTCTCAGTTCTATACAGAACATACAGCATGGGAAAATGGAATACAATTTGTTACACTATGGTAGAGAGCTGCAGCTGACACGATGAACAATCTACGACTTCATACTTGCGACATGCAGGACGTAATATAAAAAGAGCGCGCGTGATTCATCGAAACGTATTGAATTTCATAAATATAGAATCTCGTGATGAAGCAGTCCTTTCCGAGCAGGGCATACCACCTAGCCACTGCGTCGCTAACCTCTGCCCACCAAAGCTGTAACTAGTGGGGTCCAGTATCGTAGGGTGGGACATGATCGATGCTTCTCTCTGGAACAGTATTTGCAAATTTAGAGAACAGAATCACCACTTCTCAACCGAAAACTCGTAGATATTCAACGGGCTACCTCAGGTTTCTGATGAGTTTGAGTGGACCCCAGATCAGAACTTTCAGCAGGAAAATTTCCATGTTGGTATCGGAATGGAATACTACTTGTTATAAAAATAAATAGATTCCAGCCATTGGTATTGAATTAAATACGTCACATGAATGGAAACACGAGCTATATTGTCGTCTTAAAGGAAACGAATGAAGATGATTTTGTCATCAACAATTAATTTATTTACTGTATTCGAAATTGCTCCTCAAAAATCTCATATTAATTTTCTTTTCACACTGTAAAGGAGATTTGCCTTTATTTTTATTACTTAATATCCATATTTTATTATCTTAATACCAGAGGACCATATATTTAAAATAATTTTTATAGTGGTTGAATATTAATAATTGAAATATTTTGGCAGAATTAACTGCTGAACTCCCATGTGGTAACATGTGAAGTACCCCAGTTTATCCCATGAGATATTAAATTAGCAACGCTGTGGTTGTGAATTCTGAGATCAAGGGTTCCGGAAAAAATATTCAATATAATACACAACACTTACCGGATGAACCAACATGTACTAGCCCTACTATTAAGAGGGCAACAACGACCACCTTTCCACAGATTTAGACTATGGAACTACTTTTGTTAAGATTTATGCATACTTGTAGGAAAAATTCTTCGTAAGAATATTAGTCAAAATAATGCATCATCACCACACAGCAATGCAGAGGTGGAAACAAATTCTTGTAATGGAAAGAAAAATTACGTAGAATGGGATTACGAGAATAACAAATTTTAGAACTCCTCCATTAGTTGATTCTTGGAAAAGGCTTAACTTCACCTGGAATACTTTGAAAAAGGATTAAATTCGAAACATATTTACCTGTTATAAAACACCACTGTTGTGTTTTAAAACGTTTTATTCTGGCACAAAACTCTCCCTTTGCACAAAATATAAATATTTCAATAATATAAAAATGACTTCATTACACATTCATAGTGTGGCAAGCAATTCAGGGTGTTAATAAAATACACCGAAATAATTTCGGCGAATGTGGAGGTGACTAATATAAGCAAGTTGAGATAGGAAATGTATGGTCTGAGGCTAAACATAACGTAGTTGTGCTAAACCTAATTGGCATAAAATGTTGATAAGTTGATATTTATACAAGGTATGTGAAATTACCTATTTAGAATGTCTTTAAAACTGATTCCTGTGTATAGAGATATCGGTTCTTAGTGGCGCGTTATTGGGCGTTCTCAAGATTTAAGGTTCGTCTGGTTTAATTTTAAACATGACATACTTAAGGCTATCCCTCACTGTGAGAAGGGATGGGTGAAAAGTTTAGTAAACGCATTGCCACTTCTATCCGCGACTGCCTAGTCTCTGTCAGAGAAACACAGGTGTTTCTACTAGTGCAGGGCTTGCATATTTACAAACGTGCTTTATATTGATAGTGAAATATGGTAATACTGGAAATATGGTATCAAACCGGTGCTGTACGAGATAATTAAGAGAAACAAAATTTAGTTCAAACTGTAAACAATCGACCCCATAGCTGACATATCTGACCTCTGTGTCATTGTGATACCAATGCTATCGAGCTAATGTGGAAACAAATCAATGAAGGAGATAGAAAAGATGTACTGGGGAAAAGAAGGATTAACTTATATGTTGGACAGTTTCATCATAAATTCAGAAGAAAGTGACCCTCCAAAGATCCCTAATTGACGGTATATCATACTACCGCCATCTGCCAATAGCATTTTAAGCGACGCGCTTGAAAGTACTAAAGGGATACGTACAATATAATCATCTAGGATAAATGGGAATATTGCATTGAAGTGATGCGATGTGGGATCAAACAGTCATGGGTTACCTACGTGGCAATAATGCGTTCTCTCCCGTTCTGTAATTCCAATGCTTCAAGATACCAGAAAAACTGTGCATAAAAGTGATGTGATCTGTGATTAGGCAGTCTTGATGATGATGATGATGGTGATGATGATGATGATGATGGTGATGATGATGATGATGATGATGATGATGATGATGATGTGCATAAGGGCGCTCAAATACAACGGTCATCAGCGCCCTTTAAAAAACTAGTCATGGCAAAAGCCATATATAAATCGTTCTAAAACTATACAAGTGTAAATAAACTTATAAAATACATCTACATAACAAAAAACGAACAAAAGTAAAATAAAAAGAAATATAAATCCAAACTACCAAAAATTCCGTTCACTAAATACTAAAGTCTAACCTAGAAAAGAATATAAAAACCTTCTGGACTACTTTATTATCATCCGCTAGCATTTCTACAAAGCTGGCCGGCAGCTGCAGAGACTTAGGTGTGCTAGGTAAAAACACTCTAGCAGCACCTTTCGGACATATAACGATTCGTTGCAAAACGGACACAGTGAAACAGGCTCCTTTTTAAAAAGAAAATTATGAGTAAAAAAGCAGTGCCCAATACGCAACCGAGCCAAACTCACCTCATCGCGACGAGATGAACGTGAGGAGGTAACCCAGGGAATCGGAAGTTCTTTCACAGAACTAAGTTAATTATTGCGGAGAACGGACCACTCGTCCTGCCAGCAGGTTTGCACAGCTCTCCGCAATACGGCCCTAAAATCTTCCGACGTCACAGATGGTACTTGAA
>CM060947.1:80127797-80487797 GCA_030765055.1 Mantis religiosa
TAGATAGATAGATAGATAGATAGATAGATAGATAGATAGATAGATAGATAGATAGATAGATAGATAGATAGATAGATAGATAGATAGATAGATAGATAGATAGATAGATAGATAGATAGATAGATAGATAGATAGATAGATAGATAGATAGATAGATAGATAGATAGATAGATAGATAGATAGATAGATAGATAGATAGATAGATAGATAGATAGATAGATAGATAGATAGATAGATAGATAGATAGATAGATAGATAGATAGATAGATAGATAGATAGATAGATAGATAGATAGATAGATAGATAGATAGATAGATAGATAGATAGATAGATAGATAGATAGATAGATAGATAGATAGATAGATAGATAGATAGATAGATAGATAGATAGATAGATAGATAGATAGATAAATAAATAAATAAATAAATAAATAAATAAATAAATAAATAAATAAATAAATAAATAAATAAATAAATAAATAAATAAATAAATAAATAAATAAATAAATAAATAAATAAATAAATAAATAAATAAATAAATAAATAAATACGGCCGTTCTCTGAATTCAGGGAAGCCTCCAGTTCTCGTGAGCAGGTCCGCAGTGAGCCGCCGTAACTTGGGAATCCTGCCTTCTGATGTGCTCTCTCGAATATCCTACCATCCTTATTAGTCTCCCACCTCAACCCTTGCTCCCGGGGTGAGTCCTTACAAGGGCATAGGTATTAAGTTCTATGAGTCGGATCGTCTACTACCCCCCACTAACCTTGCTGGATAGCCATTAGTCAAGCAATGTAGAAACATAAATATTACTCCCTTCCCATTAACGCATCAAATCTAGCGGACATGAATACAATGTTTGCACTGGAGATGCCAATTACAATGTTGAAACTTTTGCAGTACTGCAGCTAAAAGCTGTGTGTTAAAATCGTATATGCAATATGGCATTGTATAGTGCCATTATTCATTCACAATCTGAACTTATCCAGCTACAAATATTCTGTTGTTTGCATGCGGAGGAAATTAGTATTTATTTGCATACAAATGAGACACACGTTTTGTGGAAACCTCTTAATATTCCAACCTTTCTTTTTCTCCAATTGAGTTAACTCTAAATCACTAAACCGGATCAAAGAAAGAAGTAGGCTGTGACGTTATGTATTTATTTAGATTCTGTCATAAAGTCTAACTGAAACGAAAAAAAGCTACATATGTAATTGATCCCCCAAACTTATTTCTTTTCTTTTGTAATACCTGAACAAGTATATGTAATGAACCTGCTTATTTTTATTTTCTACCACTGTTATTAAATGGTACACGCACAGTGTAGTGCCATATTTTCATTCCTGAGAATGGAAAAGTGTGGCATGTAGTCAGCTACGTTCAGCTTTCGTCCTTCATTTCATAAAAAGATAAAAGTGCAATGTTGTGTTGCAATTGCTAGATCTGCAGTATTGTAATACTCAGTAGGAGCCTAGCACTACCATGCAGATTTTCCATTGTGTATGATGGACTGGTAAGTTTATATTTAAGGGTCTGGGATGATGATTTGAGGGATGGAGGGAGGAACTCTACCAACACTGACCAGCAGGGATCTGTTGTGGGCCACCAACCCCAAGAGGGAGAGATGAAGCAAAGATACACCACAGTCTGGCAGAGAGTAAAGCCAGTGAAGACTGTTAAATATTAAACTGAGATCTACTCCAAACGTCCCAAGTCGCCGGTCTCTAACATCCGGGAGTCGATGGAGGACTCCGGGGTTCTTTCCCTAGGGCAATACCTAGGATCTATAAAGCCCTCCCATCGACAACGACTTCAAGATGGGATGGAAGTGGATAAGCCACTTACGCGCGTCAATCCCGCAAGGAAGACTACCGAATAACGTCGGTGGGACCACCTGGCTATCTGGCATGCCTTGTACTAGCTCTACAGGCTATTACCCGGGACTTCTTAGGTAATTCTCTACCCCTTCCGGGCGGCCGAGGCCTAGCCGGAGGTACCGGATCTCCCGCGGGTGTTGGGAACACACTGCCCCCTCAAGTCCAACCCAATCCGACTAACTCCCATTCAGGGAGGGGCTCAAATGTTCGGCCCGAGATTCCTCTCGTAAAGTCAGAGGTACCACGAGTGCTAAGGGTCCGCAGCAACCGCACCACGGCAGCCAAAGGGGACGGATCCCCTGCCTTACGGAGAGCCAGTGGAAGGCAATGGCCTAACAGTTGGATACACTGTCATCCGGTGCACCATCGAAGCTTCATGGTACCAACAAAGGAGAAGGTGCCGAGGCGATCTTTATTGCCTCTAAAGGAATTCAAGGAGTGCCACGAAAGTACGTTTACAGAACGCACGCACTTGTCCCATCTGTAGGTCCATCTTACACTTTAAAGTATCGGATTGATCTTCGTGTATCTCTCACTTTCTTTAATTTACATATTAACTACTCAGATGCCACGGAAATGTAAACAGTGTATCCAATTTGTGATTAAAATGAATTTAAATTCGTCTTTAAGAAGCTTAATGTACTTTGAGCAAATAATTATTCATTAAATCAAGATAATCTGTATAGATCAATGTGCATTCTAAGTTCAAAGTGCAGCCCAATACAATTAATAGCACCAACCATAAATTAAACAAAAATATGATATACTTTGGAAAGACAGAATTATGTTTTATCAAAAAACCTCAATTGCAATTATTTCCCATATTAAGATGTGATATTAATCTTAATCTTGAGAGCCGTAGTGATTTAATAATACAAATGCTGAGGGTATGTTTGAGGTGAATGACAATATGTGATTATTAAATGTGGTTTTTAAAACACTAAATAGGATTGAATAATACAAATGTTGAGAATATATTTGAGGCAAGAGATGAAACTATGCGATAAATTTAAATATACTTAAATCTGGAAAAGGGATTGTGTTAAGGTAAAATAAAAATTTAATTTGGACCATGATTTTTTAAACAAATGCTCTTTGTTTCATTTTATTTAAATCATCTTTTTAAACAACAAAATAAAAAATTAGTGTTGTTCAAAAAGGCAAAACTGTATTAAAAGTGAAGAAAAGCAATCCTTCGTTCTCGTTTTACGAAAGAGAACCTCACATAGTGATAACTTCCCCCAGCCAAGACTAATCTAGTTTACCTTGAAGTCCTTCGGTCTTTTTTCCTCAAAATATCTGTACATTCTTCCTGGAACGTGTCAAATCTTTACTCCAACGGTACTTCAAATTCCCTTCCATAAAGAACATCTACTTCCTCTCACGCTCATTTAATCATAACCTACCAAACAATTTTGATATAATACTGATACAATTTTTATGCAATTTTACTGAGTAGAATGTTCATCCTGGTGAACCCTACAAGGGATCAAGATGATACAGAATTAATTATCATAAGTCTAATTTCACACTGGAATCAGACAAACAACCATGTAAAAATGAACAACCTAAAACCTCCCACTAGAGTGAATAATTTCACCATAAATTATATTCCAGGGCCAGTGGAGATCTGAGAACTGATCTGGCAGAACAAAGAGGAAGTCAGTGCCCTCTCACGTCAATTTACTTATCCCGAGCCAAGTGCAGGAATCCTGAACCGAGATGGTACAACGGATCACTGTCGCTTCAGAATAAATTGTACTTAGAGCTGGGCATTAGCCTGTTTGACTATGTTATTCCTTTATAATAATAGACTTCGTATATCCACATATGATTATGCGTACTACAGTAAAACGTAAAATGCTGAAGTGATTATATTTACTTATTTTCATAGAGTGTGGCTTTTCACAAGTTAAGGATCACTATGTCTTTTTAAATGACTCGTGAAGCTTTTTATCTCTTCATAGTTTCATTATTTACTTTACTGCGGTTATATATTACTTATTAATTACTGAACAATTAACTTTATATGACAATTAATATACGGAGCGAATAAACCATTATTTATATTATGCCTGAGGAATTTTATTCTACTGGTATTTCTTTCCTCAACAATTTCATTGTTTCGTGAAGAAACAAAATAGTGGCTAACTAGGTAAGGTAAATGATAAACAACAAGGAAAACTATAGTTTTAAGGCTGAGTAAACATACAGTTTAGTATCAAATCATTTTTTTGTTTACCCATAACTTGACTTTACTGTCTTCTAATTTCCACGTTGACGAAGAAAAGACAGTATTGACTTACTAGACTTCATTGCAAACGCAACAATATTCTGTTTAACAGAATAGGAAAGAGACACAATAGTAAATGAAACCACAGAAGTGTAAGAAATATTCAAGTAAAACGTTACATAAAAGTAATAAGTTTCGCCATAAAATCAGATTGTAACTGAAGAATTACCTATAAAGAAACCACGCCCATAGTTACATTCATGAAGGGAACAGTGGCTCCGTAAATTTACTGTACTATTAATATGGCCGTATGATATTTCTATACTGTTCTGTAAAAATATATTCCTAGGTGATAAATGATGGTGCCTACTTCAATTCTTAACATTACTGATAGTATCTATGCTTGTGCACATATTGTGCTCGATGTTTCCCCTATTTTAAATTTTACATTGTCTATTGTGTCTAACTGTAATGATAAAGCACGCTAGTATTTATCTATTCAGGTAGAGTAAAACAAAATGTGCATAAACTTGTGCTACGAACAGCACCTCGACTATCGTCTCTCAGCAAGTCTCGCATTGCTTCGGTCATTGGATATTCACAATGTAGTGATTATTAAAGTGGACAATTTATAGATTAACTAACATTTCAAACATAATCACATGCTTTTCCTTTATTAAAATCTCAATTAGCCTGAGCACCAAAACACACCACTCTATGTATTGTAAAATTCCAATATTAGTATGGAAAGCTAATTAACATTAGCTTTCGTGATTTAAAACGTTTTTCCATTAAGTTGGTGATGGTGATGGTGCGAACTCAGTTTAGAGCGCTTTTTGTTTACATGTTGAAAAAACCACATAGCGGTTTTTGCTTCCACATCTCTCACATTGTATGTTTACACTTAGCCTACAAACCAAATGGACACATGTCAGTGGAAGTGATGCATTAAACAGGACTTGCATTTTCGGCTCAGTACTTCGGTAAAAAACATTTAATCTTCTGTCAAAACACCAATTACGGGGAGTATCAAAATGTTTTCAGGTACTCAGAACAGGTAAACAAATGGCTACATTGGCTTCACCAAGAACATTATTACAGCAGCTATTTACACTTCAGGAAAGGCATACAGCATTTCATTTTGTATGCATGTTCTTTCTGATTTTCCCGACATATATATATATATATATATATATATATATATATATATATATATATACATCATTTAAGGATAACTTAATCACATAAAATCAAAATACCATTCTACTTCACATAATTAGTCATTTAATTGTATAAACTAATTTAAAAAGCTTACAAGCTTATGTATATATGCATACATTCAACGAACATGTAGTAAGTGAACATTACCGACATGACATTATTACTTACATTTCCAGGACTAACAAAACATCCAAGGTTTAGTGGTTTCATATAATATTACAGGACGTCTTCTTTGACATTCATCATGGAGTACCACACGATCAAATTAGATCTCTGCTTTTTTAAACTCTCTTAAGCTTTCTTGATAGTTTTGCTGGTTGCTGAGAATGGTTTGATATTTGGCTGATATTATACGCAACAACATGGAAGTCACTCAGCTGCATTAACAGGAAAGCATAATCGCAAACTGTTCAACAGTCAGTAACTCAGTCGTAACTTACCGTTCAAAGCTGTAGGGGTAACTCGTCAAACCTGGAGCAACTTCGAGTAATTGTTTATTTGCATAAATATTAATGTTAATAAAGCAAATTTTAATACTTTAAAGGTGCTAAGATCTTATGGCAAGGTTAGTAACGAACCCATGACACTACCCTACATTTCGTTTTACAATAACTTCGTAATGAATGGTAACCAAACTAGGATTGATTATAGTTTGTTTTTGCACATAATGATAAGTTAACACAAATGTGATATAAGTGACACCATAGTTCTTATTTCAAAATGTTATAACTTATTATTCACATACACTTTTGCCCTGTAGTATTTAAAGTTATTCAGAAATTCTTTCATATACCCCTTCCTCTGAAATTTTATTTATTATTCATTTTCTGCTCTTTAGAGTGCGCTAAAAGTTTTAATTAATTCTTTTAAATATAGGTAAAGAAACATAAGCCTATGAGCAAGGTCACATAAGTCTAAAAATAGAAGGAAAAATTTGGCAATCCTCGACGACCAGGTTTTTTCAGCTTCTTTAATATAAATTGGTATAAACTTACTTCGACAAAAGTGTTCAACTTAGAAAAATATATTTCTATTTGTGTAAAAGCACTTATATAGCACAAAGCAAGCCCAGATTGCTCAATCCTGCTTTACAATGCCTTACTATTTTCGTAAGTCATTTGTAGCCTTGTCTTTTGTTTATAATTACCTAAAGTAAATAGAATAATAACCCATACAGATCCACAAAACAAATTCCTGTCGCCTCTACCTCCTATTTACTTGCTATATTTTATTTTAGAAACTTTCTGTACCTATAGTTATCACAGACTTTGGGAAATAATTTACAAAATATGCAATGTATAAATAACTTGTAGGCTAGATACGAAAATAAATGATGCGGAGTAGAGAACGCCATAAGCATATGACACACTTCAATATTTTCTCTAACGGATAACTAAGGTAATATGAGTAGTATAATATTATACCTAAAATTCCTTGAAAAAGTTATGAAGATACATACTTTGAGGATCCCCATATAAAATGGTCCAACTGTGCACGTGAGTTAACACCATTACCGATAGGCACAATGTTCTTAAAATAAAAATCCGAAGATGTCCACTGCTAATATAGGAGAAAATGCACTGGAGTATACACGTACGTTATTAAACGCATGGTTTACCCCCTTCACAAATTCTTTGAACCTCGCTTGGGCAATTCTATTAACCACATATTCAATTACAGTGGAGGGCACTGTATCATCGATACGTCCGGATAATCTGCGGCAGCAATGAAATTTCCGTTGCTGTAATTGGATGACTGTGTTGATAGAGGGACCTCGCTACTAGCTCCCTCCATATGAAGACTTCAATGTACGTAACTTCCAAAGAGTCCATTACGTTCAAGTTGCTATTCAGTTACTCAAGGACTTGCTGAGAATATTTCTTGGTTATAATTTAGAGTTTCCTGAAAAAATCAATATGGCAGCCGCAGATCGAACAAGGAAATCAGGAGATGCGTATGTGTACAAGTGCCCCTTAAAACGCAAACAACTGAAGAACAAGGAAATTATACTCGTATATCGTGAAATGTCTGGTATTCAATATAAGACGTGTAAGCTGAATCACTGAAAAGCTGTAAGAACTTTGGTTAAATCGAGTCCTTCATATCACAGCAAACAAAATCAAGTAAAGGATGTGAATATGCCACAGTTGCATTTCAGAAGTGAGGCAGACTTTTCTTCGATACATCTCTTACTATACGTCTCTTACTATAAGTAAAAATAAAAAAAAAAAAAAAAAAAAAAAGTGCGTGCTTAAGACCACACGACAGAAGTGAAAACTTAAAAACTATTTATTATAAATTATTCTTAAAATATTAAAAAAAATTAATTTTGACACTCCTTGCGCAAAGAGGCCAGTTGCAAGCTAAACATTTCATACTTTACGTTAAGTGTGTTCGCAAATAACTATACTCTGAAAAATCTGAATGACCACGGACTTGCGACCGTGCGAAGAGGGTTATACATAAGGGATGTATAAAGAAAGTAAAATCGAATCACATTATACACCGTTTACATGTATTTCATGTTCATAATAAAATACATGCTATTTCACAATCATTTTTCATATTTTGTTTCTTGCTGATACATATATTTCATTGCATTTTTATTTTTAATAAAAATACAAGTTCATACATATCTTATAACATAATTATATGATGTTCATTTGCTTATTTGCTTTTTACATTTTACATGTTATTACACATCCGTACATATACTCCATATTTTATTACACTTTCGGACATATTTTGTTTCACGTCATATTCATTTCAAATTTTTTTGTCAGATTGATACTGATAATAATACATTTTAAATTCAATTAAATTTTTCAATTTTATAATTATTTTATTCTCAAAAAAGAAAAATACAATAACATTTAAAAACAAATAAGAAAAAAAATATATTTAAACATTTTTTTCTATAAAAATCAAATTTATATATCAAATCTTTTGACATCAGCCGATCTTTCAGTTTGTGGAAAAGCATAACCTCTAAGTTGTAACTAAAAATAAACGCAAAACGACATTTTAATACGTGATAATTTTATTGTTTACGTTTTATTAGATTTAATTTATTGATGTTTTACGTTTTACTACTCACAATAAAGAGAAATTGTCTATGACAATAACCAGTTCTTAACAGAAACCTATCTTTCACGAATTGCTATCACTTTTATTTAAAATTAGCACACTAATTTTATTTTGCGTTATTATGGTTTTAATTATTCAAATACCGAACTTTGGTGATATTATCTGATCCTTTTGACTAATATTTTTGTTTAAAGTGGAATTTAACATTTTAAATGACAGAAGGTTAGCCCGCCTCGGTAGCGTGGTGGTAGCGTGTCTGCCTCACGTTCAAGAGGTCCCGAGATCGAATCTCGGTCAGGGTGAATTACCTGGATAAGTTTTTTCCGGGGTCTTCCCTTGTCCTGAAAGACGAATGTCGGGTACCTCTAAGCTCTATGAACCCTGGGCTTATTTGAGTACCAGTTCACCCATTCCATTCCATTCATGGTCCGATATGACTTAACGTTGGAGGACGAAAAAAAAAATACAGTCGTTTGTAGGAACGGCCTTAAGGCAATTATTTGTTTAATGAAACTCCTGTAGGGTTTCCGAAGTTTTCATAGTATTTGAAATGTGTTAAGTCATACCTGGATGAGTATTGTTGATACGCTGTTGAATGCGATAGAAAATCTGCGGTGTATAGCGGTATGGACAACATAAGACTGAAGTAAAGAATGAGTGTGGGGGAGTTAGTTCGGATTGAGCAGACTCGAGCCGACTTCACCCGAATGAGCGTCACATATTCCAGCGTAACGGCTCAGTTTAATTCACTATCCACAAAAAGTGCTAAACGAGCCTAAAGAAGTTTTCACTTAAAAAAAAGTAAGTACAACATTTCAAAGATTTGATTCAGTGAAAAATATCATCCTCATTACCACCTGTTGTTAAAATCAGACTTATGGAAAACTAGCCAAACCTGCTGGTCATAGACGACCACGAAAAAATAGTTGTTTTATTGGAAAGAGGATTTTATATTTAGCAAAATGGTTAGAATTATATTATCAGTAAGAGTGCAACGCCTTCTAATAGGATTTTTCAGTAAACACTGGTGATTTTTCTACACATTATTAACCATTAAATGTATGATAATATGATTAATTAATGAAAACTATGGCAATATTTCAGTCATGAAAAAAATTAATCGAAAATATAAATGATGTGGCTAAATTAAACGTAATAACGTAAAAGAGAGAGATGTGTACGAGTGACGTGCAAAGCTCCCATTTAAGAGGCTCCACATTCTACATCTGGTTGTCGTCCACTCTAACGTTTTCTTGTAGTTTTTCCCTGGTCGACAAGGCGTATAAGTTTTTAACATCAAATTTAGCAGAATGTTTGAGAGTTTCGCTTTCCTGAGAGGAATTATTCCTTACTTTTCTTTTCCGTTTTATTTTTGCCAGTTGTTTTCGACATTTTGTTCAGTTACTGAAGATGGAGTGCAGATTAAACAACAGCCCAGGAGTGAAGCAGTACTGCGTTAGCAGTTCAAATGCAACTACTGGAAGGGCACAGTAGAGGGGGATTTATCGCGAATTGAAGATGTGAAAGTAGTTCATCTAGGCCTCCCACGATTGTTGTTTATCCAAGGACATGAATGAAGGGGTCTCTCGGAAAGTAATTAAGACGTTTGTTGCAGGTGATGGTGCATACTAACTCAATGTGTTGGAGAGCTGCAATTAATATAGGCCTGAAGCTATAGCGAACAATAAGGCCTAAGACAAAGCAGGGATAAAAGCATCTGCACATCTTCTTACAGTGAATCGAAAACTAAGAGTACTCTGCTAAATTGAAGCTACATAATGTCCTTTAAGGAAATTTTCTGTGGAATATTTAAGAAAGGAATACGTAGTTCTACATAAATCACGCAGTAAAAAGTTTCTTACGTTAACCGTCTACTTTTATTTATAATTTTTTTTGGAGATACAGTTTCACACATATTTTGTTTTAGGTACAAGACGAATAGAGAAAATCTAATAAATATCAAGTTGATTAAAACCAGCAATCTAGGGATTTTAAAATGCCATACGATTTCAGTGACAAGGCAAGAAAATAACGAATAGAAACTGCACATTAAGTAGTTAAAAGATATTGAACCATTTAAGCATGTTAACGGATATCAGGCAAAGAAAAAGAATTATTTGAGAAAAATGTTATAAGTTTTTATTCCTTAGGGGTACGATTTGATATTTTAACTTTTGACAGATACACAACTTGTCAATTACTTTTTCTGAATAGAGTGGATATCGTAGGTTATTTATAAAATAATTAAATTTACTTATATATTTATATATTTTGCAGGTATCTTAAGTATATGGTACTTTAAACAGAGCCATTAGAGTTATTATGTGAGATAATAAACAATTTGCAAAAAATATTCCGATGGAATGGGTTTATGGAAAGGCTATCTTCCATCTTTGGAAAATACTGAACTTTAATACCAAGCTTGGTGCAACCGGACTGTTTGATTTTAATTATTATTTCATGGACATGCAGACGCACACATACTTTTGTATTTTTTTTAAAGTCGGAATTAAAGAGTGAGTTTCCGGTGAATTATGGTAAACACAAATTAAGAGAAATGCAATATATTTTCCACTTACCACTTATGTGGTAGAAAATTTTGAGACAATTAAACAATTAAACTCATCTGACATAATTTATTACGCATGTGGCACAATTTCTTACATAATAGCTTAAATATATTTAACAAACTACGGAACGTCATTCAATCCGAAAACCATGAACTATAGCGATTTCTACAGAAATAATTTAAGACCCTATTTTTAGTTTGAGCTGAAATAAACATAATAAAGCCCCGTATCGCTGTAAATGATGTTACAGGTCCAGATAATATGGTATCCAACTGGGAAGTATTTTTATGACAAAACTGTATCACGTATAGCGGGTTGCTTGTCACTGTATGGCTGTCATGGCAGAAGGGGCGTATGTGTGACAGATGTGTGGAGCGATTGATGATCACTTCAAGCCGTCCTGCCCCCAACCTAAACCTCCTATCAAATGGATCATGATATATCAGCATAAATTACTCTTGAAATTAATTGGCATCAATTTGGGATGCAATACCCTAACTCAGGGGAGACATGCATCACACCTCTCTGGTTCATGAAACAATTAGTGCTTCTCATGTTCCTCCTACTCCGTTTGAAAGCTTTCGGAAAGTGTTCGCTGACTGTTACAGAGCAACAAGTGCAGCCTCAGTTGGTTGCTGGATACCACTCAACTTGGCTATCACATTATCGTCGAGGGCAATAAGCGGTTTCCTCTCCCCAGTTTTGCTTTTGTCGAGGGGTATTCGGCTATAGCTGCAAATCAATGTCTGCAGTTAGCATATCGCTTTGCTTTACGTTTCTTTCCTTGTCTTTGAATCCTTTTGTAACGTAAGGACAATCTTTATCATTTGTTTTTATGTTTGAAAATGTACGGTTAGAAACCTGTTATGAAAAATTATGCAACAAAAACAAACTTAAACAGAAGGTATCCTTGAGATTTTCCTTTCCTCCTGAGTGTTTTCTTGTAGAACATAACTGCGGTTATGCTGTCATCAATGTCCGTTTTGCCGGGAATGCCTTTCTACGGAGAAGAAAGTTGAGTCAATGTAATTGCATAATACTTCTGTAGACCAGGAGGCAAAGACAGCTTGGCTTTAAGAAACTTAAACAATATTTTATAAATTTAAACACATTTCCAAAATTCATTGTTTACTTCGTATCTCCTCATAGCTGATTAGCTCATAATCACCTGCATTTTCTATGTATTAGTTCTGGCCATAAACCTTAAAATTCCTCGAATACCGCCATCCATTAGGCGTGATGCTCGGACATAAGTTCACCAAGCAAGATTAACAAAAGCTGTGAGGGGGATTCTGCTAAATATTTGTAGTTACACATATCTTAAATGATTTGGTTGCCCGCCTCTGTCGCATAGATGGTAGCGTATGTGCCTCACGTTCAAGAGATCCCGAGTTTGAATCTCGGTCAGAGTGAGTAGTTGGATAAGGTTTTCCCTTATAATTCCAGATAATTTCAAATAATTCTAAGCTCTATGGACCCTGGTTTCATTTGAGCATGGTTTCATTTATTCCATTCATCGAACGATAAGATTTAATGTTGAAGGACACAAATTTAAAAGTATAAACAGTAATTTCGTTGATTCCTTAATACATTCCTGATGATCGAATATTATCATGGCCATTCGTTCGTCCATTTGGAACAGTATACGTACGAGGGTTGTTCAATAAATAATAATCACAATTCTTTTGACAACGTCCCTTTACTCATCCTCCTACTTTTGATGGTCCTTCTCAAAATAGTCTCCCATGAATGCGATGCACTTGTCCCAGCGTTTTTGACAGTCTTCAAAGACATTCTGCAAACCATATTTTGAGAGATCCTTCAAAATCGCTTCCGCGGTCTTCACTACTGCTTCTGATGATGGATAATGCCTTCCACAAAGGCGTTTCTTCAAGTTAGGGAATAGAAAAGATTCACATGGGGCTAAATCCGGCTGAGGGTTGCACTTCACGTTGAGCTTTGCAAGATATTCAACATTATGATATACATTGGCAATATGCGGCCGTGCATCATCGTGGTGCAGCATCTAGCCTGCTTCATGGAAATGTGGTCTTTTGCGCCTGTTATGTAATTGCAATGTTTTCAGGACATCCCTGCAGTATTGGCAAGTTACTGATGTGTGTGCAGGTGCAACATGCTGATAAACCATTCCATGAATATCAAAGAATAAAATGATCATATATTTCCCAGCAGAAGCAACCACATTTTTTTTTTTTTTTTGTTTTTTGGGAGGGGGGTTGGTGATGAAGGAGATTTCCACACTGAGCTTTGCTGTTTGCTTTCAGGATCAAAATGATGTGGCCAAGTTTCATCAGCAGTGATTGTGTTTGAAAGAAACTCCGGATGTTCCTCTAACATCAACTGTAACTGCATGTTACCTCCACTGAAGCGGTAGGCGATACTGAACATGTCTGAACATGCCTGGATCTCACAGGCGGGGACCAGAAATACCAACAATGAAACTACTACGTCGTATTTGTTTCACATTAAGCTAACAGAATATAATAAGATTGAATTTTAGTGCGAAAAATTATGACCGTAAAACAATTATGATCATTCTTTACTGAACAGCCCGCGTAACTTTCTCACATACTTTTTTGTCATCAGCATACAGTTCTTTTACAGCGTTCTTCAGTTATTAGACAGTACGTACATATTTAACTTTTAAACATTCAGAAAATCGAAAAATTTTCATGTCAAAGTCAGTTTAATTTAATAACATGCAGTTTAATTTGAACAATCATAGAATATACAAAGCACTTCTTTTCTGGAAAGGAATTAAAAATACCGAGTATGTAGGCAAGATGAGAAAACCTTTCTCAAACTTCCCTTAATTCATGGATCACACCTATAAATGAGTAATTATATTGAAAACACACAAAATAAGTGAGCTTTACAATTATGGCCAGTTCAAGTTAAACTCGTTACAGAAATATGGCAGTATTTTTCACATTATTTTTAATGCCTCGTCGTTACCTATACAGTACAATTCATACGCGAAGCCGTTTCTCCCAAGCGTACGACTTCCGGAGATAGTATTTTCTCTGAGATCATCTACGGGCCATTGTGCACACACATTTCCTCCACCACCAAGGCGAAGAAATCAGATCTGGATATTATGGAGACGATATAAGTGGCCCACTAAACTATTGTTCGTGTAATTTAGAAAACCAAGCAACCGTTCTGTCAAATGAGAAGGTACATTAACATGCTAGTGCATAATCACCGTGATATCAGTCTTTGGGGTGAATGTGATAAGATGCATTTAAAATTATTAGTCCCTGACAGTGACGATATAGTTTTTCTCTGACCCTCATTTTTAAAATTATGTTTGTACTTGCTGTGTTTCTCTATTACAGAGAATCTCTTTCCCAAATCCAAATTAAGAAACCTTCAGTTAATTTCGTTGACTCATCAAAACGTTCAACTTATTGTATTACACAATGCCATGTTTTAAAGAAAATTTTATTTAGTAGTTTTATTAGTCACAAGTACGACTTTAGGTCAATATTACTGAGCGAGATGGCTGCGTGTTATTGTGTGAAGGTCGCATTCATAAGTTCCAGGTTCTGTTCACATTGACCACCATATCCGGACTTGGAAAATTTCAGGCTGATGTCGTGGTATAGAATATTGTGCCGTAAAATTGAGTTCCTTATTTAACGTGATATATCTTAATAAGTTCGAAGAGAGTCATGAAATTTATATTTTCAAAACCGTATGAATTAATTTATCTGGCATGCATGTCAATTCTTAAAAGAAATAAAGAGGAGGGTCCTTTGCTTCAAACCTGCCTCTCGGGATGGCTGACGATAGCACGTGCGTTTATCGGTAGTGGTGACACATTTGTGTATCTGACTTTTATTCCACGTGATGTAAAAGCACCACCTATGGCTTCGAAATTATTAGGTTAAAGCCCATTAGGGACAAGTGTATTTTACTAATATCTTAGTGTCGCTTCTCGTCTATTGTAATTCCCTTCGCTTCTTATTTTTCAAGTAAGCTATTAGGTTTCGTGGTGCATGAAGGTATCAGACAGAGTGGATGTTTGCTCGAAATAAAGAACACTTTTCCTGAATATTAGAGGGCTGCTTGATAGTTGAGTGCCCTCTTTAATCAGTCCCAGCAATGAGAGGGGACTTCCGCACACCTCTCTGCCGTCGCAGTGCGCGTGCTGTCCTCATTATTTCTAATACCTATACTTATAGATCAATTTTCGAAATTACATGCTGCTTTTTCTCGTTTGAAATTATTCCCAGCCCATTCCTCAAGATATTTTACACAGTGTGAGTAACGAGGATTGCAACGGATTGCAGAAGTAACTGAATGCATTTCCCATAGAATTTGCAACCTTTATTTTGCCAAGGAATATTTGGAACTTTCCTTCAATGAATTAGCAGTAACCATGTACGGTAGAGTATTTTTACCCGGATCAACATTAAACTGGGCCGATCCGAGTTAACGAAAATCCGGTTATCCAGAGAATGACGGAAAAACGATAAAAAGCATGTACAACATCACCAAAATATTCTTAAAGCAGTTTAGAAATTACTGTCGGCACACATTCACCTAAAATAACACACTTTGTGTACTGCAATAGCCTATATATTTGTACTATACACAATATATCTACAAGCTAGTTGGTAGTAAAAGAGGCAGTAACTTTCTGCTGTCTCAGCCTAGTGTATCGCTTACGAGCCGCGCGATCTCGCTTCCACTTTAACATTAGAAGTTCATTTGGCAATATTTCAACTCGACTGTCGAAATAAAGCATTAGTTCTCTATGTTGGCTACTGCTTGTGCGTAGCCCGCCTTGGTAGCGTAGATGGTAGCGTGTCTGCCTCACGTTCAAGAGGTCCCGAGTTCGCATCTCGGTCAGGGTGAGTTACCTGGATGAGGTTTTTCCGGGGTTTTCCCTTATCCTTCAAGACGAATGTCGAGTAACTGTAAGCTCCATGGGCCCTGGACTCATTTGAGCATCATTTCACCCAATTCATTCACAGTCCAATATGGCTTAACATTGGGGGACGTAAATTACAAATAAATAAATAAATAAACAAATAAATAAATAAATAAATAAATAAACTGCTTGTGCGTGGTTCATAGACGCCAGTTCATTTTTATTAACACTGCATGAAGCAATAGTGCCTTCCTCCGTAATCGGTTTGTAACCTCCTTCATTGTCGATATACAACTTATCAGGTGTTCTTGATGAACATTGTAACAATCCTCAATATTTTTAAAAATTCTTTTAGAATCTTCTGCTCACTTATTTTTTCATAGTCTTCAATCTTGTCACACACACAAGGCTACAACCTCCATGACTTTATCAAAGTTTCTCTTTCAACAGTTGTTCCAAGCAGGTAGGGTGTGCGCAAATAATTCGCCTGCTGGCAAGAATATTCTAGTTACGTACCTACTGAGAATAACAGTGTAAAACAAGCCTTCATTTATTATGCTAAAGAGTTTATTTTTAAACTGATGCGTGTTAACCGGACTATGGGTTAAAGAGATTTTGCTGTACCTCAAAATGTGAATAAATTGTCTTCAAATGCAAATGAGCAAATGAGTGGTACATTCTAAACGAGTTAAAGTAAGTTATATAAAAGAGTAGGTGTTTGAAGTTTATTTTACGATTTACCCAACATAAACTGGAGTGAGATAGTGGTACCTGATGGGAACAATGGATTGTTTTAAATTTTCAAATTGTTATTCTTAGACGTTGTAAATAATTCCTAGTAATTAAATTTGTTCATTGGCTTGGAATACTACTGCTGCAGTGTTAATACAGTTATTCATTTGCATTTCTATCTCATTTAATTTCAATTTAATGTTGCCTGAGGTTTTTCATCAGTATGTTTTCTGAAATAACAGTCCATGCAATTGGAAACTTATTAGCGGTTTCAGCAATATTGATATTTGACTTACTGATTAACTGAATAATTAATTTAATTATTTTCTGCATCTGGTAAAAAATGCAACAATTGTGGACATAAGGCTGTCTTCTCCAAGTCATCCATGAATTGATAGTCATTTATATTCCTGTCAATAACTATTTATGCAAGAATTAACCAGGCTAGCACAGCCTGGCTTTGAACATACATGCGCTCCATGCGTTTTATTTGTTTTTGGGATTAATAATTGTCTCTTGCCTTGCTTTTGTTCGCTGGAGTGAGAAAATGAGTGTGCAGATAATCTTAAGGATCTCGAGGGGATCTGACAAATTCAACACTGTACTCTTACTCCGTGCTTCTTATAAGGTTATTAAAACAGTAACCCCTTCTGCGGGCTCTCTCCACAGCAGGAGACAACCGAGAGTTGCCGAGAAAATTGGGCTATCACAGGCACGCTAAAACCCTGTACTAGGCGCAGAAAATGTTGATGTTCTGCTTTCTAACAGGCAGTGTAACGGATAAAACAGTTTTTGTTCACTCATCTAAGAGAGGCAGTATACATCTCTATGATTGTTTCAATATTATTAGATTGCTGCATAGGGTTAAAACGATTCAAAGAAACCCGTTAAAATGAAAACTAGCTGGGTAGTGGTTCGGGAATGGTGGGTGCGGTTCTGGTTCAGGAAAAGACGTTAGGAGTCGTGATTTAGAGATGTGTTCGAGATCAGCAATCTTTTTATGTAAGATGTAAGGACGGAAAGACAGGGCTAGCTAGTTATTCTCCGTCGTCGGTAAAGGTGAGCAGGAATGTTCTGTCTGTCAGGGTCCAGCGCTTGATTTGAAGTATACAATGCTTCCTCATCGTTTCTCTCACAAGTTTATTGATTTAATATTTAAATTGCAAGGTCGCTCTCCCCCTCACTTGCTCGCCACTACAATTATATCAGGCCTTCCTTTACGCTAACCGGTTTCGCGTTCCGCACCTACTCTTAAAGTTCACTCTACACAGTCACATAACGGTACAAATTCACACGCGAAGTATCGCGACTCTCGCGGTGAAGTCCTTCCTTGCCGCTGAAATCTCTCAGGTGAAGTGGTCCGACTTCCCTTGCTTTCTCATGTCCTGGCCCTAAGCTGGCTCATCTATCAACGCCTATTTTGTAGTTCACGTCTATTTCACGCCTATCACGCGATGTATTATATCTTTTACTGAAAGTTTGTTTTTCTTACGTTTAAACAAATTGGTCCTTCATCCCTTCTTTTATCCATGTAGAAGCTTTAGTTCAACCCCACCGGAGCTTATGAGCCTTGGCGTCCTAACAATATACATCATGTGCTTTCCTCATGTAGCGCATTCCTTAGTGGCGTCGGTCTGGCGGGGGACTTTTACCTTGCTTTTCTTTCATTTTTTCGACATCCTGTCTCAAACAACCCTTTCAAACTAAGCTATGACTGCGTAGCTTTGCCTGTGTTAAACATTCTACTTTATGATTAAATATTTGTTCTTATATTACTTCTAATATACCTTATTCCAATATGCTTGCTACTAATTTATATTATGTTATCGTGCTCTTTTATATTCTAATATCTGAAACCTGTGGTTTCTGCTTCAGTAGGGGGAGCAAAGGGTCTCAGTTTTCCGTTTGATTTAATGATTCGGTAGATCTATATGCTGTTTCAGAAACTGTAATGGACAATAAGAAGCTTTATATCTGTCAAGAGATTAAAAATGACCACAGAAAGAACGTCCCATATTTTTACATATACGTGTCAGAGAGTAGAAGTCAACATTCTCATTATCTATAATAAGGTGAGGAATTTAGTAGTCCTCTAATTGCACAATTTCCTCAGCGACATTCGGTTTCTTCTTGCGCTGTGCTGATAGCCCAAAGGATTTGTTACCATATGTTTTAAAGGCCCTATGCTCACCTCATTATAATGGAGGTCAACTGGACTTAGAGTAAGGTCTGACTTTCAGGCCGATACTAGCCAAAGAGGTTGCTTTTCCCAAACATTGTTTCACAAAATCAAATTTGGGTGTCCTGGGTTTCATTAAAAATATTTGTTATTAGAAATATGCCTCATAACATGGCGTTTGTACATATTAAATCCTCGTTCTGGTAAATTGTGAGGAACAACTATATTATTACATGAGCTCACATAAATGAGATAATTATATCAAAGAGAATAAATAAAGTGAATTAACTTACTTTCCGAACAAAAAAAAAAAAAAAAAATTCCCGATATAATTCAATCATTACAGCTCTTTACCTACCATTTGCCTAGCCACTGAACTGGTCCAGTACCACTAATATGTAACATTCGTGATATAGCAGAATATGTCCCTACGAAATTAAGATAATTAAACTCGGAACATATTAACGATCTACACAAATAGAATTCGTAAAACAAGGCTTAAAGATAATCACTTATATTAATGTACTGATATATCGCCTAACGGCTAATCGTCCTCACATTCATGTATAAACGAAATGAATAGATCAAAACTAAATCACTAATACATACGAGTAGCTAACAAATACAGGTCTAGGTCTACGTTTATATGAAATGTCACTACCTTACCTGTTTAGTAAAAAATGGCAACGGGGAGGAAATCATAATGAAGCAATCGTTAAGGGAAGCGCATTTTTAATTTTAAATGTTCAGCTCACCAAATTCTTCATGGAAATTAAGTGTATATAGACGTGTGAACTTACACTGGCAGAATAAGCTATCTAAGGCAGGTCAAATTCGCAAAGACTATTATGTGTTTCAAATGGGAAGGTGTTTGTCCTTGAGCGCTACTAGGTGAGCAACCAATCGGAGTACTGGGGTCTTGTCGTAATGCATTCCCGCTAAGTGGTGCGTAACGAGCGCCAACCTAATCAATCTGTATGAAATACTGTTCGCGCTAAAAAAAATTCAGATTTTGCCAAAACTGATACACGTGGAAGGTAGAGAGTAATGAATCTAACATAACCATAAAAGCTATTTTAGCTCATAGTTGTTTAATACAAATACATAATCCACTATTACCTGCATTATAACATTACATCACAACCTGAGCAATTTATGAATATCATTATTGTTTGGCATGTATGCGTGTACGTATATTTGTAGTTACTCAGAACTGAAATGTAAATCTTTGACATGACGTGATAAAAGAATTACTTTGAATAAGCCAATTCGAACCAGAGGAAACAATAAATTTCCTTTTGTCCTGGCAGAACGTGTCTGCTCAGATTATATCTTTGTTTATGAATGCTTCGTAATCTCTATTTACTCTAGAGAGTTCAAAGTGGTTGGCGTGTATATATGTACATATACTTTTAATTACTCAGAACTGAAATTTAAACTACTGCCATGACGAGATAAAAGAGTTACTCTGAATAAGTCAAGGTGTTAAATTCGAGAAAGAGCAAACACTGCATTTTATTTTAGCCTGTGGAATGTTGTATGCTTATGTTTATGAATGAATGCTGGATAAGAAGCGTTTATTTACTCTGGAGAGTTCAGATCAATATTATTCAGTTGTTATTTACACGACAGTAGAGTAAGAGTTAAATAGTGCAATGGCTTCTGTCGGTGAATTTAGTGGCGAGTCAAAAGGCAGGTATTGCTCTTAACAGATTATTAAATTATTTAAAATAGGGAAGCATTATTATAATGTATAATGCACCGTATCATTCGGTTATTGCAAATAAAATGCAAAATTCTACCAGCATAAAAAAACTGAATTGTTGAACGGTTACAAAATAGGAAGGTTGAATTTTCGGAAACAGAAACTAAAAATGAGCTATTGCAAAGAGTATTTCCTTTTAAAAAACACGGAAAAAGTATATCAGCTGTATCAACCTGCAATTGAAACGCGAAACGAGGTAATTCGCCGCCCACCTTACCACTGCCAATATAATCCATTGAGTTTCTGTGGGCGCAAATAAAAATGGGAATTCCAAACAGAAATACTACTTTAAAACTGACGGACGTTGAACGACTTGTTCATGAAGAAATTGACAAGGTAACACAACAATACTGGGAAAACTGCATAAGGCATGCAGAAAACCTTTAAGAAGACGATTTTAAGAAATAAATAGCACGTTACTATATTTTGGAACCTATTGTCATAAATTTGCAAAACAGACGATGAAGACAGTGACAATGACGAAATGTCTCTTGACGTAAATGACATCGACAGCGATATGGATGAGCCACTGGCAGTTCCATTGGATTAGAAAACCAGTAATTCATGAACTATAATTATATTTATAGTATTTAAAAATATAGGTGCATAATTTGCAAACATGCTTTTTCAAATTTTGATTTTGGTAGCTGCATCATTGTAAAAGTTTGTAACATATAAATTGCTTACCCTTACGTCTGCGCCAAGAAGAGCTGCATGTTGTATGAGTGTGCGTGAGAGAGAGAGAGGGGGGGAGGGGGAATATAAAAGGAGTGTGGTAACAACAGACGTTACCGTCGCAGCTCTGGCAACGGCTGACTGGGTGGATGAAGTCGATTGGGATGCCGCCATCCTTGACATCCAAAACTCCGTGGAAGCCCGCCCTCGAATCGACTCTGTGGAGTCACTCGAGGAGACAGCCAGGGAGCTCTCCACATCCATCCTCAAGGCGGTCCGTGCTCACACACACCGCATTCCAATTGACACGCCAAACCCCACAGATATCCCAGGACCCATCAAAAAACTTATAAGGGCTAAAAACGCCGTAAGAAAGCTGTGGCAGAGATTTCGCCATCCCAGGATAGGAGAAGTACACCAGAGGTTCAAATCCCTGGCAAGACGACTCCTAAGAGCACACCGCAAAGAGGCCTGGGAAAACATGTTAAGGCAAACCAATCTCCAGGAGAGAAAACCGTGGCGAATAGTCCGTAGCCTACGGAAAGCCAGAACAGTACACCAGCATCCCCTACATAGCCCTAGATGTGGACTCGTCTACGAGTCGAGCGAAAAAGCAGACGCGTTAGCAGACTATCTGGAGGCCCAGTTCCAGCCCAGGATTGAGCCAATGGACGACGACCATGCTGACCTCGTGGAACGAGAGGTGGAGGACTTCCTGGAAGCTCCACGCCCGGACCACGACGAGTTCCATATTCCCATAGTTACCCCTAGAGAGTTGGCAACCACGCTTAACTCTCTAAGAACCAACAAAGCCCCTGGGAAGGACCGTGTCACAGCGGAAATGCTCAAGCACCTCTCACGCAAAGCCGTGGTTCACTTAACCCGGATTTACAACACATGCCTGTTCATGCCCCACTTTCCAGCTGTCTGGAAGGAGGCGCGCGTGGTGTGCGTTTTAAAACCGGGGAAAAATCCGGCTTTTCCTTCCAGTTACCGCTCCATCAGCCTTCTACCAGTTTTGTCGAAGGTATTCGAAAAACTGCTCCTCTCCCGGCTTCTTCCTCATCTAGAGGAAAAGGGCCTAATCCCGGAACACCTGTTTGGCTTCCGTTATGACCACTCCACGACCGAGCAGCTACTGCGGGTTGCCGAGAAGGCCTCTCTGGGATTCCAGGAAAGGTCTAAAACGGTAGCAGTGCTGCTTGACGTGGAGAAGGCATTCGCCACAACCTGGCAGGAGGGGCTAATTTACAAGCTCCTAGAGCACCAGATCCCTCCTCCATACATTTCCTTGGTGGCCGGTTTCCTCGGAAACCGAAGCTTCCGGATAAGGGTGGGAGTGGCGCTGTCCACAGAGCGGCCCATTGGCGCTGGAGTGCCGGAAGGCAGCGTGCTGTCGCCGACGCTCTTCGCAGCTTACATGGCCGACATTCCGACGCACCACAACACCCAAACATGTCAGTATGCGGACGATCTCATGATCTTCGCAGTCAATAGGAATACACGGTACAGCTTCCGGCAAATCCAAACCCAGCTCCGGGCTATTGGCGAATGGAGCACAAAATGGTGAATGGCAATTAACCCGGAGAAGAGCTCTGCTATTCTCCTGGCGAAAAACATAGCCAACCGGTTGCAGCAGAACTTCGTTTTACGGCGCCGTCGAATCCCATGGGTGCAAACGGCGAAGTATCTCCGGGTGACGCTGGACCGTAAGTTAACTTGCATTCCGCACGTCAAGGGCAAGGTCCAGCTGGGGCACGTCGCACTCCGGAGCCTATACCCTATTTTCAGATCAACCATGCCGATCCGACTCAAACTCCAACTGTATCGGGCGATCATTCCGCCTATGATTCTGTACGGCTGTGAGATCTGGGGAACAGTGGCTCATACCACTTTCGTCAGGCTCCAGACGCTGCAGAACAAGGCACTCCGCATCATTTACGATACAGGCTGGAGATTCCCTGCTCATATCCTACATGAGCACTCCCAGATCCCGTACATTGTCGATGTCATTGGCGAGAGGACACGATCAATGTACGACAAAATCCAAATTCACCCCAACCCTTTAGTGAACTGCCTGGGAAGGTATGACCCGAGAGATCAAAGACGGTTGCCGTCCTTCAGACTGCCGAGAGACGTCTTGAGACCCCTTGGGTAACCCAAGGAAAACCCCAGATGTCTCTGGGATCAATTTTTACGCCGAAGGACCAAGCGCTACACAACCCGTAGCCAAAACGGAGCAAAATTTTAAATCGTGTCTCCCAAAAAGGGAGAACGATTAAGTGCAGCTGCCCACGATAAAAGGGGCAACCCATTCCAAACATTCAATAATTTCAAACACCCCAGCAGAACATGGAACTACTAGCTCATTTTGCAGGTTAAGCCGCAAAGCGGCTAGGTACTGCGGCATAAGACACCCGGACAGGGATAGCCCCGCCCGACTAGGACTACCTCTGGACCTCTGGACCGGCAACGCGGAGTGTTATACGGCATTTGATTAGATGGACTCCAGAACTCTTCCCATTTGAAACACGTAATAGGTATACGTTTATATGAAATGTCACTACTTTACCTTCTTAGTGAAAAATGGCATCGGGGAAGAAATCAAAATGAAGCAGTCGGTCAGGAAAGCGCATTTTTAATTTTAAATAATCAGCTCACCAAATCATACAAGGAACTCAGAGATCTATAGACGTGTGAACTCAGACTGGCAGAATAGGCTCCCTGAGGCAGGTCAAATTCGCACACAGTAGACCACCTCCATAAAAAGAGATGCCACGTTTGCCAGCAATAGAAATACGGTCACTACTTCGATGGCCAAACTATTTGGGATTCCTTACCCGGAATAATCAAAAGAATGAAAATAGGCTGCGATTAGCAGAGGAGTTTAACTTTGAGGAGCTCGATAATTATATTCGATAGTGATAATAAAGTATAATATGTATTATTTGGTTTACCCGTTCTCTGAATAACACGTGTACAATTGTAATAGCCATTAAATAGCGTTTACTATGCCCTCATGGGTATTCGATACAATTTGTTCGAAGTGCAAGAGTTATATTTTCTAATTAATTTTATAACTTCGTTGTGCACCAATGTAAATTAACTTTCTCTTCCCACTCGATGGCTTTAAAAATGAACTGCGTTACACTTTGTAATGGTGGGAAAATGGTGTTCTCGAAGCCCACCTTGAGGCGATCATGTGGAACGGGGCTATTCTCAGTTGATGTCGTCCCGCGTTGTGACTGGTGCTGTGGGTTGTATTCAGCCCACCGGGAAGACGGTGAAGCCACGAGTTGCTAATTTTTCTTTGTTCAATCTGGCATTCTGATGTATCGATATATATAAAAAAATCTCCAGATCTGATCAGTCTGAATCATGATAACCCTTAATTCTCTGACGTTGTCGCGAGTGAAAGGATAAATTTTCGAGGTAAACTTCGATACGAATAAATTCTTTTTACTTTAAAATATCGAAAAGGTGCCCTTGCAGGAGACAGCAGCTAGAGCCGAGGGTAAAGCAAGCAGCCGACGACGACATGGAGACCGAGGAAGGAGTCTCGACGTCGACTCAGGTACGTGCAGCCGTGAGGTGGAGAGAAAGTGCTGGCGCAAGATGTTTAATTTAATTTGCATTATTTATACAATTTTTCGTATTAAACTTGACAGTAGTATTGTACACCTTGATTATATTTAACAGAAAACAGATATTAACTATTTTACACGGTTTCGTCGGGGAAATGAATTTACGTTTGTTCATCTTAACGTCCGTACATCAAAAGATTCCTCCTTTCTTTGCTATTCTCCCAAAATTAAAGATTTTTCCTTCTCTCGTTGCCAACACTACCAATCAAACCAAATTTTTACTGGTCCACGTCACATATTACATAGTGTCATTTTCAAATCTACCAATCATAAAACATTCACATCATATCAATTAGATGTTGCGTCAACTCATGACCTACTAACATTTTACAATTTCCTTTGTTATTCATTTTAACACGTCCATACGGATTCCTAAACCACATATTTAAACAATTTTCAACTCTTAGGACCTAAACCGAAACCGCGGTTACTACTGTCCGACATCCACAGTGACTTTCCCCATATTTCTCCAATAGTTTTCCCCTCTGTACAGCTGACATTTTACGTTATGCTATTGGATGTTGTAACCGTGTGAAGATTATGTGAAATACACACGTTATTGGATTATTTGCTCAATTTCGGATAATGCTTGGCTCTGCTCTTGACCATATCCTGTTTTATTAATTGTATACGGTGTGAATAAAAGAAATTCGCAAGACACAATAAAGTAAAATATCAAACTAGTTATATTTACGCTTTCTTAAAATAGAACACATGACATCACACATGGTATCCCTGCCATCAATAAATACACATGCTGAAAGTTCCTATTCCTTTCTTATAACATATATAATACATTTACTTACATACATGGCAAAACAGCCTCCATTTTTTATTAAAATATGTCCAACATTATGCAAAATTTTATAATTGTTATTTGACAAAATCTGTCTATAGAACAAGTTTGGACTGGTAGAATTATATTGAGAAATAGGAAAGCTTAGCTGGAATTTGAACCACGAGCCTTCCGGACGGAAATTGGAAGATCCGTGCTTCAAATCCCGGCTATGGAATCGAGTTTTTAAATAAGACCCATTTTATGAATGAAATTTCGTGTTATGCTGTAAGGAATCCAATCTGAGTTAAGAGAAAGCTTTACGATGGGTTGATTGATAATCTGTGTCGTAAAGTCTTGAAAAGCACGTCTCAACGTCTTTTAATTTGAATAACACCTACGGTAACCTTACAATCCCAATACTCAACGATGTAAATGCTCTTTTGAAGTCACGTTGTAGCAATTCAGTTTGACGAAAGCAAACCTTTAGTTTTTCGGTGTGATTTATCAGAATTTTATGAAATTATTCCCGTTAATCATTTCAAATTACTGAACTCTAAAATTAAGATACACCTCTGCTGTCATTTAACGGAATAATCAATCTGATATCATCGAAAAATACTACTCGCACTTAATATGTTGGTGGTTACTATACTTTAAATAAGTTAGTTATCTAGTTTTCCTAAAACAGGCTGGTCTCTAATATGTAGGTACCTTGCAAATTATCAAGCTAGAACTACCTCCTCAACAATTCCTGAAAGACACCAAAACAAAAGGTAAAATTAACTAATAATATGAATATACGAATGAAGACCTTTGCTATTCATTATTCTCCTAAAACATTCGGCAGTGTAGTTAAGTTTATAATCACGTCTACGACTGTTAGCATATTCTTGAGAGCAGGTTTGTATCCCTCTTTGTCTGTGTCTCTCAATATGTCATCTCCTGAACAATTCCTCAAGCCTCAAAATTCGTGATCTGAAGTGATTGACATGAAACATGTAACACCTATTGTGTTACATGGGCCTAAGCTCCAATCTATGGACAGCGTAATGTAAAATCAATAATTTTGGTGAAAATATTTGACGTATTGTTGTTCCTGAATATTTTACTAGAAATCTGGACGCCCCATCAAATACAAAGTTAATTAGATTATCATTTCGAAAAGCCTCTGTGAAGCCATGCTTTCCTGACTTGTCACCATTTCTTGGCTATACTTTCCGTTGACAAGAGACATTTCAAAACTGCCTGAGTTGCAAAACCTAGTGTTGCTTTGCAGTTCAGCGGAATTGACTCGTCAATTAAAATATACATTTATACACTGAAGGATACTACACGTTTGGAAATATCCTTCTTTTATTTCTGAAGTTATAGGTATAGTATGATAGCAGGTTTTTTCATAATGTGGGTTGGCATTGTTATGGGTTGGTATTCTGAGATTTAGTAATTGTATAATAGTACTAAATATTATTTAGTAATTTCAAATTGTGAAACACAAACACATATTTCACAGAGGAACTGATTAAATTTTTTCAACCTGTTTCGACATTTATTTATATATATTTTTACTCATACCTGGAAGCTAATTTTACTAATTTTTATCATTAATTGCAGCTGCACAGACGCTTATCATTAATATAATTGGCAAACCTTTTTCGTCACACAAAACTTATTAGTGGGCAGCATTTTTAAACAAAACAACCCAAGTGTTCCTATTGGGTCATTAACCTGTTTTTTTCCCTTATACTATTAAGTGTGTAGCGTAATGTTGTTCAACAATTTAGACGCCTTTCTTCATGGTTGGATGAAGCTGCATACATATTATACTACCAGAAGGAAGCTGAATTGCATATTTAACTGATACACCATCGCTAAACATTAATGAATATCTAACTTTCACAAGTTATTACATGATTTTGTAGAACTGTCACTTTTTAAATCATTTGTATAGGTATAGCAATCACCTTCTGACCCCTAAACATTTAACGAAACGCTATGTGTGGATCATTTACTTCAGAAACTTAAAGGAGCAAGTTGAGACGGGGTATGTGAATGTAAAGTAACTTAGTTAGACAGTTCGCATTCTGACTGTACAAGCGTTTCACTTTCAATTTTAAACAAACGAGAAGCACAATTTGAGGTAGTATTGCAATTCATCAGACTAACAAAGCCGAACATACGCGCACGTACAGTTGTTTTATACCACTAGTCCTGCTGTAGAGGGCTGAAGAAGCTTTGTAATTTTCGTTTCGTATAATCGGTACCATGTGCTTCTGGGAAGGAAGAACATGGCTGGGATTAACTATCTGGTCTAAGTCTCAGGGGCATACGACAATATTCCTGACGAGATCTATACTTTTAAAGCCAAGGAGATGGCGAGATTTCTATGCGACAGATGCAATTTTATATAGAGACTGCACACAAGCAAATAAAGAATTACGACATCTGTCTGCGAGGTTGGCAACGAATGGATTCCACCACAAGATTTGCAAAAACACCAAGTACCAAGAAGTAAGCGAGAACTACGTGTGTAGCCTATGTGATCTGAGATGTGATAGATATCATGTTCAAGTAAGCAAGAAAAGAACACAATCCATAAAACATTATGGTACACTGTGAAGAAACATACATATAGCAATTTGTATGCAATTTCTCTTTAATTAATTAAAGCCAATGAGAACTAGCATAATGTGTCATGAATGACCTGAGCTTCTCTGTTATCAGTTCTGTATCATTATTGCTTTCTTTTTGACTAAATGTGAAGTGAAGGCATCAAAATGTAGGCATAGCTTTACGCTGATTAAGTATATTAATAAAAATATATCAAAGTTGAACAAATATTCGTTTACTATTTAATATTTTAATTGTTACACATATAAACGGGATCGAAAACTTCAAAGGTACATTTACCAGAACTTTAGGTTGATTTCCAGCTAAACTTCTGCATTAAAGTGACCCAAAAAGATTAAAATGTTCTTATGTAACGCTAACCATGGACATGATACATTGTACATAGTTGGTTACGTGTATGTCTGCAAGCTTCCTATCCCTCTCTAGGGATCATAGGAAACAGTACTATCTAAAGAAAAGTTCCCATCCTCTTGTCGGAGGATCTAGTCTGAGTTTGGAGGTTTGAAGCTAACCATTAAATCACCGAGGCAATCAATATGTCTGGTTTATTTGTAATGCAGAAAAGTACACTATACAATCGAATTCCGTCGACTGTTTATAAACTATTTACAACAAATTCCTTCGTATTCAAGAGTGTGGAACTTCCTATTCAAGCTATTCTTAGAGGAATATAGATATAGTCTTTATTTGTTGTAAATCGTTAGTCACCTTTAACATAATAAACAATTTCGAAAATATTTTATGCACACTTTGCTTGCAGTGGAATAAGTTGCTCTAAAACTTTGTGTCACATCTTTAGAAGATATTAAGTTTACATGGTAAATTTGGCACTCTTGTAAAATATTTCGTCTGCGTTATGCTGTAGAAAAACACATGTAGAAATATATACGCGCATGCTCGGGGACGCGCCATTTATAAAATTGATATCTTTTTGTAACCAATAGGCCTTAATAATAATATTTCTATTGAAATATCAACGTCGAATTTGATAGAGTACAATAATTATTGTTATCTAAGTAGGTGGTAGATAAAGTAGGAATATACAAGATCTTAAATGTTCACTGTCGTTAAATTTCAGGTGCGTTCGTGATATTATATTTAACTTCAAGTATCTATTAAAAAAATTAAAGAATGAATCATAAATGCCATACTTTCACAGGTATCTTGTTAAATACTCTGTTAAGTTAATTATCATTTCCCAATAATCTAACTAACCAGCAGAATAACTAGAATTACACAATCAATAATTGGAATACCGAACGCCGGAAGGGAGAAAGAAATATCTCTTCATATCGGGGCATTACGCTTCCAGATGTTGATTCAACTTTCCTTTAGATATATATTAGCTTTAACAAACTACATGTAGAATGTCCATTGTCCATTAAAGCATCAAAAATGGTTTCCTGACGACTCATTTGCTGATTCCAAAAGGATAAAACTTAGGAAGGCCCTACATACCTTGAAAAGAACATGTTTGTAGAACTTTGTTGCATACAGACAGAACATATCCGAGGTTTTGGGCAGGTGTACTAAAGCGTGTCACACGCCTACAATGTTCACTGGTAGTCAACACATAGAGCAGCTCTTGTAGTGGACCAGGATACAATGCTAACATGACCTCTATTTCATGACCTGGCTTGTCATGGTACTGGATACCATGTATACTCTTCGTATACAGCTAAACCAGAAATCAGGTATCAGGGTTTTGTTAACAGAAGCGAACGGTTTCTATAAATTTCTTTACTGTGAACACAATTCTAATATATTCCTTTCATAACAAAACAATTTGGTCAATATTTTCTAAACCTTTAAATGCGTTGATCTTTTACGTTCATTACATCATTTTAGGTTCACTAATATACATTTTGCTTACAGAGATCCTAGAACTTCAATACATGAACATACAAATGCCCATGTTACACTGGGACTCTTGGACTGTATTTATTTATAATGCCCTGTACTTCACCTTAATTTTTCTTTTACTATTACTTATTAAAAATCCTCCATATTTTATGTAGGAACTGATAAATTTTTAGCTGAAATTCAGAAGAATAAACTTAAAAAGTTGATATTTAATGTTTCTAAGCTTTCAAAATGTCCAAGATAAGACAATTAATTCGTCTCTTAGTTTCATATTTAAACGAATACTTATCTCTGAAACAAAACAAGAAATGAAAATATATGCCACCTAATGTTAGTATTTAAATAATTGGATGGTATTTCTTCTTCTACTAAATTAAGATTTCTTCAAATTTTGCAAAATGTTATTCTAAAGAATGGGTACATTAAAAATAATCTGTATGAAGCCTAGAAAATACATTTTATTTTAAGTGCAGCATTTTATAAAAATTGGAAAACCTTTAGATAAAAGCTGAAAGATTGGGTAACCTGACATTCCAAGTAAATATATATATATATATATATATATATATATATATATATATATATATAATTTGGTTGTAATAATTTGTTTATCTGACGATAACGGCGACTGAATATTATGTATTATAGTTATCCAAAATATTCTATAAAATCGTAGGATTCAAAAGGGCGGAATTATCACAATTTAACCTAACGAATGTCATATTAAGGATACGCAGCTTCAAAGGATATACGCACAGAGAAAGAAAAGATGAAACGCCGTTACATGTCATATGCGAATGCAATCCATTGAAAAATGAACTATACAAATGTATAGGGAGTTCATTATGATATAATTGTATATAATAAGCATTGAACAGATATTAAGACAACCTCTTGCATGCAGTGCCTTCCTGTGAAGAAGTGCATAACCTAAATAATGATATAACTATGTTTCTGTAGCGTATGGTTTCCCACTACCGGTTTAGCTTTTGTAAACTGACAACCACCACAATGATTAGGTGTGTTTTTCACTGCAGGCACAGTGATTTCTGAGCGTGAATTTAAAGCATATTGATGATTTATCAAGATGATATATTAAAATCTGCATCTCGACTGCATGCCCCTGAAAACGGATTGGTGCAATGAAGCAAGAAGGGAGGGAGTTGGACTCACGGACGAGTGGTCCAGAAAATTCTGGCAACAATGACGCTTCTCTTGTGAAAGGGTATTTAGCTTTCACACGAATTGTATGTGCATTTGTCTATCGTAAATATAACGTTTTTCCAAAGACTTTCCGGCAGTTAACCGTGCATTCAGATGTTTTTAATTCATAGAATCATCGTTAGCTCTGCAGTTTTGATTTGAAATACTGTGACTGTTCAGATTTTAACTGTCCTCTAAGTTCGCCGTCACTTTATTTCCTATGAGCCTTTCCTTTGATACAAATATGATTAGTGAACGATGACAAATATGATTGGCGAGCAATGAGGTTTCTCTCAGGGTATGCGTGGATGGGTATGAGAAGGAGATTTTCACAACACTGGAATGCCCGTCTCCAAATTATTTATTCACTGCTTCTTCTTTTCAAACATCGAAATCGAAGCTGCCGACCGAGGGTTACCAATCTCGGTTTAGAGTTACTGAATGCTAATTGTTTATTACTCGATAAATTTTTATGACCCGACAAATATTCAAGACAGAACAAGTTGACCGCTCTAATAGGCTTCAGTCTCAGACTCCTCTCATCACCACAGCTGCGCATGTGTGTATAATATATATAACTTTCACTCTCAAAATTCCTTTTTCAACCAAAATACATTTGTGGCTGTTTTGGTCGCCATTGTAAATGATCCAAAGAATTCCCTATTCATACACGTCAAGTGACAATTCCTTTAGAAACCTTCTAAGAACACTGCTTCTTACATGGCTTTGTTATATACTTTCCCCAACTCAACTGGTCTTGCCCCTTGTCGTAACAAAGAACCAACATTCCTTTGACATCTATCATGATTCTTTGCTTCTGGCAAACCATAATTTCGGTATCACCTTTCGGACGGTTTCCTTGCTGTAGAGTTGAGAACAAGACATAAAAATTTCTCCTGCAGTAGTAGAACTCAGTCTAGATCACAAATTCACTCGAAGAAAGCACTTTTTGTTCACCAACATTTGTTCTCACTGTCTCACGAGAATGCTCCCTTATATGTTGTAGCAGTTATTTTGGATACTTCATGTCTTGTTAGGAATAGTCAAATAGATTAGAAATTGCAATAAAATAAAGAAATAATGTAAAGTAAGTAATGGTGCAACCATGACAACGTTATATGATAGGAGGTTGTTACATATTTTAAAAGACTTTGTTCTTCTGCTTATTAAAGTCTTAAGGGTAAGGCGTGTTTTTTGTTTCTCCCAGTGTATGCAGAAACAATTTTGTGTATGCATCAAAGATCCATAAGCAGCGTGTGCGCAATGAAAGAAATGGTTCATCGTAGAATCAACCGCTGTTTGTAAAAAGAATACACTAATAATAATTAGAATTGTATCAAAGAGTTTTAAAATATTTATGAGGAATTAAATTTCCAACTTTGTACAAGAAAAGTATTAGTTGTTCATTCTTAAAAAGTTGTAATACTAGCTTTATCAGCCCCGTTACCTTGACCCTGGGAAAGAAAAGGAACTCATCGCTCAGGAATTAGAGATGTGCCTGATTATACAGAGTTGCAGGAGAAACTTCTAAATTTGTTCAAAATAGTCACCAAAGGTGAGAAATTAATCTGCATCCACCTTCATCCCAAATAATCCTGCTTCAATATGGTGCCACAACGAGGTGCAGCATCATACTATCATCAAACACCATCATTGCGCACAAAATATAACTTCAATGTATAGCCGCTGCATTTCCTCAGATTATTTTAGAATGTTCTGTTAGATAAGGAAGATCAACTTAAATCTGGCTAACTGTACATAGCACTACCAATGTTTCTAATGGGCGAGAGCGCCTCCTTGTCTGTTTATCTCTCTTACCGGTACCGACCTTCCCATAAACTTCATTGCCTGTGTCACAATTTCTGAACAGTAATTCGACTATCAAGGTATATTTTAAGTATGTTATAAAGAGGTGGTTTACAGCTCGTTTAACCATCTGACATTACCATATTCATATGAAACCTCAACTAATATCTTCTGAATCGTTTTAAATACAACTTAACTAAACTTTTTTTTTAAATTTTGTTTGCTTGTTCCTACCTTTAACTGCTATGGTCATATACTTGGTCGTTCTCTTTTGGAACATATCGAAACGGTTAACTCGTTATCTTTGCTTTTTAATAATTTGATCACGCACACATTCACACTCACATTCATACTTCCAGACTCTGGGAAAGATGGGGAATTATCTTGGTTGGAAAATGAAAATGTGTAGTGTTTAACGCCCGCTTTTACTACATACGGCACCGCAGGCGGTGACACTGATGATACATGAGATGAAGATGGAGCACCGGTGGAATGAGATGGCGGGGGAAACCGGAGGTCCCGGAGAAAACCCGCCCCTACGCCGTGTTGTCCACCACAAATCTCACTTTGCGGTCGCCTGGGATCGAACCCGGGCCGCCTTGGTGAGAGCCAAGCGGTCTAACCACTGAGCCACGGCGTGGCCATCTTGGTTGGAGAAAAATCGCCACCCCCACCGCGCCGGGAATCGAACACGGAACCTCTAGCAGGGTAGGTAGGTCCTCTACCGACTGAGCTACGGGGCCAGCCTTAACTAAACTTGTGATCCATCTCAAGCTTCTCTTATTGTTGCAAACGAAAAGAGCTTGTAAGGTTACCTAATGTCTCTTTCGTTTGTAGATTAATGTTAAAACTTGCACAAATACCATGAAGTTAATACACTTCTTTGGCCACAAACGAACCTTCTAGAAATGTAATGCTTTGCCGTTTCTTACTACTTTTTGGGTCTCTCGGTAATAAGCTGCAAAGTGAGTTGACTATGCGGTAACCCGAGAGCCATTTAGTGCAGAATACTTAATACAAAATACTGCAACAATTATTGTAAAGTTATATTTGTTTTATTCAATATTGCTATTAATATACATAATTTATATCAAATAATAAAAACAATTTCTTTGTCTTAGAGTTTGCGTACGATAAATCTATGATACTACTGGCACGATAAAATTATCATAATTTTAAACCCAAAAGTTGATATTCACCAATCCAAAACAATTCAGCCAATGACAGCACATGTTATATCAAAAGCACAGCTGCAATTTTAAAAGATGTCACATAGAGCTCTAGCAATTCGTGAGAAGCATAACGATCTATGATAGATATTGAATATTTGGGAGAAGCGTGATGCTAACCACATCTTATGTGTACCTACAGGCGTTAAGTTTTGTGTCGGTTTGATCGGCAATGGCTTTTCAAGGCCATTTTATAATGCATAATAATATGAAGGAAATATGAACATTATGGCTCTGATTGTGGTCCAAGACACCCATTCTCCCCACTAAGTTGAGAACTGCAAGGTATTGTCAACATTCTGCGGATAACACGAAGTCTGAGTTTGGAATCAGTGCACCTCAATACCTCACAGAGTTTTCACAGCTGAACCCTGTTGCCTTTGCTTGCAGAGAGGATACACATATTTTATACATTTTTCTTGCTTCGCTGTACTCTACATGGAAAGTGTAATTGCTAATAATGTTTCACATTGCGATTTCCGTAGACAGGGTTGTGTTATTTGAAAAGCGTCAGAGCATGAGAATTCAACATGCGTGTTCGCAACGAAATGCTTTTAAATATAACAACGGAACAAAGCAGCTAATTTAATGTTTTAAAAATCAATATTCCCTTTCAGCGTGTAAACTGCGTGTCTCTGCCGGTATCTCTTGCTGTTGGTTTCACTGTTAACGTTTTTTTGTAAATGAACGGACTGGTATACACAACGCTCTCCTGAGAGATTTCACGCACCAGCGGAGTCCATGCTACATTACCAAACATGTCATAGCTCGATGAAAACCCCTCGAAAGCGAAGAAAGGCATACACAGTGATATGCGTTCTGTTGGGCGCTTACCTGATCTTGAGATTCTAGAGCTGTTCTAGCTCATCACTAATCCCTAAGGCTGGATGTCAGGGTCAGTATCTTGAATAATCTGTAGTGACTTATAAAATTAGAAAATTCAAGTTTGATGACAAACTTGTTTAACTTGTTTATCAAGCAGAGAGAATGATAGGCTTGCAGCTTGCCAGAGGCCCGCGCAATTTCGCGCTACAGTTCTAAAACTTTAATATATATTGTCACCATACTCAGTGCATCATTATCATTGTTGCTGTTGTTCATAATCTACGATTATAATGTTCAATTTTGTTCGCTCATTAATCTCAGTTTCTCTTCAGGTTGTCGCAACTACTTCAATCGCGGAAATTCATCTCACTTCTTCACTTTCTTTATTTCTCTTCCTCTAATTGCCTTTTCGGCTATATATTTCTTCTTTCTCTGAGCAACACACATGATTGGGATATTCTTAAATAGGTAATTAAATCATTATATAAAATTGCATTGATAAACTAAAAATACAAGTAAGCTATTCAATATCACAAGAACCTGTGTAAGCTATAATTCTTCCAGAATTGTATTTCGTTAATATATTTCCTGATTTATATACATGAAAAGCTGCAGTAAAGATTGCTATAATATCCAAATATCCAAACTAATCACACACATAGATTATACATGTTTCTTACAAAAGCTATAATAAATCATTGCAAAATTTCACTTAGTGTTCCATTAAAGTTCCAAATCATTGTGGAAAGTAATTAAGGTGTTCCATAGAATATCCTCAAATTATCAAATTTAATAATAATGGTATATAAAAATAAAACACGAATCCAAAAATTTCAAGTTTTACAAATATGTCCCATTTTTTGAAATCATCATAAATGCGTTGTGACAGGCTGATGATCACAGTCGCTCTGTGATCTAAAAATGATACATTTTTGTGTTAAGAGAGGGTAACTACTTATCGATTGGTTCATCACCGCAAAAGTAATTACGCCCCGTATCTCTTGACCAGTTTATTAATAGTTTGCGAATACGATGAATGGCAACAAGACCTGAAGCTTTCCTGCGCTCACTTTCTTCTCGGGCAGCCAGTCAGATGATTAGATATCAACGTTTCGGGAGTGTGCATCTCTCCCATCATCAGGATATTTATAAAATTTTATAACCACAAATGAAATACTGGATACAACACAACTATAAATAAAGACAAAACACTATCAAAATTTGCATTACTGAACAAAAGATTCATTTCAGTAAATTAAATGCAGGTCAGGAGATGGCGTGAGTGTAGAAAATTGTGTAAAAGAAACGTAACTACGTAACTCGACTATCAAGCTGTATTGATATTTGCTTCTTAATATGACGGATTTCCATTTTAAGGCCAGTTACCAAGAGGTGCTGAACAGAAATCCAGCATTAGGAAGTCTGGCTGACAGAGCATTGTTTTGATAACGACCATAGAGCCAGTTTTCGTTAGACGACCATCTTGGCAAAATGCAACAGTTACTGGGAGCGGAGAATTAAGGAGGCTTTGGTGATTTCCTCTGAAAGGAGCACGCTTAATCGTGATACTGGATTTCAGTTCTGCTCCTCTTGGAAACCAGCCTTAAAATGGAAATCCGTCGAACTATGAAGCAAAGATCATTAAAGCTTGATCATCAAGTTAAGAAGTTACGTTTCTTTGACAAAATGTTCTATACTCACGCCATCTCCTGACCTGGCATTTAATTTACTGAAAACAGTCTTTTGTTCAGTAATGAGAATTTTGATAGTGTTTTGTCTTTGTTTATAGTTGTGTTATATCCACTATTTCATTTGTGGTTATAACATTTTATAAATATCCTGATGATAGGAGAGATGCACACTCCCGAAACGCTGATATCTAATCATCTTTTCAACTGGCTGGCTGCCCGAGCAGAAAGTGAACGATAAATGACACTCTTTCCCGCGACTGGATCGCTAATCCTGAGGAAAGAAGAAGGTGAGATAAATAGGTGTATTGTTGGACAAATGATTTAAGGGCTGGTCCCATAGCTCAGTCGGTAGAGCATCTGCCTGACGTGCTGGGGGTCCCGGGTTTGATTCCCGGAAGTGGAGGTGGGGATTTTCTCCAACCAATATAATTGCTCATCTTCCCCGGTGTCTGGAAGTATGGAGTACGAATGTGTGCGAGATCTAATGATTAAAACCCAACGAATACGAGTTAACAACTTCGATATTTTCCAAAGGAGAACGGCCGCGGAACGGCAGGGTATAAACGGAGCAAAGAAAAAAAAAAGGTATCTGAGTCTTCCAAAAAGTGACGAACATCTTTGCTGCTAAACAGTTTCATTTACTACATTTAATAATCTGGCTTGTTTTTCTCCCTTAGTATAAAACTGTTATAACCTTGTTTCGTTTTCAGAAGGTTTCTTGATAGTACATTTAATACCTACGTAATAAGTAACCTTAATGATCGATTAGCTGTTTTCAAAACATTTATGTCTTCTCAGAGCTAGATTAGTCGCTATCTATGAACTTTGAAAACTGAGCTGTTGTTTACTTCTCTTTACGGTATACTTGACAGTAAAAACTTGATTGTGGCATAAACCTTTGATTGTTCCTTCAGTATGATTATAAAAAGGATATCTATGAACTAGTTATTGGTAAACAAAAGCCACGTAAAACATTTTGACCGAAAATATAAATTCCACATATAAATGGTGATGAACTGTTCTTTTCGTAATAAAGTTTAATTTGTTATTTAGTCACTCGTATCTTGATGCTCATGTTTCTTACACACTCTCTGCTAAACATTAATGGTATTTGTTTTTGAAAGTAAATGTGATATCTTTAAGGCTATATTCTTTATTAGTGCGTAAACAGCCTGGAAAATTAGATTGCTTTCCTTTGTTTTTATAAATCCATTACTGGTGTTTATTTATACCTTGAGACCTCTCAAAAGAATAACAAAACAAAAGAGATATTTTGCTGTTCATTAAGGGCACGAATGCAGCTAATTAGCTATTGACATTAGAGTCAAAGCCCTTAGGAGCAAGTTAACGTACATCAATAACAACTTGACATTTAACTCGAGTCCTTACATCTAACTTGCCAATACACTTTTAAAGAAAGTATGCTATGGCCCTTTTACATGAGGTAGAGCTTAAACATTTTAAGATGTGCTAACAGTGAATGAAGTGGATCCAATTTGTATAGCACATTTATAGCCAAAGCCTATTTTATTTTCGTTGTTCGAATAGCTTTTCTATTATATTAATACTTATTGTTCACCTGGAGTTTTAAGAATTTACAGGATAGTCGAATACCAGGGGGCCCAACAGCGCTGTACTTGGTGTGCGTAGCTATCACTTCATGCGTTAAGCGTTTCCGAACTCAACGGGACAGTTCCAAGTAAGTGTGTTGATGTCTGCCCTTCCAAGCCGGTTGTGTAATTACTATGGCTGGAGAGTTGAGCTTGAACTTTTTGCCATGACCAGAAATTGAGCTGCGGTACTAAATTTACATACTAGTGCCCCACTTCTAGAACTATTACTCATCATCACGTATTAGAGTTTCTATTATGATCTACCCAAACAGAATATTTTTTTTTCCGAATGGAAAATAGTGTCAGTTTCTTTACAAAGGTGACGATGATTTTAATATGTGACCAACATGACGCAGGGGTAGGTTTTCTCCGGGATCTCCGATTTCTCCCGCCATCATACCACTAATTGTTCCATTATCATCTACTATTTCATTCACTTCTACCAATTCTGTCCATTACTTCTCTCACGCTAGTCCAGGCATTAGCCTAAATATCCATCCCTGGATTTCCCGATCTGATCCATAATTGCGGTTCCTCAACCCGACGCCTAATGACACAATGGGTAGAGGACCAAGAATCCCCTAACACTACCACAATGGTGTAACTGGGGAATTTAAAGAAGAAGGTTTTAATAACTCGGGGTGCTTTTGAAAAACATTAAAACTAACTATTTTGTTACAAATATGTCTGATTTCGAGATAGAGATGATTCATTTACATAAAACACAACCTATATATAAAATTAGTGAAACTAAAATTCTTACTGTAAAATAAATTGCAAACTTATTTTGTGTTTAAAATATACATTAATCATATCTAATTAACTACATTTAAAATGTCTTGAGCAAGGTTTAGAGAAGCATCAAGTTTAGTCCTGATATGATCAGTAATGAATCAATTAAAAAAATTCTGCAACCTGGTTTTCGTTTTCTAACCATCCTTGTTTAATGGAATTTTATTTCTGCAGAATACTTTATGAAAACATTAATGATATCGGTCTTTTGTGTTAGAATGAGAGTTTCACTATTTACCAGAGCTCGAATTTGCATGCAAAATAACTTACAAAATATGCAAATGATACGCAGAGAAAAATGGTATCCTATCTATCTTGATAACCTTTCTCATAAGTTCAAAATATAATTAATGTTTAAAGTACTATAAAATAGGTAATTATTAAAATTAATTATTATTAATTAGTTAATATTAATCACCCTTAAAACTTAGGCGTAGATGTACAAATCGGTTTTCTTGTTCCTTGAAGGACCTGCAATTAAAATTATTAGCATTCATCTGGAATTGAAGTTAATTGATGGAAATTATTTATTTCTTCACACTAGCCGTATACAGGCTAAGGTAATGGATTGATAGAATCGACATGAAGAATTCAATGCCATGACCAAGATCTGAACCACGGATCTCCTGGTTTCCGTCCAGTTGCTCTTACCCATTGAGCTACCATGGCCAAGTTGCCGTCATGACATTAAATTCTCCAATTGGCTCCTATATTCCCCGGTAAACAACAGAAATATTTAATAATTTTATTTTTCTAATCAAGTATATTGTATAGCATTATCGGCATTAGCATGAAATTGGAGACAATATTTCTCGGATAGTAACACATAGTTTAACCCCAGGCTAGTTTGTATCCGTAGTTACATGTCAATATCTTATTTAGTTTTTGGATGACAGCATTTTAAACAGGACAAGTGTAGAGGTTTCATGAAAATTGAGGATTTGGTAAAACAAGCAGTGATTGGATACTTCCACTTGAAAGGCTTAATGCCTAAAGAAATCAAGGAAGAAATGGAAGCACTTTGAAATACTCTGCCCTTCAAATACAATGATTAAAAGGTGGGTTGCATAGTTTAAAATGGGACGTACGAGCACTGTGATGAGCATTACACAAATATAACTATTTGTAACGAAAAATTCACTTATCTTAAGAAAATGATGTCAATTTTTGTTATTAATTGAGATCGATTTCACGAACATTTGTCCGCATCATCAGTCAACACACTTTTGTCATCAAGAATACAGGTTGCTATGTTACTATGTTTTTTCAGTATTACCAAAATCTGAAAACAAAACAAACGAAAAAAGATTAAATACCTACAAACATTACAAAATATTTATATTAAACGTATATAACATGTATGTATGTATGTATGTATGTATGTATGTATATATTACCCCCCCCCCTTTTAAATACTGATAAGTGTATAGCCTTAGCTATTTTAGTAGTTGGCTTAACTTAAGTTAAATAATAAGAGTTAAATGATGAAGCCTGGGACTCAAGTACTAACGATAGTAAGTCACCACAAACGGTGCACCTCGGATGCGAGAGCCCCTAGTGGTTTACTGGGGAATATGTGAGTCAATTGGAGAATTTAATGTCATGACGGCAAATTGGCCATGATAACTCAATGGGTAAGAGTAACTGGACGGAAACCAGAGATTCGTGGTTCAAATCTCGTCCATGGCATTGGATTTTTCATGTTGACTCTACCAATCCAATACCTTAGCCTGTATACGACTAGTGTGCCGAAATGAATAATTTCCATCAATTAACTAAAATAATAAGAGTTAAATGATGAAGCCTGGGACTCAAGTACTTACAACAGTAAGTCGCCACAAATGGTGCACCTAGGATGCGAGGGCCCCTAGTGGTTTACCGGGGAATAATGAGCCAATTGGAGAATTTAATGTCATGATGACAAATTGGCCATGGTAGCTCAATGGGTAAGAGTAACTGCACGGAAACCAGAGATCCGTGGTTCAAATCTCGGCCGCGGCATTGAATTTTTCATTTCGACTCTATCAATTCATCTGGAAGTTCATAAGGACGAATGTCCAAATCAATACTACACTCGTATTGAACTTGGCGAAAAGGAAACTTTACCTTGAAAACTTTGAGAAGTTTTTTTTTTCCTCCAATGTATTGCTTGAGAGTATTACAAATATCGGCATGACATTGTTGTGAATGCTGTGTGTGGTGTAGCAAGTGATGTTGATATGCAGACGCTTGCAGACTGGAAAGGGAAATCTGAAAACAGATACAGAATCTAGGTGAGAAACTACAATTATTGTACGTAAGTTGAAAATATAGTACCTAACGCCTGTTATGCTATTATTATTTTCATTTCATTCTATATTATTGCTTCACGTCAGAAACAGAAATTCTCATCAACGGTCAACCATCGAAGATCGAAGAAATAATAAAAGGAATGACGAGTATTTCGGGACTTGCGAGTTTAATACACATTGGTTTTATTCACATTTCTGAATTGTAATTTGAACCCATGGCTCTCAATATCAAACCGTTAACTTAATATTAATCCAATCCTTCTTCTATGGTGAGTGCTCTTCAAACGACATAACCAGCCTGGTTACTTCATAAACTACCTGCTTTAAGATGATTTAGTACGGGTATACATGTTATAAGCTTCAGCAACTAAGACTGAAGTTTCGTAAGAGATGTTAGCAATTATAATGAGAGAGGACTAACTTCCTGGTGCTATATGTTACACTAAAAAATAAAACCTCACCGTCTAGTCTCCCGTGCATAAAACACGCTGCCTTTTTCCTTCCCTGCCTACTCAAGGAAAATTACTTTCACAGTTATTTCCTCCCTGAACGACCAAAGGGAGATAAAACACTCCTTAGTTAGACGAGAAACTGGAGTCACATGTGCCTCTAACGAATACAAATGAGTATACGAACATAAAATGTTACAACATTCGCGGGCGTTATTATTCGCTGCAGATATTCTCATTGCCTTTAAATGGGACTTTAATGTTTCGGTTGACTAAAATGTAGAAAACAAGTACAAACTTTTCTCCTGCATATGCAGAAACTTTACCAGAGTCGGAACATCAGCGGTTACCTTTGAAAAATGTATCAGAATCCCCAGTGCGCTTTCATAAGTGTTTGGACACATCTTTAGTATTCATTGGGAGTTTTATCTGAGAAAATTTGAATTCCATCATAATTTCGTAGATTTATATCTACGCCATTTTCAAATGTATTTTAACTCCTAGTATTTTGTAAACTTTGCTATTAATCAACCTATTAGCAAATTACATTACTTTGATAAAACAAGGCAGCTTTGGATACAGATCCAATGTGATCTTTGGCTTCGTCAGTGACGAAAACGTAAATATGCTTCAAATTGGATCACATAGAGGAAGTTTTTAAAAATAGAAAGTGCGAGAATGAGAATTATCGTCAAATGGTGTTTATTCCGGATCACGTTCGTTCCATCTTTTAGGTGATACGTAGTGAACTCAAAAAAAGCGAAGCATTTGTTTCAATCAGAGGTCCTGCAGATATCTGATTCCGAATTTGTGGCACTAATCATTCTAAATTAAGTAAAAATTTTAACATAATTTAATTGAACGGAAGGCTTAGATAATTTAAATTCCCGTAACTATACTATTTTGCATCAAAAATAAAAACGAAAAAAAGAAACAAGTAAAAACTAATAACTTTGAGCTCAAAGAGGTAATGGTAGGGCTACCCTTAATAATTCGTGAAGTTTAATCATGAAACTTTCACTTAGGGCACAAAGAAAATTATGAAGCATCTTATATAATTCTATTTTTTTGAACCCCTAATATAGAAGGCCAAAATATTCTGAGAGTTGGTCAATATCATATGCGAAGGTAGGCCAAAAAGTAATGCCTCCTATCCCCCCCTTAAATAAATCAGTTATGTGAAAACTTTGAATTTGGCGCAATTCGTCAAACCTTCTCCAATTCTCTGCAGTAGTAACTTCTTAAGTCAACAGGTGGCAGCACTGCATCCTCTTGCAAAATGGCTGACATCGACATTCGTATTAGACAACGTTCTGTGATTGAATATTTGACTGCGTAAGGTGAAACGCCAATTCGCATTCACGAAAGGCTAAAAAATGTGTATGGTGATGCAACGGTGGATGTTCGCACTGTTAGACGATGGGTTCGTCCCTGTAACGAAACTGAAGGGCAAACACCATTGGCAGATGAAAAGCGAAGTGGCAGGCCAGAGACTGCAGTGACTCCATGCAACATTCAGCGAGTCGATGACATCATTCGTGGTGATCGCCGGGTAAAAAAAGGTAAATTTTGTCGCATTACCTCACTCAGTAAAGGCAGTGTGATGACGATTACTCAACAACTGGGTTACTCAAAAGTTTTTTCACGTTGGCTAGCAAGAATGTTAACCGCCCAAAACAAAGAAACAAAGAAAGCAATAGCCTCCGAACACTTGCTGCGCTTCAATTTGGAGGGAGAGGAGTTTCTGGAAAAATTTGTTACTGGGTACAATTTTTTTTTTGAACCTGAATCAAAGAGGAAGTCACTGGAATGGCATCACACAACGTCACCGAAGGAAAAAAAAATCAAAACTCAGCGGTCGGCAGTGAAAGTTATGGCGACAGTTTTTTTGGGATACAGAGGGTGTGCTTATTATTAATTTTTTGGAGCAGGGATGCACAATAAATTCTGTCCAATACGTCAGAAATCTCCGAAAGCTGAAAGCACGTCTTCGCCGAGTTCGCCCAACAAAAACTATGGCGGATGTTCTTCTTCTGCATGGCAATGCAAGACCATACACCAGCCGTTACATCACTGCAGAACTTGAGAAATTGGGATGGCAAGTCCTACCTCAACCCCCTTACAGGCCTGACCTGGCACCATCAGACTTCAATCTGTTCGGGCCACCAGAGGAAGCTCATCATGGGATTCATTTTGAAGATGAGGAGGCTGTGAAAACGTCCGTGCGTCAACGGCATAGGAAGCAAGACCATGTGTTTTACCACATTAGATTACATGCCCTAGTTAAATGGTGGACCAAAACTGTGGAAAAGGACGGAGATTATATTGAATAGTGACAAATTAATCGTCAATGTTGTAGTTTTCAAGCTATGGAAATTGGATTCAATTTTCTTGGCAATTAAAGGAGAAAACACATAGGAGGCATTACTTTTTGACCCACCCTCGTATTACACTAAGTAAACTAATCCTCATATTTGTAACCGCAGTATCAGACAGCGATTAGGAGGTGGCGAATTAATTGAAATCACGAGAATTAAAAAAAGAAGATAAATTAATGAAAATGCTTTGCTAAACTAATATAAAATATTGTTATATTAATATGAAATTAGAATGAAATTAGAGTAATGATTAAAATAGCGGTTTAATTAAGAATAAGATGGGAAGAATATAATTTAAGACAACTAACATGCTAGAATCCATGTAAGGGAGAGAAAATATTTCTGTAAAATCTGAACACAAGTCGGGGAGACAGGAAGAGGTGACCGTTAGCCTCTTTGTTTAAGGAAAGGTTCAATGTCTGAGAACTATAACCAAGAATGTGTAGGAACAATAAGGTTTTCAAAATGCGGTCAAGCGTAAGACCTAAAAGGATTTACTTTGCTGAGGTGATAACGATGTATACCGTTACAAAGAGCCCAGGGTAGGCGTGACCCAACTCACGGTGGGACGTAACGTCAATGAGTTCGATGAGTTTTGCTAACCAACAAAGAAAAATCGAAATAAAATGAGAAACCAATAATAATGTAAGATTTGAGAAATGGGAGAAGAGTGAGTTATTTTGGTCATGTGATAAGAGTTAGGGTGGGGATCAGAATAAAGTACGGACTGAATCGCAGAGTAGACGAAACATCACTTCAACAGTCATACTACGAGGGGAAGGATGTGTCAGTGCGCGTGAAGAAGAAGTAGCAAAGATTTCTAAGTCCGAAATGTAGGGAAGTCAAGAATAACGCAACCAGCGTAAGAGAGGCAGCAGAAGAATTTTATAATAGCAAAGTATTCGCCTAATAAAGAAGTAAGAGAATTCTGTTAGGAAGTTTAGTAACAGGTGGTCACCGCTACAAATCAATCTGAATCAACGAACTTAGTGAGAATTAAATTAAATCATTTTTGCAACGAACCAGTGTATTATTGAGACAACTGAGCAGCCAACGAACAACAAATCCATTTCCTACAACCATTCACCTGAAGATAAGAGATCTCATAGCTCCAATTAGAACCCAAATCAAAAGTAAACACCAACCAATTGAAATCTGACATGCGGGTATGCCGCATATTGCAACATATAATACTCCAAAATTTTAACTTTAGTTTTAATACCTTATAGTTAAATCTGCGTTACTTTGACAAACCGGACAGAATTTGATGCATTTGGGCTACAGATCTTGGAAACCTTACAAGTTCGAAAAGCTACCCTTCATCATATTTTTAATCAAACATGTAAAACATTCATTTATTTAACAATCCTGACAAATTCATGGATACCTACACTTTAAGTAAGAGTACAATTCAAAGACTGGGCAAGAAGGGTAGCTAGGTCTATAATGAAGATCCACGTAAGCCTCTATCTACCCTTTATCTGTATTGTGTTAGAAAGGGACAAAGATAAAGAGTGAGAGAAAGGGAGTGTGCATGTTTTGTGTTCTGCTCATTAGGCATTCTCTATTTCTGTACAAGACATCCTTTTTCTAACCTGTATTCCTTATGTCACACAAAGGAGGTAATAATGGCTTTACCATGAGGTATAATTTTTTATTGTATCAGAAACGTTTCTTTTTCTCGTTCTTCTCACCCTTTCACCAAAGAATTTATTTCCTTTGAAGTTAAAAAGTAAGACTTAGTTTTGCTTAGTTTTGCTTACACAACCATTTTTTAACGATTAAACGTTTTTTGTGCTTTATGTTAATCGAAACAAACTACTAGAAATAGCTATCTTATACTCTTCCCTGTAGTATAGTAGAAATAGATAATATAGTAGACTTAGACCAGAGAAGGACAGGTATCGTTGCTGTGACGTCAACTCACGCCGCTCTACCTTGCTCCCACTGAAGACCAGATGAATGTGACGTCACCGACTCTGTACCCTGCCGCAAGGGAAGAAGAAACAGTTTCGCAGAATGAGAGATGCAACGATGTGGAAAATACTGCAAAAAGATATCATTTTAATAACACGAATAACATTGTAACAGTATTTTTGTTTAGTAATGTTCGAAGGAATAATAAATATATAAAAATGTATGTAGTTGTGTGATTGGCCGAAGTAGTAGTGGTATGACGTGGTGTGATGACGTGTCAGTGAATCGGCCAATCACAAAATAAAGTGGGAATTACTATGGGGACATGAAAATCAATAATCTAGAAAAAGTGAGAATCTTGTGTCTTGCTGGAGAACGAGGAAAGATGTTGCGATGATTGTAATTGTAAGGGAAAATTAATAAGATTCAAAGAGTGTTATTCAATATTTATAATAGATAAGAGTGAATCATAGTTCATATTATATAATTAAATAATATATTACAAAGTTGGACTCATCTAAATTTTATTTTCACCAAAAATCCGCATCCACACCTGAGAAAAGATCTCACGACTCTCAGTAGATTAAAACTCGACTTGAATCTTACAAAAAGTTGGCTTGCTTCTTATTAGTTGAAGATGAACGAAAATATAATCCCGTTACAAATGGCGCAGCAACGTGTGGGGCTCGAATAGGATAAAGAAGAGGAGATTAAAACATCGTGCAGCTCCGTGGGAATTTAAAAGGAAAGAAGAAAGAAGAGAGAAGAAAGAAGAAAACGAGAACTGGTTTAAGTGAGTGAAATTAAAAAAAAAAAAAAATAATAGTAGTAGTAGTAGTAGTAGTAGTAGTAGTAGTAGTAGTAGTAGTAGTAGTAGTAGTAGTAGTAGTAGTAGTAGTAGTAGTAGATTTATGTTGTTAAGAAATCAGAAAATAGTTAAAAAGATGGCGAGTAGAAAAGAAATAATAGTGGAAGGAGAAGTTACTGATAGTGTAGGAATGAATAGGGAGGATGCAAGATTAAGCATAGATAATGAGTCAATGTTGGAAAGAATAACAAGAATGTTAAGTAATTTAGATTCTAAAATAGAACAAAATGCAAAGAATTTAGATTTTAGAATGAGAGATGTAAAATCAGAAATAGGAGATGTAAAATCAGAAATAGATGTTAAATCTGAAATGAGTAATTTAGATTCTAGAATGAAAGATGTAAAATCAGAAATAAGTAATTTAGATTCTAGAATGAAAGATGTAAAATCAGAAATGAGTAATTTAGATTCTAAAATAGAACAAAATGTAAACGATTTAACTAAGAAAATGAATGATTTAGATGTAGGAGTAAGACAGGAACTAGCACAAAATGTGAGTAACTTAGAAATTAATTTATTACAGAAGCTAAAACAGGAATTAAAATCTGAAATTTCACAGGAGATTAGAGAAGGGAGAAAAGAGTGTAGGGATAATATGGAAAGGCTCATGCAAATCATAGAGATTAATAAGGATGAGAATAGAAAGGAAGTCAATGAGTTGAGAGAGATAATTCAGGAAACTAGGTTAGGTCAGGACATTGTGAAACAAGAAATAAGAATGGAATTAAACAAAGAGTTAGAAACATTTAGGATACAACAGGCAGAAATAACACAAAAACAAAGAGAAGAATTAGGAGATAAAGTAGAACAAAGAATCAATGTAATTTGTTCTGAAATGCAATTACAACATGATGAAAGTAAGATACACCAAGAGGAAATAAAGTTACAAATTGATGAGATAAGTAAAGTAAAAGAAGAAGTAATTTTGCAAATTAAAGAGGTAAAAGAACATTTTGAAAAAGAAAAGGATAACTTAGGAAAATTGTCACAAGTTGTAATTGCATTACAGGCTAGAAAAGTAAATAACGGGAAAGAAATGTCTAGAATTACAAATATAAACGATTGTGACTTACCAGGTGAATTAAGCAATCATCAGAAGTCTAGTGATGTAGTAAGTGAATGTAGTGATTTTGTGAGTCCAGATAATGATATTAATTATCACAGAAACACACAGAACATGTCCTCACACACACAACTCCACAGTCTAGGTCAAAATGAATGTGTACATTATTCACTAAATGATATTAGTCCACCAAGTTTTGATGAGGAATCAGGTGATAATCCAAAAGTATTTCTTAGGGAATTGGAAGAATATTTCCGTATTAAGAGAATTCCCAATGAATTTCGGATGGTAATAGTAAAACGCTGTTTGAAGAAAAATGCTCTTGAGTGGTTAAGGTTAACTTTGGCTTCACATGAAACATACAGTACTTTCAGAAATCTGTTTATAAATAGATTTTGGGGACCTGAGAGACAAAGAAGAATAAAAGTTGAGTTAGCAACGGGTAGGTTTGAGTTTAAAAAAGGGATTTCTATGACTGAATATTTCTTAAAATTAGCAAACAAAAGTAAGTTGATCAATCCCGAAATTTCTGAGACAGAAATTGTCAACATGCTAATACGTCATTATCCACCACATATCAGAAATCATTTAATTGTGGCTAAGCCTATCGATTTCTCTGATATGATTGAATTATTATCCGAATTTGAAGCACATAACCTCATTAATGATACTACATCCTGTGATGGTAACTATAATAACGTCCATATTGAGCGAGGAAGAAATCGACAGGAATCACAACCTACAAATAATAGGAATAATAGGACGAGTTTAAATTGGGGCGGGGCACCCGTGAGAAATCAAAGATTTGAAGGAAGAGGTTATGATCCTAGACGAACTTATGAATCTGTAATTCCCGGAACAGGAAGTGGAGTTCAAAATAATGTGCAAAGGATATATCATAACAATCAGTCGACGAGAATTGGAAGAAATGATCAAATAAACCATGTAAGATTTTATCGAGGAAATAATCAGCGAATAAGTAATTTTAATAGGGGTAGAGATACTAGTTTATTTAGTGCAAATCAAAGAGATTTTAGGGGTGTGAGATTTGAAAGAAGTAATCAAAATGAAAGAGTCGAAAATACACAAAGCACAGAGAATGATGTGAGTATAAACGATAGCACCAACCTAACCAACAATGAAAGTAATAATCAGAGGGAGATGGAAAACTAAAAACCAAATCATTTTGTGCTCTGGAAAGTGGTTCGGTGAGGATGACACAGGGCGAATTGAAAGTTGAAGATAACGGAAATAAGCTCACTCTCTTGCAGAAAAATAAGGAATTAGTTAACCCACCTCAGATAATTATTTACCTATGGGATAAAGAATATACAGCCTTGATTGATACTGGAGCCAGTTCTACTGTGATAAGTGAGGAATTGTTTAAAAATCTGTTAGCTAACTATAAAGTGGAATATTTAAATGTGTGTAACGTTTACTGCAGTACTGCAATTGGGAAGAAAAAGGATAGGATTAAATATCAAGTATTAATTAAGGGGCGAATAGGTGAATGGAATTTCAATTTCATTGCGTTGGTAATTCCACATTTGGCAAGAGATGTAATTGTGGGTAATGATTTATTATATGAATGGCAAAGTGTATTGAATTTCGAAATGCATGAAATGAAGGTTAAGACAGAAAATGATTTATTAGTAATAAGATTATTGGAAGAAGATGGAAGAAAAGAAGAGAACAGGGATAATATAAATAATGAAAGGTTTTTTGTGGAAGATATACTTTTGCAAGAAAATGGTAATATTGAATACGATGAAAATGAAAATTGTGGGAAGAATTTAATTACTGATGGATTGCAAAATAATGTAACTGACCTTGAAAAGCATTGTTGCCAATTATATACAATACAAGATAAGAACGGCGGAAGCCAAGTGGAGGAAGAAATAGAATTCCAGAGAATATTACAAGTAAAGTTAGAAAACACATACAATTTAGACCAAGCGAGAAAAGAACAGTTGAAATTGTGTATATTAAAGAATAGAAAAGCCTTTAGTTCAAAACCTGGACTGTGTAACAAATACACACACACATTTAAAGTGAATGATACTGATCCCTATACACATAAAAGCCTTGACAGTAATTGAAACAATATTGAATATATACTATGTGTGTGTTAAATAATAATAAAAATAAAACATTGTTAAACATCAATATATTGTTGTATTTTAATTAATGTTAATTTATTGTTGTTAAATGTTCATTTATTATATTTCATCCAATGTATGTATATTATTATATTTTATGTATGTTGTATTGGTGTTGTGTAATATTGATGTAAACGAAATTGTTAATTGGGGCTGTTCTTCGAAATATATGGAAACAGATTGTTAATTCCTTTATTTGGTTATTTTCCATATATTTCGAAGAGGGGCATTTGTAACAGTATTTTTGTTTAGTAATGTTCGAAGGAATAATAAATATATAAAAATGTATGTAGTTGTGTGATTGGCCGAAGTAGTAGTGGTATGACGTGGTGTGATGACGTGTCAGTGAATCGGCCAATCACAAAATAAAGTGGGAATTACTATGGGGACATGAAAATCAATAATCTAGAAAAAGTGAGAATCTTGTGTCTTGCTGGAGAACGAGGAAAGATGTTGCGATGATTGTAATTTTAAGGGAAAATTAATAAGATTCAAAGAGTGTTATTCAATATTTATAATAGATAAGAGTGAATCATAGTTCATATTATATAATTAAATAATATATTACAAAGTTGGACTCATCTAAATTTTATTTTCACCAAAAATCCGCATCCACACCTGAGAAAAGATCTCACGACTCTCAGCAGATTAAAACTCGACTTGAATCTTACAAAAAGTTGGCTTGCTTCTTATTAGTTGAAGATGAACGAAAATATAATCCCGTTACAACATCCTATGTATAATCATGCCAATGTTGACTTTAAATTACAAAACTGGTTGCAGATTTTAAAGAATTACTTTTTGGTTTTATGCAGCGAGGAAATATGTAACAATTCTAGTTTATATGAGGAAGAGTTATTTTAAAGGTAACATAAATCAAGTAGAGCATAATACTATTTTTTCTGTAATTTAGAAAGGACCTGCACGAACACTTACTTGGACAATAATTGTTCGCACGCACTAGTTGAATATAACGTACATAATATCCGTGCACGAAGCGCATACGCCATGGAAATCTAGTTCCTGCGACACTTAGAAAGCTCAGTCAGGTCTTCCTTACGAACATATTTGTTGACATCCACTGAATAGGTGGTTGCAAAGAGCTGAAAGTGTTCTACATCTTGAAATCTAGACTCAAATGGTGACGAAGAATTTGTTGTAAAATCAGAAGCTGACTGAACCCTCCGGTTCGCATTCACAGTGCCGCTGTTTATCTGGGCAACCTCTAGAACACAGCTTTCACCTGACGTCATACGCACTGACAGTGGTGCTCTTCGCCTCAAAAGTCACACTCCACGAAGCTGTCTCCCTCTGGCTTATGCTATAGTCAAGTCTTTTGAAGACTGTGCCGTGGCTGAGTGGTTAGACCGCTTGGCTCTCACCAAGACGGCTCGAGTTCAATCCCAGTGACTACAAAGTGAAATTTGTGGTATTCAACACGGCGCTGGGACGGGTTTTCTTTGCACATTCTAGTTAATGTGTTGTTATTTGTGAAAACTAAATTAATTAGAAAATTCTGACACATTATAAGGGATGTTTTAAAAATAATTAGGTTTTAAAATTTACCTTGTGTGGTGCGATTTGTGTTTCTCTTGCGGCTTACCAGTTATGCATAAGTAAAGAATACAGAGGCAATTCCCAGAAAATTCATGGAAATATTTAAAAAACATGGTATCTAAATTAGAAAATCGCACATACACGGACATTATATCTCTCTTTTTCTCTCAAACACATACTTGCATATTTTAAGGCTTTTCTTGGGCTTGGGAGATGCCTAAAGGTGTTTGTTTCCGGAAAAAGATTCTCATTGACTCTAAACAAGTTTCGGAGGGTGAACTGGTCACCTCGGCATAGATCTTCTGTGTCTAGTCTTCACAGAGCACCTCCGAAAGGGAGGAGTGAAGAGAAAGAATGTTTTCTAGAGCTTAACGCCCGCTTTTACTCTTGCGGCTACGCAGGCGGTGGCACTGATGACACATTCAGGTAAGATGAAGCACCAGTGGAATGAAAGGGCGGGGAAATCCAGAGTATCCCGACGCCGTTTTGTCCACCACAAATCTCGTTAGTGCCCGCCTCGGTAGCGCAGATGGTAGCATGTCTGCCTCACGTTCAAGAGGTCCCGAGTTCGAATCTCGGTCAGGGTGAGTTAACCTGGATAAGGTTTTTTCCGGGTTTTTTCACTTATACTACTAGACGAATGTCGGGAAACTCTAAACTCTATGGACCCCGGATTTATTTGAGCATCATTTCATCCATTTCATTCATCGTCCGATATGACTTACCGCTGGAGGACCTTAATTACAAAACAGAATGTCGTATGTCGTCGCCTGGAAACGAACCCGGCTCGCTTTGGTGTGAGTCGCATGGTCTAACTACTCAGCTACGGTGTGGCCTGAAGAGAGACGACAGTAGAGGCAAAATTAGCCCAGCGACTAGTGAAAGCCTCCCCCTCCCCCCCAAAAAAAATGCGTCAGGAATTTCGGTCATCAGCATCGAACCCACGACTTCCAGAATGTGGGCCATAGCCGCTAAATTCTTCTTTATTTGTAGTGAAATCTCATAATAGAATTTTACGGTGGAACGCTATTATGTACTTGGTGAAGAATGTAACGCAGCTATACCTATATTTGAAAACTCTTTATCGAAAACGTTACTGTAAACTTTCTGCAAAAGCAGTGCAATACCACTGTTAAAGGAATCACAGGCAATTCTTTGAATAATTAATTCAGTCTAGCGAAATTGAAGCAATCTCTCTGAGAAAGCTGGAGATTTAAAGAAGAAGGACTGAAAGAATGGCCTGGCTTTAACCAATAGCTCCTTTGCCAACTTTGGAAGCAACGATTTCTCTAGAGTAAACTTCTTGCAGATGCAGTGCGCGCGCATACGAACACATACACGTTCACAAGAAACGCAGCGTCTTCCGGGTGTTCTTCCTTACCTTCCTTTCTTGCCTCCTTGCTTCCTGTTTACTTTCTTCTTTTCTTTAATCTAAGAAATTGAACTTTGTGTACTAAGTTCATGCTTTAATTTGTTTTTACGGAGGGTAATATTTAAAAAGGCATACTTACTAAGGCACGGCCAATTTTTATTCAGAAATTTCAGCGCTAAAGGTGAGCTACATAAATGTAGCACAAATATTGTTCACATAAATGTATGAACAAAATATATGTGGCATAACCAGTGTACTATGTAGTAACAGTAAAATAACATAAGAATATTCAAGGTCCACGTGTATTTTTACAAATGTGTGCAAAGTTCAACAAGTTACTGGACTTCTGAGTAAGCAAAGTGATGCCAAGGGCAAAACTCATATAATTTAAACAATACCCTCTGTCTCATATTGAGGAACAGATTGTACGTGTAGGTTTTTCTAAGCTTGCTTAATTTATATCCTGTAACCGGTTAGGTGTTATTGATTGTTATCACTAAGTTCTAAGAATTTAGTGTTACTGACATTCATCTTTCAGTATAGGAGAAAAAACCCAGAAACTTACCTTAACTCACTTTATCAAGAGTCCAAATGGGGACCTTTTGAATGTGAGGCAGATATGCTACCCCAACACATAAATGTAGGATGAAATATTGCCATACACTGCTTATTTACACTGTTTTCCAACACAAACTTAAAAGATGTTAAAAAACAAGAATAAAGCTACACATCAGAAACATCTGAAGAACTCGGCAGTAGACAAGTCTGCAAATCTTATGAAAAACTAACGATTCAGAAAAGAAATGATTTATACCACAATGAGCATTATAATATAGCGTACAAAAAGAGTCTAAAATTTATATAGAAGTGTATGTTTCTGTTGATTGAAGATGTTTAACAAGCCAGGAATTCCTGTCTAGTTATAGAGCCCTTCACATATGAAATCATAAAGCCACAAGATAAAGTAATTCAAATTGCCTTGAGATGACAATTTCAAATGATTTGGTATCAGAACCAAAATAACGCTATTTCAATGGAACAGCAGATGAGATATAAAGAGCATGGAAAAAAATTAAGTTATTCATAATACAATTAACTAATGCAGTCAGAAAGAAATCAGTGTGAGAGAAATTCTAATAAATGTCGGACTGAAGTCCTAAAAGGTTAAATTATCTAACGTATAAGTTAAGAATAAGGTTTGTTTTATTTACAGTTCTCCATTAGTTCTGAAGAACCTACGACTTTATCTTCGTTTCGTCAAACGATGAATGGATTCATTTCTGAGCTGGAGGACCAAGAAGGTGGAGTTCTTCGACTGTGAAATGAGAGTCCTTCTTTCCTTCTTTCCTTCTTTCCTTCCCTTCCATCCCTCCCCTCCCTTCCCTCTCTTCCCTCCCTTCCCTTCCTTCCCTCCCTTCCCTCCCTACCCTTCCTTCTCAACCATCCTTCCCTTCCTTCCTTCCTTTCTGCCTTTCTCCCTTTCTTCCTTCATTCATTCATTTATGTCCTCCAACGTTAAGTCATATCGGACGGTGAATGAAATAGGTGCAACGATGCTCAAATGAGTCCGGGGATCATGGAGATAAGTTCAGGATAAGGATAAACTCCGGAGAAATCTTAACTAGGTAAGTCATCCTAACCATCCTACAATCCTCACTACCGAGGCGGGCCGTGAAATGGGAGTATCGACAGTTCTTAGGATGGACATCGAACCGCGCCGAACTTAGGGATACTTCACATGAGATAATGATTTGAATAGAGACAACTTAAAAATCATCACCGCAGAGCTGAGAATAGAACTACGGACCCTAGCACGAGAGTCACCAACAGAAGCACTGTGTTATTCTGTCTCCCAATAGCAATAGTCGCTTAATAACTTCGTAATCTACGCACTGCTTGGAAAAGACAATAAAATTAACTAGTGCAAATATAGCCAAGGCAGTGTTTAATTGGATATTTTAAATGATGAGAAAACACATTTCGTGTATTGCAGAGCTCAACGTTACGGCGAATGAGTATAGTCACAAATAAGTGCAATTATTTCCCTAGCAATGACAGGATGTGTAGACTCTCCCTGAAGTGCCAGAATTTGGTTTGGGAGATATACCTTCAATTTATGATAAAATTAGTAAACTAGGTCCATTATGCCTAAGTAGGCTTAAAATGCTCTCTAGGATTTCTAAAGCCAACACAAAGGATACTAACTTATGCATAAACGTGATATATTATTTACTGTTGTAATGAATTGAATAATTGCGGCTAACTCAATGGTGGTTTAATGCGATCTGTGTGATTCTAATTTCTTTGGAGTTATTTTTTAACAACTTCACACAATAAATTGTGAGGTGTATGCAGTTTACATTTTATGTAATTTAATAAACAGAAAGTTCTAATATTTCAACAAAAACAATTTGCTTCTGGCAGTCGTTCTGAAATGATATTAATGTGTCAACGCTACTTCAAATGCGAATATATGTCAGAGGAAGCAATCAGTGAATTGTCATTGGAAGGAGTTAGTTTAAACCTTTAAGGGAAGAGGTGCCCATAATTGCTATTTCGCATACGTGCCTTGAATATTCATAATACTGTTTAAATTGCAAAATTGATTGAATATATTGCATTTACAAGCATTTGCTACCATCACATTCAAGACATGAATATTCAGACGTTGTACCTTTTTTGGAGAAATAATATTTGTATTTCTGTAAATTGATAAATCCACCTTAGATTATATTATGCTAATAAGAAAGCCAACGTGACAACTTTCTTAGGTATTATTACTTATTTCTAGTATTTAATGCAATTAATGAACGAATCCAGAATGAACGAGAAAGACCTGCGCATGTCTACAAGTTTGTCGCTGCTTTCCAGGAGTATTAGAAGAAAGTATGCGTGGATTCCATATTTTTGAAGCGAGAATATCCACATATAATCTAAAATGCAGACTGGCATCTAACTGGCAAATGAGCAAAACCAACCCGGAAGAGATTTTAAATAACCTCATTGTCACCTTAGCGATTAATTTTTCAGCTTCATTTACAAGAAATTATTACGTAAATGGAAATATCCAGTGCTTAATCAATAGTTAAAGACAGAAATCTAGAGTCATTTCAAGTGCAATATTCCAACCCAAATAAAAGGTATAGTTTCACTGGAGCCTTAAGGAACCTTAACAGATAGGGAAATATTGTACATTGAGACTGTCTTTTTCGCCCATAAGACGTTTATTTATAGACAAAGCGCAATGAATGCACATATAATAATACTTATCGGAGAAATAAGGCTTATAGAGTTATATACCAGGTGAGTCAGGTTCCCCTATTTATTCTTATCTATGCAACCCGCAGTTTATATTCTAACGTGAAAACATTGACCCTTTTAGCACAAATGCCGTTATTGCAGTTCTACCCTCCTATTCGGTATTATATGCATTAAGCATTAATACTTGTAGCCTTGAATGAGGACCAAGAAGCTGCGAAAAGCTAAAATAAACCTACTAGCAAGGTGGTCAACGAATGCTTTCTCAAAGAGCGACGTAGCAGGCATTGTAGCTGGTCGAGTGGTTAAGTTAACCCCTGGACTACGATAATGTAAAGACTGGGTTCGTAACGACATCACATTGTTTTGTACCTTTTTCTCATCCACCAAGTCTTTACTGTCTGCATTTTAGTTACTAATTTATTTATTGCAGCTATTGGTTATCCTGTTAGCCAAAGACACAATAATTACAATCAAATAATTAGGGATCTGCAGGGATAGCTCACCATATAAGTTACGTGAGCTCACCCTATCGGGTAGACAGAAGAAGCTCTTGCCCTTTAAAGAGTAACTACGGGCTATCTTTTTCTTTTATTGGGGATAATGTTTAACTTTGTGACCCTTATAATCTGTAACGTATCTGGTGTAGTAAACCATGTTATAGTCGTACTGGTGCAACGGTTACCATGGATTTATCTCTGCTAACAGAAACCTCTCGGATAACTCACTGATTATTCTTGTAAGATTGAGAGGGATACTGACGCGCCTCCGGTTCATGTGCTAAGCACCAATGAACGCATCACTTCAGCCAATGAAATTCGAAGGAATCACAAATGACAGGTATACGTTTACTCCACGTGGATCAATTAGTGCGTTATCTGAGAGGTATCCATTACCAAAGATAAACCCATGGTAACCGTTCGAACAGTGGCTTAATTTTTAAGAGCATGTCGACGATACTTAATCTAGTAGCTTTGTTTCATACTTAAATCTTGTGTTTCACTTTGCATTTGTGAAATATTTGAAACTTGGTTGAATGGGTCAGGCACAGTACCGACCATAATAAAATATCTACTACGAAATATACATTTATAACTATCTGCCAGTAAAAATCATGGCTATTATTGTAAACACCTACAGTGTCATAAAATGTTATTTGTATTATAATATCAAATTATAGGCTACAAGAAGTAAAACAAAGGTAAAAAAAAATTCTGAAATAATCACGCAGGATTTGAACCCAACTTAAATTGCCAGAGAGGTTAAGTAACCTGTATTATACCATTTAGCCAACGCTACCTAGAGAGGTAAGGTTCCTATACGAACAAGTGATCGCAGACCTCCGACCTCCAGCTCGAAACTTTAGACGCTTTTTACAGCCTCATACACTGTCTTTAGCTCGTTTCGGTAGTTGTAACAAAATGAAAAACTGCATCCACCATTACATGTTCTGTATGGGCTGAAACTGCCGAGATTTGTGACAGAAGCGAAAAACAATCTACCTAATTATTAGAATTTTTGATATGGCTGTTCAACGAAAACCACTGTTGGCTAAAGATTTAAATCTAATTGGTGCCACTGTGTGGATCTGCCATTTTGTATTGCAATGTTATTGTCAACTGATGCATGAGATAGATTGTTCCTTCAGGGGCGTGTTTAAAGGTGTGTGTGTGGTGTTTTTCTTTCTTTTTTTCTTTTCTTTCTTTCTTTCTTTCTTTCTTTCCTTCTTTCTTTCTTTCTTTCTTTCTTTCTTTCTTTCTTTCTTTCTTTCTTTCTTTCTTTTTCTTGTAATTTACGTTCTCCAACGTTAAGTCTTATCGGACGGTGAATGAATTGGGTGAAATGATGCTCAAATGTGTCCAGGGTCCATGGAGCATAGAGATACCCGACATTAGTCTTTTTAGGACAAGGGAAAACCCCGGAAAAAACCTTATCCAGTTACCTCGCCCTGACCGAGATTCGAACTCGGATCTCTTGAACGTGAGGCAGACATGCTACCATCCGTGTGTGAAATTTCGCTAATGAATAAATGTTTCTAAACTCGAATATAATCATTACTGCATCCTCTGGGTATGTTGTTTTTCAATCATATACATACTGATTGTTTTCTGGCCCATATAACACTTATGTACTGAGATATCTACCCCTCACTATAAAATTTTCTACAAATCATCCATTAGTAGGCTTTCAGGAAGGGCTTAAGTCACATAAGATGCTTAGCACGTTGCATAAATTAAAAAATAAATAGGGGCAGGTGACTCACCTAGTGTAAGCTCTCGTAAATTATTACTTAAATAATTATAGCCAATTAATGTACATGCAAGATGACTATTAGTTAATCTTTCGTAGAAAATAGAATGCAAGATATGCATTGTAAAATCTTAATTTATCAGTAAACTCGGTGCTAATAGTGAATAATTCTTCTTAACATAATACTAAAACTTCAAGTCCTTTAGAAAGAGAAATACTTTCTTGGTTACAGTACTACATTATCCTCTTTGAAAATAGATCCAAAACAAAATTATGATTTAATTATAGCCAACAAGCCGACTCCAAAGGACTTTTTGATTAACCAAATACTGTCAGAATACGATCATGCAATTTCAAGGCTTCCTCCATACCATCAAGATATGAATTCTATAGGTTTAAATGGGCAGATGTCAAACACTGTGTTGCTTGTAGAAATGTAACCTTAAAACAAAACACGTTGAAATGTGGCGCCAATGATTTGAGTAAATTAGCAAATGGAATAGCGAAAAGGATGCTGTCATGTGAATGAAATAGAACATAAGTAATGGTAAAAAATGCACTAACGCAAAAAAAAAAAAAAAAAAAAAAAAAAAAAAAAAACAATTGAAAGAATTATAACTGAAAACAATGGGATGGAAGGCAGTGACGAAGATGATAGTAAATAATAACTCCACAGAAGAAAATATGTCAGGCATAGAAGAATTAGATTTGATTAGATTTTGTACTGTGCATATTCCAAAATTTTACAATTTACAACTTTTGGCTACACATATTTGTCTTTACGTTGTTGCTACCTTGGCTTAGATGACATCCTGTTCTCCTGCTCTGCCAGATAGCTCTTAACCTCCATGCCTCCTTGTTACTTAATTAGTCCCATTCTTCCCCCTTATCTTCCTTTTTTATATTCTTTATATTTCTTACCCATTATTCTTTTACGTTCTGTAAGAACTCACCAATACTTCTTACCTTCTTTCCTCCTCTCCCGTTAACACTTTTATAGCTATTTTTCTTTTCTCTACTTTCTCCCATGTTTCCTCCCAAACGTTTTCTATCCTCATTGCAACCTCCTCGCATTCCATTACATGTTGTTCTATGATTTCTTTTCCACACACAATTCACAAATTCCCTTTTCCCTACATCTTAACCCTCTCAGAAATATTGTTCCTGTTCTCATCGAAGCTAACCCTTCTCTTTCTTGCCTATTGCAGTAATCTACATATGCTTCTCGTCCCCAATTTCATTTTATTTGCTTGTAAGATTGTAATGATTTCATATTTTCTAGACTTCCCCATATTTCCTGTCTTTCTATATCTTCCTTTCTGCATTTTACCAATTTACTCACATCACTTGTGTTCCTTTCCTCTAACCTCTATATATCTCCCATTCCTATATATTCCACAATTTCTCCTATCTCTGTCCACCAACTATTTGAGTTCTTTAATCTTTTTTGCTATCTCATGCATAATTTCTAAATTCCCCCTTATTCTTGGGCCTAACACCTATACTAAAATTTTATTATTATTTCCATTATTATTCCATTTCCTCTTGTCTTTCCTAATTCTACTGAATCTACTCCCCTAGGTGCATATCTTGGTAAGCCTAGTAGCTCTTTACAAAACCTTCAGAAGTTTTGGTCCACCGTTTTGTTTGCCTCTGTGCCCCCCAAATCTCCACTGCATACAACATTTTGTATTCCACTAGTTCTTCATAAATTCTTTCTAACCACTTGGTTGTCATTTTTATCTTATATTTGCATATTCTATCCCATTCATTGCCTCACTTAAAATATGACTAAAGATAAATTTGTTTATCTCCGTGCTAACTTACTATGTATAAAATATTTAATTTTCTAGAGATTGTACGATTTCCCTGAATAGCGACACGTTAAATAACAATCCAGTGATGCTTGAGATGTTGAAGTCATCGCAGTGAGGTATCACTGCCATGGAAGACGGGAAAACAGGTAAGAAACTCGCATCACAGCATTCGTTTAAATATTTCAGAGTTCAAGAACCATTGCGTGACATAAACAACTTTGCCTTATAACTCGATTAGTGAAACGGTGGGTAACTCTGTGATCCAATGTGGTGACGCAGTTAACAACGTGACGCTTGTGTCACATGACCTTTCCCGTCACATTCTCCAACGGTGTACGAGTTCACAGACGGAGAAGAACAGCGTACCGTGAGTGGGCAAGCACGCAACTTCACGTTGAGGGAAACAAAGAACCAGTTCATTCTCAGCTTACTCAAAATGTCTCTGGTAAGATAATTCAAATTACAAAATGGCACCGATGCTATAGGCATTAACGTGCTAATCGCAATCAAAGTATAAATTGAGTGTGTGGTGTTTTAGGGCCCGTCGACAACAAGGTCATTTGGGCCTAGTATAAATTAAAAGTAAATTGGAAATTAATGGTTCTTTTACACTAGCCGTGTGTAGGACGCACTATGAAAGGGTACAGCCAGATGGAAAATTTCAATGCTATAGCCGGGATTTGAACCACGGATCTTCTGTTCTCCGTCCAGTCGCTCTAAACCATTGAGCTACTATGTCCAACGTGCCAACATGACATTAAATTCCCCAACTGACTCGTGTTTTTCCCGGTAAACCACTAGGAGTTCTCATAAACATATGAGACAACTGCCTTAATGTCGACTTACTATGCTGTAAGTACTTTTAGGCCCGGGCTTTATATTTCGGACCACTATTAGGTACAATTAATGGAAATTAATTGTTCTTTCGCGCAAGCCGTGTGTAGGACGCACTGTGAAAGGGTAGAGGCAGACGGAAAACTTCAATGCCATAGCCGGGATTTGAACCATGGATCTTCTGGTCTCCGTCCATCCGCTCTAAACCATTGAGGTATTATGACCAACGTGCCAACATATTAGTCTCATGTGTTTATGAGAACTCCAAGTGATTTACCGGGAAAAACACGAGTCAGTTGGAGAACTGAATGTCATGTTGGCACGTTGGCCATAGTAGCTCAATGGCTTAGAGCGGCTGGAAGGAGACCAGAAGATCCGGGTTTCAAATCCCGGCTATGGCATTGAATTTCTCCGTCAGGCTCTACCCTTTCATAAAAGTAAATTATTGAGCAATCAATATATTGTTGCGAATTTATCCTTTGTCTTAATTATCCATAATATTATGTTTCCACTTAAACGAATAAGACTTATGGAAAATAATAAACCACAAATTCTGGGGATTTTTTGTTGAACAGTTTAAGAATATACATGCGTCTAGGTAACTTCTAATACGACGCATATTTACGCTTTAATTGAAACTGCGGGAGCAAGTAATTGTCGAAAATGTTAACAGGGATAATTTAGTGGTAGTTATGCTGACTTAAGAATTTAATCTTGTAAGAAAAAGAACCATTTTAGAACTTGTACCTAGCGTGTGTAAAAAGTTAAGAAAGGAGCAGTAGAGCGTGAAACATGCTACAAAAGGAAAGAGCAGAAGTTTCACAAATGAGCGTTCGAGCGGACAACAGGACACTGCAATAGGCAAAATTTTGTTGCTTGCTTCCAACTTCATGCCTGTTGTAGAATTTTGCCATCTGATACGGATTACCTACAACTTGAACTAATCAAGAAAAAAGATTGCTATATCTTAAATGTAATACACGTCGTGAAAACTGTTTTTCTGGAAAAATCCAACACTGGAGAAAATAGAAAATACAAAGAAGAGAAATAAGAGAAAACGTGACCAGGACAAAGAATGTCGCATGGCTAAGAATAAACTCAACAATCACGAAGCAGGAAAATTAACAGTATGACAGATAAGGAAGAGTTGAATACATCAATGCAAATAACTTTTAGTATTGAACAAAGCAGAATCTGCCTGTAACAGGATCTTGTAATTTCGGCTCTTGTACCTGAGGAACATCACTAGCAATCAGTAGTTCGGTGAGTAAAACTCAAGAACATGAATGAGGTTAAGTGAAACCAGTAGAATGAAATCACAAAAAGGAGAGGTTTAACTACGAGTGACGAGTCGTGTGGCCATGTATCTGCAACGAAATTGACAGCTATATGTAGATTACTGCAATAGGCAAGAGAGAGAAGGGTTAGCATGGATGAGAACAGGAATAATATTTCTAATAGGACTAAGAGATAGGTAAAATGGAATTTGTGAATTGTGTGGGGGAAAAAGCATAGAACACTATGTAACAGAATGCGAGGAGGTTGCAATATAGAGAAAAAAGGTTTGGAAAGAAAAATGGGAGAAAACAGAGAAGAGGATAGTAGCTATAAAAATGTTAACGGGCAGGTAGGAAAAGAAGGTAAGACGTATTGGTGAGCTTTTGCAGAAAGTAAAAGAAAAATGGGCCAGAAATGTAAAAATGCAAGAAAGGAAGAGTAGGGGGAAGAAAGGGACTAATTATGTAAACAAGGAGGTATGGACGTTAAGAGCTACCTGGCAGAGCAAAAGACCAGGGTGTCATGCGAGCCAAGGTTGCAACAAGGTAACAAATAAATGTAGTCAAAATTTTGGAATATGCACAATAAAAAAGTTATAATCATGAATAAAAGTCAGCTGTCCTATTTTGGATGTAAGCTGGAGAACAGCGCAATGTTCAAGACTTGTATATAATTTACTTTCAGTTTATATTCAAATTCAGCATATTTTGATATTAAAAACATTGCGGGAGTCTTTCCCACGAAATAGGTCTCCCCGGCCTAACTCTGTGATACATGCTACGAGAAACGACATCTGAAAACTAGCAACGAGCTAAGACTTGTGCTATCATCTTCTCCAACAAAAGACTGCGACGTGGCTGAGTGGTTCGACCGCTTGGCTCCACCAAAGCGGCCCGCATTCAATCCCAGGCGACCGCAAAGTGAGATAAGTGGTGGACAACACGGTGCTGGGACGAGTTTTCTCCGGGATTTCCGGTTTCTCCTACGATCTCAATCCACCATTGCTCCATCTTCATTTCATATATCATCAGTGTCACCACCTGGGATGCCATATGTAGTAAAAACGGGTGTTAAACATTACATATTTCATTTTCGCCCAGTGATGTCTTTACTCAGGGCTTCAAGCCTTGTTGAAAACATATGTAAAGACCTAAAAATTAAGGCAACGGGATCTTCCGAATATTACGGGAAGAGAACAGTTTCCCTAGAAACTGCTTTTAATGAGCATTTATACTCAAGCCGTTTATGTTCGTTGGAAGGTGAATAGTTGAAAAAGGAGGTACTAAATAGTATCTTTATATAAAAACGTATTTCAGAACATATTGAGGTACAATATTCTTTTGTAGGTGGTTACATTTTAGCATTTTTGGTTGAGTACAGGAATGTCAATCTTCTAGTCTTTACAGGTTGTGAAAATCGTATAGATGTAGCAAACATTCATTTATTTATCACTCCACTTTCTAGCGGTGAGTGGTAACTGAGTATTTAGGTTAAAATTACCTTAAAACCTCTGCTATCTTGGCTAAAAGACACTGAAGTATAACTAACTCATAACTTGAGAATTCCATTTATTGCCTCGAAGAAAGACTTGAAGTTCGAAGTCTTGAAAGTGGTGTAAATTAGAGAGCAGGCGAATTAGTTACAATAAACATTTTCCCAAATTGGCAGTGGAACGAGATAATCAAGCAAACGGAAGTAACGTTTCCCTGGAAAGGAAAACTTTGTCGTTGCATGCTCAAGTCTTGTTAAGTGCGTGCCACCTTTCCGAGGGTACTTTATTGCGTGCCTTTTCCGTTAGACACGTACCATTTCGTTTTGTACAAATACACAATGTTAATTTGCTCTGAACGGTTCACGGCTTATAGCTTCGTGAACCCTAAAGCTTTACTTCATATTTCATATTTATTGCAAGTTAATACAGTGTTTTAACACAGTTAAGCCATGTCATTTGCAATACATACTCTCTCTTAAAAGTAAACGATTAGAAACGTCAAAAAATTGTCATTCATCTTCTCTCTCTCTCTCTGTCTCTCTCTCTCTCACACATACACACAAATATATATATGTATGTGTGTATGTGAATGATTTGAGTGGCGGGACGAAGACCAGAAGATCCGTGGTCCAAATCCCGGCTATGGAATTGAATTTTTCAGTCTGACTCTACGTTTCCATGACCATTGAAGTTAAAGACGGGATATAAATGAAAAAAAAAAAAATCACGCTAAAGCATTTTATCAATGCCTCCTTATTTCTTATGTCCTTCAGTTTAACACCACATGTAAATAAATAAGTTTTATGCTCTTCTATAGAAGGCTGAGTTATATTGTACTAGTCCAACGTTTCCTGTTGATCAATTATTAACGTTCGTTCACAGAGGCGGTTTTATCCGAGCGATAATAACATAGTCAACTGGTTCGGTTTTGGTTTCCTCCATAATTTTATGTTAATCAAACAGACAAATTAGATCGATCAGGGTCTAGTTACATGAAGGTATAAACTTTACCTAGAGTACTGCTTCTTCAGAGCAATAACTGATCAACAACAATTACTCCTGTGGTGTCTAAGGAGAGTACAGGAAGCGTGAATTCCGCAGATAAGTAACTCTTCTGGAAGTAATAAAACTTCAATTCTCAATAAAAGTATCGTCTTCCATAAAACTGAGGAAAAGTAAAAACACTGAAGACAGATCAGATCTCGATAGATTCTAAAACAAAGTCAGGCTGAGCAATTGAAACTTTGCCTATGTTGGACCATCTAAAAGTTTAGGCCGCTAGTGTATGTATATGGCCATAAAATCTACGAGCCATTACTGCCCTCATATTCCAAACTCAGCTGCGTCATCGTTCGATTTGCATTGTTAATTGTGGAGTGCTGTGCTAGCTCTCCAGTAAACGAGGAGGAACTGAATATGGCGGACTAGGTTTGCATTCAATTATTCCAGTAATAATTTAAAATATTCATGTCACCCTCAAAATTAAGTTTTGACATGGTCTTTATGAGTCAACATTGATTGCTGCTGAAGCACTGAAGATCATGGTTTGCCTCCAGCAGTAAGCAAAGAATGAGTTCTTTGAAGTACCTTCAGAAATTCGAGGTTATATTTTTATAATAAGAAAATTCTTAAAAGGAGGCTGAGCTGCCACACCTTGAAGGTTTATTTTCATGTAAAATGTCATGGATTTTACTATATAAATAACTTCACATATCTGTCAATTTCTGCTTTGGCAGGAAAGGAAATATTTTACATAAAAGCTCTTTATTTCCCAGATCAAAATGTTAATTAAAATATACTCACACGCAGCTTATCTATCGGTACCTGTCTGTCTTTCTGTCAATCTTTGAACAATGTAACCACAATGATGAAATTTAAAGATCATGAAGCTCTCTGTTGAGCTATAGGATTTTTAAAAGTTGCGACAGGAATATGTTAACGATTCTTTAGCTTTTCAGAAATTTTTCCAGTAAACTTAATGAAAAATGTTATAAAGTTTGGAAATTTATTAACAATAATAAGTAAAACAGATTAAATAAACAATTTTCAATGGACAATTCCTTTTACTGGTCCATTTATTATGACTAGAGCCCGGATTTGGAAGCACATTCAAATGGTGAAATAAGCAAGCATATAAGCACCAATAATGAAATAAATAAGCATACACATAAGCATATAAAATTAAAATTTAATCATAAATATATTGTTTCGTAGAATTCTTACATTACGTAAGTTTGTTACAGTGCACGAGGAAGGTCATATAATTTTCATGTCTGAAACTCCTGCGTTTTATAGAGTGAAAAGGATCTTTCAATGTCGCATGAAAATCACCACAGTTTTCTTGAGTGAATTCCTCTTCTATATTCGTTTGTGTAGCAGAAAGTTCTTTTCATAAATTATCTGTAATCAGGATTTTTTGTAATCAGAATTTCTTAAAGGCAGTTTTAACAATAACACGAGTCTCTGAAAAGAACGTTACTGAAACTTCATTCATCAAAGAGACTGAATATTTCAAGGTATTACTTCGAGCATGCAACTGTGTTATAATAGCAGGCAATTTGGGGAAACGTTTATGGATATACTCTATCTTATTTTGGATGCCAATATTAGCAAAACATTCCTGTAATTCTGCTTGCATGATCTGCGTCTAAGTAGTACAACACCGCTTTATTTCATTCAAATGTTCTGCGTAGTATGACACCGCCTGTCATCAAGAACCCCATCGAATTAAATCTAGCAGAAAAGATAAAGACAAATTTGGAAGTGCCTCATGACAATTTTGAACTCTAGTCGGCGACTTCACAAATACTTTTACGCTTGGGACAGGAAGATCTGTGTCTTTATATCGGCTCCCAACTAATTCAGTAACACGGTGGAAACCATAACACGCGTCAAGTGAACCAACTTAGGATATGGGACATTTAATCCAGTTCCTGCTTTAACAGTATATGGAAAATAAATGGTGTAGTGTTTAACACCCGCTTTTAGTACATACGGCACCGCAGGCGTGACATTGATAACACACAAGATGGAGATACACCGACTCCGCCGGTGGATTGAGATGGCGGGGGAAACCGCAGATTCCGAAGAAAACCTGCCGCAGTACCGTGTTGTCCATCACAAATCAACAATATACGAAGCAGCATTACTCAGAAATAACAATACATTGTTATGCCGTGCCGCTTCTGGCCAAAAGATAGCTAATGAGTCATTGGAAAATTTTGCAATGGTGGAATGATACTCGTCAGTATTTATACTTTTAAATAAAGAAGATATGATTTACTACCTTTTTCATAGCACAAGTTACAACACTACGAATATATTGTTCCGCTCCACCTATGATTTAATCAATATAAATCCATATTCTTCTGTGCTTTAGTTGATCGCTAAGATGACAAATTACGCCCTGAAAACTCTGTTGCAAATACGAGGACTGTTCAATAAAAAATGATCATAATTTTTACGGTCATAATTTTTAGCACTAAAATTCAGTCTTATTATATCCTGTTAGCTTAATGTGTAACAAACACGCCATAGTAGTTTCATTGTTGGTACTCCCGGTTCCCGCTTGTAAGAAACAGGCAAGTTCAGACATGTTCAATATCGCCTAGTGCTACAATGAATGTAACACGCAAGGAACAGTATGTGGCTTTGAAATTCTGCTTTAGTCTCAACAAATCTTCAGTTGAGGCCTATACAATGTTACAGGAGGCCTATGGACAGTCGGTTCTTCCCTACAACACAGCTCGAAGGGGGTTTAAAATGTTTAAAGGGGGGAGACAATCAATTTCAAAGGAAGCTGCTGTAGTTACTGCTCTTATGGAAGAAAACATCAACATAGCTGCTGCCATTATGAGAGAAGATCCACGAATTACCATAAGATCACTTTCTGAAATACTGAGCACTTCATTGTGTGCCATCAACACGTTGGTGACAGAAAAATTACACATGAGACCTGTTTGTGCGGGATGGGTTCCTAGACTGTTGATTCCCGAACAAGATGACATTCGCATGTAGGTCTGCATGCACTTAAATTTGATATTAGAGGAAGATCTTTCAAACGTAATCACTGTTGATGAAATTTGGCTACATCATTTTCATCCTGAGAGCAAGCAGCAAAGCTCAGTGTGGAAATCTCCATCACCAACTCCCAAAAAAGCAAAAGTGGTTGTTTCTGCTGGGGAAGTTATGGTCATCTCATTCGTTTATATTCATGGAATGGTTTATCAGCAACTGGACAACACTACAGGGATGTCCCTGTGAAAACATTGCATGTCCATATCAGGCACAAAAGACCACATTTCCGTGAAGCAGGCTGGATGCTGCACCACCATAATGTACGGCCTCATATTGCCCATGTTGTTGCTGAATATCTAGCAAAAATCAACTTGAAGTGCATCCCTCACCCTCCCTGTAGTCCGGAGTTAGCGCCATGTGACTATTTTCTATTCCCTAACTTGAAAAAACGCCTTAGTGGGAGGCAGTATCTATCATTAGAAGCAGTGGTGAAGGCTGCGGAGGCGATTTTGAAGGATCTCTCAAAAATGATTTCCTGAATCTCTTTGAAGAATGGCAGAAACATTGGAACAAGTGCATCGCATTCAGGGGAGACTATTTTGAGAAGGACCTCACAATCATGAGGACGAGTAAAGGTACGTTGTCAAAAAAAGATTGTGATTATTCTTTATTCAACAGCCCTCGTAGTTTTTACTCCATGAAGATTCGTCCAGCACACTTCTGTTTGTGTATATTTCTAAAATTCCCGAAGCTGTTCATTATTTAGTTTTCACAATGGAATGTCCAAACTCTCTAATGCTAAACACAAGTCTTAGAAAAATGTACCACTTCAACCCGAATGTTCGCCTACAGTGCCTGTAATTAGTTACTGATTTAATTTATAATTATTCTTAACTGCCTCTTTGGTAGCGGCAATGTCCGTTGTACTGGCCTACGGGGCTGGTTTCCATCTAAGTCAAGCGCAGGAACCTTGTCCTGTGCACTGGGACGGCCACCTTCTGTGTCCTCTCGCCTTATCTCATCTCCTCTCCGTAGTAGTCTTCAATTCTATTTCTACTACGCTGTCGATAATGTTTTGATGCGAATGAGATTGTTTGCCTTTACTACCAAGCCACAATTGTTTTGGGGTTTCAAAATCTGCTCATCTTCAGCATCTGCAGTCATTTTCGTCTGCTTAAGAAAATACGTCAACATATTGGCCACAAAACTCCACGAAGGACAGGCGCCTCATAGAGCAGAATTCGTCATAAAATTTTCTGACTGTTCAACAAAATCACAGAACTTACAAGTTACCGAGTTGGTGAATGAACTACTTAATTCACCATATTTGCGTGCACCAAAAGAAACAGTCATCGTTGAAAATGCTCTTAATATTCGTAGCGACTATGTCCGGACAAATTATGCAAGAAAAGTGCCGCACTCTAGCACGCAACGACTTCTCTTGTTCCTATTGCATCTCTATCGTCTACATTTGCATTAGGGGATGGAAAAATTACACCCCTGAAAGAAGAAGTTACACAAAACCCTCTGAATAATCTCACAAAAAATGTGGAAATTAGCTGCACGAATAAATGAAGCGTGAATATTTAGGGGAGTAAATAAGGGTAAAAGTACAGTACACCGGTAGAGGAGGGATAATTTCTATTACGTTTTAAACGTGCAGCCGTTTTCATTTTATGTAACATTGAATGGAAGGGACACGCAGACTGGGGTGAAAGCAAGAAAATAGGGAGAAGGAGCCTTAATCTGATCACGTGACTAGGTTCATTAACAGCCTATAGTTGTCTTATAGCAGGGAGAGGAGAATGGGAGAGGGAACCACATGGTCTAATGTGGTTAACAGCATTGCAGTGCCACACTAAAGAAGGGATTTCGAATTTATGGTGAATTAGAGAGCGGAACATGGCTGTCTCGTAACGTGCAGTAAACACTTCTCTTCTCTACGTATTCTCATTCTGTAAAAGTGTTGATAATGCAAAATGTGCAATAACTTAATATGCTGTTCCGCAATAGGGTTAAGTTGCTTTAAGCAAACATAACATCGTGTTTCTCTTACACTTCCGGAGATGTGTACTCGATGTTGACACTTTTGATGTTATAGTGCGCGTCATGTCAGTACATTAAGCTGTAGTACACCCTAAAACAAATTTCATATTTCTAAAAACCTTTTAGTTTCTCTACCCAGTATCTTTTCGTAGAGGCAGAATTGTATGTGTACACTCACATGACTTTCTCTACACTGAGGGATAACTTATTTTGTGATGGACAGGAAGTCCTGCCGGAGGCCTCGTTTAATACCTAACTCACCAGAACCTCCACCGGTACCCTCCAAAGATGATAAAATATTTTAAGATCTGGTCGTTATAGGATGGTTTTGACTTTACATTCTCTTTGCATGGCCAAGATTTGCAACTTCCTTTTTCAGTAAGGTTTAAGTATTTGAAAATTGAAATGTATGCCAAAAAATACCTTGAAAGTGGGAACCTCCGCATAAAAAGTGACATTAGATACTTTATTCACACTTATTTGTGTGATAAGACTTACCAGTTATGCAAAATTCATTCGGGACTCCAGAGACCATTCATTTAATTACAGCCCGGATTTGTATGCAAAAACAAATGCCAAAATATCCACTAAAATCCTTAAAATATGCATAAACGATATACAGAACCAAAATGGTTTGCTTGATAACTAATCTCAGAAGTTCCCATTTAATTATTGTTTAACGTATTAATTATTAATAGTTATTTAATTCTTTAAGTTTTTAATTATTATTTATTAATTATTTATTCTTTTATGTATGCGGTCTCGTCTACCGAAATCCAATTTTTTATGCTTTAAAGCTTCCCGAATTTCTCAAATATCGTCATTGAAACACTCGGACACACAGCAAGGGTAAATTTTATTATAAATTAAAAGCTTGAGAACTAATGAAAGTACAGTTAAAACTAACATTGCTAGAATTATCAATTTTTCATTAATCAATACGAAAATATAATGAATCAGGCACAATTTTAATAGTGTGAATTTCTAAAAAAATAAAGATGATTAGTATTTATTTTCCAAAAGTGAATGTTTGCTCTTATAAATGCTGAAACGAATTCATTTGCGAATGAGTTGCGTGAACTTTCGGTACGTTGACCTGCTCACAAAATGAACAACCTACAAGTGGAACAGATTCTCTGGCTACATTTTGTTTGTAATTCACAGCGTTCAGAAGCCGTACTACTTGGGTCTTTTTGTCAGAAGTAGTACTTCGTGCACAGGATAAAATAATACTTGTCGAGTCTCACTAAAATTATTTCTTCAGAACTCAGTAACATATTTAAGTAACACAGACGTAAAATTTTTTTCTCGGGGGGGGGGGTGACATAACGAAACAAAGCGTTTTTCATTCCGTTATCTGACTTCTCAACTGTGATAGCAACTGCAAATAAACATAATCAAATACATCCGGCAGGTATGATCTTTTGTTGTACTTCAGGTGACAACATCACACTATGAAAAAGGGTAACGACCGATTCTTTTACAAAACGGGTAAACAATTAGCTCGTACAACGAAATTGCACAACTATAGTCACTAGTCGTCATTTCAAGAAAGTAAAGAAAAGTATTGCAGTTGTGAACCAACTAGCGTTTTTAATTAGGCTAGAAATAGAAATAATATGCCATTACAAGTTAAATGTTAAGAAATATGCATGCAAAGTCAGTTTTTTCCAAAATATGAAATTATATGCATTTCAAAAATTCACTAGGGACCACTTAAATATAAGAACGGTAAAGAATACTGCTAATGCACACTTTTAGACTACTCAGACACCTTGCATTTTGCCTACAAATTCGGGCTCTGCTCATAATATTGAAAACATACATTTCATTTGTGATGAAAATACCTTAAAATATTATTAGAGCGCACGCGCCCATGAAAGCTTTTTTGAGGAGTATATTCCTATTTGGTGCACTTCAAAACCACTTTCTGTTAAAATTCGATGTCATTTTTGAGGTAGAATGCAATATTTTCTCCACCCTATAATACATGATAAGGAAATTACAAATGAAACAATAAAAACACATGCTTAGTAATGGACACGTTTTTGAACATAAATAGGTATGTGTATGTATGTGTGTATGTGTGTGTGCATGCGCGTGCGCGCGCGCGAACGGTCCAGCAAGAGAAGAGTCGGATGTACACAAAAATTTGTATTTTAGGTTCGCGTTGTCCAAGGATGTGACAAGACTACTTTAAAGATCATCCCTCTACTCAAACTGTCTTTCATAATATAGAAAACAGTTCCATGATGTTGATTTCCTGCACATTTTCTCTTTTCATTTTGACTATAACATCCCTAAAAAATACAGAACAAATAAAATGGTTTCACTGAATTTTTAGCAACAGTCTGAAAACCCAATTCACTTGAAGAAATTGTGAATAATAATACATGCTAAATATAAATGCAGAAGTTAATGTACGAGAGCGGTTCAATAAGTAAAGCAACACATTTTTTTTTCTGAAACAGGGGTTGTTTTATTCAGCATTCAAATGTAACTTGTTACTCCCCAATCCTTTAGCTACACATACTTATTTTTCAACGTAATCTGTGTTCAATGCTACGGCTTTACGCCACCTTGAAATGACGGCCTGTATTCCTACACGGTACCATTCCACTGGTCGATGTCGGAGGCAACGTCGTACTGCATCAATAACTTCTTCATCATCCGTATAGTGCATCTCACGGATTGCGTCCTTCATTTGGCCAAACATATGGAAATCCGACGGTGCTAGATAGGGGCTGTAGGGAGGATGCGGAAAAAAGTTCACTGAAGTTGTGTGAGCTGCTCTCGGGAGTCTTGCGTTGTCATGGTAAAGAAGAAGTTCGTTCAGAGTTTTGTGCCTACGAACACACTGAAGTCGTCCCTTTAACTTTCGAAGAGTGGCACAATACATTTCAGAACTGATCGTTTGATCATGGGGAATAACCCCTTCAGCGTCCCAGAAAACTGCAGCTATGACTTTACTGGCTGAGGGTATGGCTTTAAACTTTTTGTTGGTAGGGGAGTAGGTGTGGTGCAACTCCATTGATTTCCATTTTGTTTCGGGATCGAAGTGATGCACCCATGTTTCATCGCCGGTAACAATGTTTGACAAAAATTCACCATTAGCCTCATGATGAACAAGCAATTTCGCACAGATGGTTCTCCATTGCTCTTTATGGTCTTCGGTTAGACATCGAGGGACCCAGCGGAGTAAAAGTTTGAACATCCCAACTGGTGAACAATTGTGACAGAACTACCAACAGAGACGTCAAGTTGAGTACTGAGGTGTATGCCTGAGATCCGGTGATCATCTCGAATTAGTGTGTTTGCACGCTCCAAAGTTGCAGGCGTAACATCTGTGCACGGCCGCCTAGCACGCGGGAGATCAGACAGTTTTTCTTGATCTTGCGGCGATGATGACACACGCTTTACCCAATGACTCGAGTGTTTGCACGCTCCAACGTTGCAGGAGTAACATCTGTGCACGGCCGCCCAGCACGCGGGAGAACAAACAGTTTTGCTTGACCTTGCGGCAATGATCACACACGATTTGCTCAACGACTCACCGTGCTGTTTTCCACTGTCAGATCACCGTAGACATTCTGCAAGAGCCTATGAGTATCTGAGACGCCCTGGTTTTCTTTCAAAAGAAACTCAATTACTGCCCGTTGTTTGGAACGCACCTCGTTACAGGCGCCATTTTCAAAGCTCCCTATAGCGCTGTCATCTATCGGAAGTAAATGAAACTTTACGAGATGAAGCGGAAGTTTTGAGAATATTTCACAAGAAATCAGGTTTTCCAACCAAAACTTGCCGAGAAAAAACACGTGTTGCATTACTTATTGTACTCCCTTCGAATCATCCGGGACATTTAGGATGATAATTCGCAGTGGAGGCTCTGTTATCAGTTTTCACCGCACGACTGGCTATCAGAGAGCAAGAGAGGTAAAGAGCATGTCAAAATATATTGAATTATTGAAGGCAGAAAATATGCTACACTAAGGAGAAGAACAAAATTGACTTATATAATTCTGATGTGAAGATTCCTACATATTCATTTCATTTGCTGTACCTGTAGAGCTTCCATATTTGCTGATGTCGTCTAAAAGATGAATATCAGTTGTTATGTCTGTAAAACTGTCGTTGTCATCTCTGTAATCCATAAATGCGACCAAGTGATTGCTTCTTTTTCTCTTCATCATTGCTATCAAAATCACAGTTTTTACTATTCTATTTCTAATTGCATCAAGGCATCTCGATGGATCCAATTTTGATCCGCGCATTTTTCCAATCCTCTTCAGTGTTGTCATTTAAACACTTTGGTTAGTCCTTTGTTGGCATTTAGATTCATAACACCAACAATTTTCTACTAATTTTTGGTTCCTGTTATATATTATTTCAATGGGGTTTAAATTGCAGTGATAAGTGACAAACTATATCCTGACGTTCAACTAAAATGTGCTGCTTATTCTTACATTTTTAAAACTAAATACAGTTTCCTTTAATATTCGCACAAGTTTTCTTGCACTGCCGAAATTAATTTTCTCATTTACTACAAAAAATAACTGCTTCGCTGTTCTAGTTTCTTCATGCACTTCATAATATGTATTCTAAAAAGTTCTGCGAACGATTCACTTATCAATATCGTCCATTTGAGGCTTCTTTTCTCAGACTGCGTTGTTTTCCTGGAGTAACTCGTGTATCTGAACTACTAGCAGTCTTAAATTCTTTAATGATTCCTTTTATTGTAACTTCACTTTCTCCTGCTGACATAACGGTTCCAGTCACTGTCCCTTTCAAAGGAATAACGTGAAGGACTTTTTCCTTTCCTCCATGCAGAACTGGAAACCATGCACAACTTTGAGAGTTAACAACACTGTGAGATGACCCTTTTCTGAAGTTTTAATATTGAAAATTATTATTAGAAACACTTACTTTGTGATACTATACTACAAAGTACTGCGGCACTCATGCGTCACGCCACAGTTAGCAACTAGATAAACAACTTAATACGCAACCTATAGCCAGCCGTCACAATACACATAGTTACTACTCCGCCACACACAAAGCTCAAACTATTTGTCCAGGGTAATACACAAAACATTTGCGTTTTTCCAACAGTCGGTTTACCTTTTTGGGTGTTACTTTTTAATGACTTCAGTCATTTCCAAATGTCACTTACGTTTGGCTTAGGTTTTTCAATACTTTCGTTGAGTTGAAAGTGATGCTGATGCTGCTCAACGCTCAATGTTGAGATTATCCGCAGGATATCTGTTTCATTGACTCTCAGGCGTTAAACTTTTGTTATAATTCCTCGAGATATAAATCACGTGTTACAATGCAACAAACATCATACTTGATATTATTTTCCATGTTAATGGCTCCACAGTTTTGTTCGAAGACACGTTCCCTTTACATTATATCGTTTAATTTAATTAGCCCCTTCGTTGCCCATTATGCATCTAAAAGTTTATTTTTGTAACTCCTATTTTTGTTTCATGGATGTTTGGTTTGTATTTTAACATTAACCTTAGAGATAAGCAAAATTTTATAGCCTCCATTGCTGAAACTGAAATAACTTAGTTGGAAATACAAAGCCTATTCAATAGTTAAAACGTAAGTTGTTTAAAGCACAACATTTGCTATCAGAACTTTCGCACTATTAAATTTTTCTATGATAAGTAATGAAAATTATTCAAATTTAACATTATATGCTTAACTCAGTTATAAATCATCATTCTTATACTTAGAGCACATTATCACTATCGTCATGCCCATCATGAACATAATTTACCGTTAATCTTGTTCTTATTCTTCTTGTTCTTACTATTACCATTATTATTACTATTACTTATAATTGCTATTATTATACTATGGTGATGCTGATGAATATTATGACTATTATTTACTGTTTCTACTACCACTTGCCACTGCCACCGCCATTCTTCTTCTTCTTCTTCTTCTTCTTCTTCTTCTTCTTCTTCTTCTTCTTCTTCTTCTTCTTCTTCTTCTTCTTCTTCTTCTTCTTCTTCTTCTTCTTCTTCTTCTTCTTCTTCTTCTTCTTCTTCTTCTTCTTCTTCTTCTTCTTCTTCTTCTTCTTCTTCTTCTTCTTCTTCTTCTTCTTCTTCTTCTTCTTCTTCTTCTTCTTCTTCTTCTTCTTCTTCTTCTTCTTCTTCTTCTTCTTCTTCTTCTTCTTCTTCTTCTTCTTCTTCTTCTTCTTCTTCTTCTTCTTCTTCTTCTTCTTCTTCTTCTTCTTCTTCTTCTTCTTCTTCTTCTTCTTCTTCTTCTTCTTCTTCTTCTTCTTCTTCTTCTTCTTCTTCTTCTTCTTCTTCTTCTTCTTCTTCTTCTTCTTCTTCTTCTTCTTCTTCTTCTTCTTCTTCTTCTTCTTCTTCTTCTTCTTCTTCTTCTTCTTCTTCTTCTTCTTCTTCTTCTTCTTGCTGTTGCTCTTATTATTATTATTATTATTATTATTATTATTATTATTATTATTATTATTATTATTATTATTATTATTATTATTATTATTATTATTATTATTATTATTATTATTATTATTATTATTATGATCATCATCATCATCATCATTATGCAATGCCTGCAATATTTTTTGTATTTAATGCCCTTGCGTAGTTTGGAAAGTGGAGGGAGATTTAGAAAGACCACAAGGATAGGCTCAACTATGTTGACTTTCTGAGAAAACTTCGCACCATTTCATAAAAAAGCAGTGATACAACTGTTTGATTCATAAGCACTTTACTAAACCTATCTTCACACAAGTGCTCCATATTATTATATCCTTTATCACAGTGTAATGTTCACCTTATAGTTATTTCATAGACAAGTTGTGCAGCAAGAGGGCAATAAGATCACTTGGTATACCACCATCTGAAGTATATTATAATTCATGAAAGTGTCAAATTGGGCGTCACTTAATAACACAATGCCCAACCTATTATTGCCTCTAATCGCAATTAAAATACATTAAAATTGATATCCGAAATTTTAACAAACTGTGCAATGACCGTACACTAACGAAAACTTGTACAAAACATTACATTTAAAATATAAGCCCAATGTGTATGTGTATGTGTATGTATAAGGGCGCACACTGCAGAGGTTATCAGCGCATGTAAGCCCAATAGTCATTATTATAAATAATGTGATGCGTAAATTTCTACCAGTGTCAAGATAATACCTAAACAATTTACGGAAAACCCGTAAGAGAGGCGATCATAACGACTAAAAGTAAAGGTAGAGAGATTGAGGGTATATCTTACCTGAGAACTCACGAAACCTATTTGGAGACAGACACACAGAGTGAAGGTCGGGAAAGTAAAATAATACCTTTAGAATGTCCAGCTAAGTCTTGTAAGTAACAGAGGAGCTCATGTTTATCCAAACAAATAGTTCGCATTCATATTGCATATACCCAACCTGTACCTTCAGTGTGGAACCGTGGCTCAGTGGTTAGACCGCCTGGCTCTCACGAAGGCGGCCCGGGTTCGATCCCAGGCGACCGCAAAGTGAGATTTGTGGTGGACAACACGACGCTGGGGTGGGTTTTCTCCGGGATCTCCAGTTTACCCCGCCATCTCCTTCCACCGGTACTTCATCTTCATTTCATGTATCATCACTGTCACCGCCTGCGGTGCCGTGGAGTAAAAGCGGGCGTTAAACACAACACATTTTTTTAGTGTGTGGAAGAATACTCATACAATATTAGTATCACCCGAATTTGGCTTTATAACACTAGAGAGAAACAAATATCAAGTGAATATTTGAACTTATCACTCCACGATATCTCCTGCATCTTAGCAGGGTAATTTATCACATTGTTGAAAATGATTATCTGTTTTCCGTGAAAGTAGCTGTAAGATAAACACTGTAACATAAAGGCATGTTAATTTTCAAATTACGAAAGCTATAGCTCTTATAACCTCCTACAAAGTTCCGCGAATTCGCACATAACTCTTTAGAGTCACATGTGATATACATAAACCTTATAGAAACTTCTGGTATGCTTATGCATACACGTAAGTGGAACCTATTGCTCTATAAATTATATAATTATTATACCTGCTTACCCCATACATGCAGCCTCTTCCAGTAACTAAGACTTCTCAGCATTCGAGCTGTGTTGGATGTTAGATTTCGCCATCTCGTTAGTTTACCTGCCATGCTGCTTTGTTACTCCCTGACAGTTGATAAGCGCCGGGGACAGGGGGACAGGCGAAGGTTAATATTATTTCAATTATTTCCTTAACAGCTTTAATTAATCTTTCATATACTTCGAGGAAAAGAATCTTAATTCTGCAATAGATCTCGGACTGTGAACATTTCACTTATCCGCCGCTACGATAACATTGGGGATAACGCACCTTTTCTAAATTTCTATTCCAAATTTTTCTCCTGTGTTTCTCGGGTGAATTATTATAAATTTCGCGGAGTTAGTGCACAAAAAGACTTTTAAAGAAATTATAAAGACTTAATGGGACAAGGCGAAGTGATTGATAAAATACTAAATTTTATTATTGCTGGTAATTAAAAGCTAAACCAAAATATGTACATTGTTACTATTGAAATTTTGAGAGTATAAAGATATTGCTGAAAACAACCACATTGGAAAGTTTGTGCCGTTCCTTAATAATCGTGTATGGATAATTTATTTATGGCTTGCCTATTATTAATATTTGTAGTAAAGGGTACATTATACATTGAAAACTATAATAATAGATAATATGTGGAGCAAATAGTTTGAGATGATCTTACTGGCATGCCCATATTGTTTTCACTATAGTTATCTGGGGATAATATGTGATTTTGAGCGAGGGATGGAATGGTTGACCACTATACAAAATTCAAAGCCTAAGGATGCTAATATGCATTTCATGTAAGTTATGCATAAGAACCAACTTATGTTTGTATTTAGTTTAAAATATTAAATGCTATACTTTGATATTCAATGCCGTGGTCGAAGGACGATCCACCGAACCTATGAAAAAGAATTTTTATCACGAAATTTTTATATTTTTCAGTAAATTCTGTCTCCCTCTCTTACTTAAACTGGAATGTAGACTTCCGTTTATAATATATTGTAGTCAAACAAAGATATGGAGAGAGCAGGCCTTGCTACGTAAGTGGGACAATTTAGGGAGCGAAGTATTAATCAGAAAAATTTTGTCAGTAAAATGGTAAAAGAATAGGATAAATATAGCGAATTATTTATGGAAAGTTAAATAGAAATGGCTAAGAACATTTAAGAGAAAAATTTAGACTATGGTAGATGAAATGACAAAATGTGTTAAAAGACGTAGAGGGCCGCCAATACACAAAAACCTAGGGTTAGATGTATGGAGACCACATTATTATTCAATGGCAAGAAACATGGTAGGATTTTCAGGACTTAGGAATATATTGCGTTTTCCAGTATGGTTGTTATAATTGTAATCCAAATTGTATTTCTATTTGATAATGTAAAGGAAAGATGAGAAATAAATTACAAATCACTTAAACTAGGACAGTAATTCTATTACTTCACAGCATTGCACATAGTATTAACACACAAGGTACAGTTTTCCTGTGTGTATTTTCGGATGACACAAATACAACAGCGAAAACATTCTCTACCCTCATCCCTTATGGCACCTATGTTGGGAGGAATATGATACATTAGGGAACGTAGAAAATGCATTTGTAACACTGCATTGCCCCCCATGGTGTAATATCATATCCTCAATATTTTCTGTGCAGCTTCAGCCCTTATATTTACTAGAGAACTAATGCACAGTGCTTAATATACCTGATAGCATCATATATATTCATAGACAAGCTTTGTTTTATTGTTTAATGCACCGGAAGTTCGCATTAATTCTGACTAGACAAAGTTAATTTAATTTAATGAGCTTGGATTTCTAACCAATCAGCACAACATAGATAATACATTATTCGGAAATATATCCTGAAATTTACTAAAAGTGCTCCCGATTTATACACATACACAGTATCCAACATTTCATGAAATATAAATATCTACCGGTAAAAATAAGCCGATTAGGCATTCAAAAGAAGTGTTGCTGATAGAACCTGGATTTCCCTCTTTCTACGAGATTGGCTTCAACCCAATTTAGAAGTATAAACACAGAGTAAAACAACTTATGTAGTCACGTAAATATTGTCATCTAATTAAATGTTCTGTCACTTTGCTAGTTCTGCCACTTATTAACGTCATTTAGTTGAAGTTTTCTATGTCGCCATTAGTTCACATTCTTCACAACGTAGCAGTGTAATTCAATTAGGCACAAAGCTAGCTATTCCTCCGATGATTCACTCTCAGGGGAGTCGAACTCAAGATGTCTCTAATCCCTCATAGAAACACTCGCCGGATTCAAAACAGTCGTATAAACACACGTGATGTAGCATGATAAATATACCCCCAACTCATTAGCTGTCTCACGTATGTAACTCACGCAATTTTCCACATATTTTCAAACTATTTGAGTGCCGAAAAGAAGCGAAGCTTTCAGAAGATTACTTGGACTACGTTTCTGGTGTTCACGAACAATGGGGCTGTTATCCCTATTTATTTCCCAGCAGTCGTCGATCAGTGCCAGTCAAATGATGGCTTGGAACATAACTCTAATCAGAAAAAAATGCTATCGAAAAGGCACAAGTCAACATATGGAAAAAATGTTATAAACAATAGACAGTTCTTAAATTACTAAATTTGGACGTGAAAGAATTGTACTATAATATACTTTTCCAGTTTTTAATGATCACTTAATAACTCAGTTTATTGTTTACAACGGGACTTCACTTACCTCACAGTCACGTCAGTATAATGGACTAGTTCCAATAATTGTGTCTGTCACTTCTCTATGTGATAATTTTCCTTATTACTTTACTTTTTCGTGTCGTAATGAAACACGCATAAGGCAGCTTCCTCTGTGAAATGGTTCACTCAGTAAGCACTCAAGCACAAGACATGTCTATCCCTTTGCAGCAACAACGCTCACTACTAACTCATTCGGATCCGGAGCTATTCGTTGAAAAGGAAATACACTGGCCAACTCAATCAGTGACTGACTCACTTATTCACTCACTATTTCTCAATATAGAGAGCGCTAACTCATATAGCGTTTGGAGCTACTACACATTTCCAGCTGAGCTAACCGAGCGGGATGGCTCAGGCGATTTCGTCTGTGGCTTGTATTCGCGAGGCGCGGGTTCGATTCCCGTGGCCGACCTACCTGACCTATGGATTTTTAGAGGGTTTTTCCGGGATGCTAGGTGAATGCTGGATAGGTTCATTACATAATCCGAATTTCCTGTCCCTCCATTTCATCTCCATTATCACTTCATATCATCTCTCATCTGGTGGTCTCTTTCAGGGTAGAAGTGTCGGTGGGTGCCTCGGCGGTGCAAGGCGGGATGATATGCTCTGAGGAAAACTACTTCCTCCTCCGGTAGGTCGGTTGCCGATCTCCGCTCCTCTGCTGGGGTCATTTGGTGACCGCCAGCCAGGTACCTTTGGGGCTCGGATCGCCTACTTTGGTACCATTAGGGCTCGGCTGCTGGGCTCGTTGCCATCCCGTCTGGGGAGCGAGTTCGTTGTCCCGGCCTGTCGGGGGAAGTCTCTAACCAAGTAAACTGTAGGGAACCTACCCTCTGTACTGTCTGTCTCCTTCGCCTCATGCTTCCTCCTGGGGGTGCCCCCACTTGGAAGCATAGGAACAATGGCCCCAGCATGATAGCCTACGTACCGAATCCTCTCCGTAATGAAGTACCAATCCCAATCCTACCTGAGCTAGCGCGCTGCTTATCTGTTTACAGTTTTGACTGCCTGGTGGCTAGCTCTCAGCAGATTTAGTTGCAGGAGAAGAACTTTATAAAGAGAGCACAAAACCAAATTATTCTGATACACATGAGATAGAGAAAGTCATATCAAAACGTTAGCCATTAGAAATATGAAAACTGTGATGAAAATTGTAACACGATTGGAAAATGACAATTCCAATAAGACAGCTGTTCTCAAAACAAAAGCACAATGCGTGTTTACTCTTTGAACGTGGGCAAAGAGGTTATAACTTTAGCCTTTAGATACCCAACTATTATTTTTAAAGGAAATTATAATTATAATGCACATAATTTATAGAAATATGACAGAGTTTCAGAATAGAATGCTCGTATGTTTCAACTACATATTATATCAGTAGATTTACTATTAATAAAAGATAGTAACACATTCTCTTACTGCGCATTTATACGAATAATTTTCGTCGTGCATGCAAACATTGCTTTTCTTTTCTTACAACATCAGGTGCTTTTATGATTAGTCGTTTGTTTATTGTTTTCAGTGAAAAACAGTCTCACTGCTCGTTCCCGTGATCGCGGGTTCAAACCCTACGTGGTACGATACATATTGTAAATTTGTGGGTTCGTAGAATTAAAAGGCCGAGTTGCAGAAATTAAAAATCTCCTTTATTTCCGTAGAGATACACAGTTGAATTCTCACGTAACAACATTACATCACATAATAACACAGTCTTCCAAGGTCAATGACAATAACAAACCGTGACAGCTGATTACATTAGCTCTCGTTACAACAACACTCTTGTTACAACTGTCTTTTCAATAACAACATTCTCAGCTGTTCTCTGCTTACAACTGACTCTGCGAGTCATCAACTCCTTAAATACCTAATTGGTAATTCTAGATTGTTATCGACTTTGCGCTAAAATGTCACTAGATAAAACACGAATGTTCAAGAATGTAACTATATAGGTGCCGGCAAGTCTTTCACCTCTGTAATAAACTATCCATCTCTTGTTTATCGGCGCTATCGTTAATTGTTTATGCAAGCTACTTATTACCACACTGCTCGTCTATCAGTTCCTTTTGTGTGCGCAAGTCGCCTTATCGAGATCGGGTTCGCGACAATATTTTCGGGCGTCAACATCCCTAGCATGACTCTGAAGGAAAATAAATATGGTGGCCTATGTCGTAGATTTACACCAAGTAAAAGAACCTCAAGTCTGGTAACGACACCTATTGCAACAGAAAAAAATCTCAAACTTTGTGTGTCTCTATAATATATTTTTTCTTGAAATATATTACTTTTTATTTAAATTAACATAAACTACCATAAGTGCGATTTTAAATAAACGTAACTAACTTTCCTTTCTTAAATTAACAAGTTTGAGTACTACAAAACCTAAACGCTTTCACCTTTAAAACTTTACTGCAGATAACTGTTAATATTATCCTTACCATACCAGTATTTTTTAAGAATGAATATTTTTACATGGTTAACTTCACTGATCCATTTTGGATTTCTTATAAAAGAGAGGAAACGCATGGAAGAAGAAACAATAGTAGCAGATAAGATTGAGGTGTAGAGGAATGTATGTGTATGTTGTACTATTCACAAAACAAAGTAATACGAACTTTGCAGTAACCACTAGGTGACACAATGTGGCTCATTTGAGGATTGCATAGCCTTTTGAAGTTCAAAGGAGCCTACAACAGGTCCAACTCGAAATGGTCTTTCAAGAGGAATAAGAACAAGGAAAACGGAGCAGGAAATGAAGGCGAGGGGAAATGAAAGAACAAAGGACATTACGTTGCTTATCAGGTAGAAGTCAGCGGTTTAAGCAGAACGTTACATTGGCTGAATACAACCAATCCTACTGCCTCCACCAAGACTCTTGTGAGGGAAACTATGCCCTTTTATTTAAGCTAAGCCATTAGTATATGCTTCCTGTATTACAAGTGCTAGTAGTTTTACACTTCTAAACCATTCGGGTTATGTATTCTGGTTTTATTTTGAAACCAGATTTATACATGTAAGCAGAGTAAATACGAGAGTCGTTCAATGAATAACCGAACTAACTTTTTAATTAACACATAATGGCTTTATTACACTAATATTTACCTACGCACTTATGAAATATTCTCCCTCTGATGAATTACAATTATTCTGACGATTTACCCCTTCTTCGAAACACTCATTGAACCCATTTTTAGACAGTCTGTTCAGGATACCCATGACAACATTGTTCAACCCCTTATCACTTTGAAAATGGCGATCATGACGCTCCTGTTTCATTTTAGGGAAGAGGTGAACATCGCATGGTACGAGATCCGCAGAATTAGGTGGATGAGGCATGATCTTCAAGCCCATTTCTGCGATGACATCTTGAGTTGCACGAGCTCAAAGGGCAAGGACATTATCCTGAAGCAAGATCCATCCTCTCCTTGCGAGATCTGGTCGCTTTTCGTCGATAGTTTTCTTCAGTGGCCCCTTCAGTACGTCACAGTAGTAAGCAGCAGTTGCTGTGCGTTGATTAGTTACAACATGAACATACAGAATGCCCTGTTTGTCAAGGAATACGAGATGCATGACCTTTCCTGCACGTTTCTGAACTTTTGCTTTCTTAGACCTAGGGCTCGATGAATGTTTCCACTGCGAACTCTCCTGTTTTGTTAACGGGTCGTAATGGTGAAACAAACTCTCGTCACAAGTGATGACCCCGTTCAGGAAGTCTGGCGCCCGTCGTGACCTTCTCAGCCATTTTTGACAAGTCATGACGCGGTTCAGCACGTGCGGTACCCATTTCGCTGCAACTTTTCGATAGCCAAGATCATTGCGAATTATGTCATCTGCACTTCCAACAGACAAATGCATTATGTCTGCAACTTTCGAAATTGGTATGCGATGATTTTCCCGCACAATTGCGTCAGTTGTGCTAATATTGACTTCCGTTTTTGCTGTTACGGGTCTTCCAGAGCGCAGAGAATCTTGAAGATCTTCATGAACCCCTTTGAAACGTTTATGCACTCAAAGACTTGTGTTGTTGCCTAAAGTTTGGTCCTTGTATGCTTGCTGCACAATTTCAAAGGTCTCTATAGGAGTTTTGTCTAACAGAACACAAAACTTTATTGATAGCGCGTAGCTCCATTTTCAGTTCCATTGTGGTTGCAGTAATTACGACCTCACGTATCGGGCTCAAACTCCCAACTGATTGACTCTGCATGACTGGCACTCACAGCACTGCTAGAGGAAGGATTCACCTTTCCACCACTAGCAGCTATGGCGCTCCAGGGGGGTTTATTAAATACAATTAAATTATTTCGCTTATTTTTTGAAGGACACTCGTATTTTGCGGGACTATAAGTTGACATTTTAAATATAATATGATTTTGTGGCGGGATTGAATTTGTGGTCACAAAAGTTACAGTTGTTTCTACCTTGCCATTCTGAAGACTCACTTCCGCTGTATTACTAAATGTCATGTGATGACGGGATAAATTAAAGAATTGTATAATATTTAACTCCTAATTAAAACATTTAACAGCGAAAAATCCTGTATTTCCTATATCTCTCCTAGTTAGTGTGTAACAACAATGTTATTAAAAACTCAGTAATTGTTCTCAAATTCCTTATCTATATATAACATAACCACGAGAAGAAGAAAAACAGTGGTTATTGTCTTATAAATTGGTATAAATTATGTGCATTAATAATACTTAGTTGAAATGTGCACACACCAAGCAAAAAGAGGTGTTTGCTACGAGCTAAGATGGATTTCTGCCTATTCCTACACTTGGTGACATGGTATCGATCACAAAATTCCAGGCACAACACGCACACATACACTTTTCATTTTGGTTCGTTCTACTTATTGTAACCCACCATATGGTGTAAACAATGGTTTACCAATCTCGCCATTAACTGCCGCATTTCATGGTTATATTCCGTTCAACTCCTGTCTTAAATCGTACACTTTGCATAAAAATCCTCCGGATGTTCTTCTTGCTCAGATCTTGCAGAAGTTGTCTGAAGGCGGCACTACCTGGAATCATTAGATCGCATCTTAAATTCTCTATCAGGAAGGTGTCCTTGGTGAGCTCGTACACTAGCCTCAATTTTGAGTTCTGTGGTACTCTTAGGACACAGGGTACTCCCGTACATTAATGATATGTATGTTATCTCAGACATCTTATCAGTTATCCAAAAATAGTTCACAAAGAAGGCGATATCGTGAGAAACAGACACTTTGAAAATTAACTGTTGTTTCATATCAGTCTTTTTGAAGGACGAAGTATGGAAAAGTGGTCAGACCGAACAATTCAGTGCCATATTCCAGATATGAAACACTGGTCTTCCGGTCTCCGTCAATGGCCAACCTGCCACCATGGCTTTAAATTCTCCAACTGACTCGTGTTTTTCCTAGCAAACCACTAGATTTTCTCATAAACATATGAAACAACTACCTGAATGGCGACTTACTATGCTGTAATCATTTTAAGTCCCAGGCTTTATAGTTCGCACCACTATTAGGTCACTTAATGGAAATTAAAAAAAAAGATTCACTTGGAGAACTAAATGTCATGTTGGCACATTGGGTATGGTAGCTCAATGGTTAAGAACAACTGGACCGAGATCGGGTGATCCGTGGTTCAAATGTGGGCTATAGTATCGAATTTTTCTACCTAACTCTTCCCTCCAATATACCTTTTAGTTTTCATACAACTATCCCAAGCTAAAATAGTTGGAGTCAGAAATTACGAATGCCTCAATATAATTAAAGGTTAGTTTTCATTGGGTGAATTTATTTAAAGCTTTTAATCAGATTCTTGGAAGATACTCAGTACGACTAACAAATTTGGTAGTAACTGACATATTTTTTTTTATTTCTGCTACCATATACAATTTCTGACATTCTGAGCTATTCACAGTCACACATACATACAAACTTCATAAAGAGCATTTTATAAAAAAAACGCGGGTTTGGGATCCAGCAGGCTTTTAAACGTGCATTTACCATGAAATTTTCGTATCGAATTTAAGATCGAATAAAGCATTTCCTTGACATTAGGTTAGAAATTAGTAAAAATGTAACTGAAACCTCTCAGGATTATTACGTTTGTCAAATTTTGCTTCATAAATATATTTTCCTATTTCTTTATTGCTTAGTGTATGCAATTAAGATCGCATAAAACCACTCATCAGGGATAGCTTTTGGGTTAACAAGGAACATCTTAGAAATCTAAACTTACACATATCACCATTTTGAATAAGTGATGGGCTTCGTTTATCTGCTACACTACCTGCAATCTTGCCGGGGAGAAGTCAAAACGTCAGTGAAATAAACCAAATACAAGACTTAAGCTCACTTTGAATGTCATTAAGTTGATCCTTCAACAGAAATTTTAAGTATGGAACAAATATCAAATGAAAATACTCTCTAGAGAATAAATCGATTAGTAATGTTAAGCGCTGTAGTTCTAGTATTAGTGGCGTAAACGAATAACAGCTCTCAGTTCCGACAACTAGGACCTGAGACCGGAAATAACACTGACATGCATCTACTTTACTAAATTTGATGTGCTGATTCCAAAACTGTAATCAATTTTTTTACCAATTTTTTACCATTCTTGTACAATTAGCAGTTATACCTAAAACGTTTTAATGAGGTTCTGTGCATAAGTATATGAAATTAAGAAATACTAATAATTTATTTAGTGAAATTAATACGTTGCACAACATGATACAAATGTGACAGCTTATTCTAAGTTGAATCGAGTCAAATTTAGTTCAGACTGTAACTGATTTTTGAATAGTGAGTATCTATTTATCTGAGCGGCAGTTGTATGTCATACATTTGTATCATTCCAAGTAATATGTCTTCCAGAAAATGTAAAAATAAATCTGATATATTTTGCCATATCTGTGACAATTTCGCTCCTGGACAGAGAACATCAAATATTACACATTTTATTAAAAAGCCTTACAATGTTTATTTTCATATGAAGCTTCAAGATCTTGACAAAATGGGCACCAAAACAGTATGTCTGTCATACTAATGCAGAACAACTAAGGAAATGGAGTGAAGGAAAAAACTAGTATGTCCTTTGCAATTCCTATGATCTGGCATTAAAGTCGAAACCATGTAGATGCTTGCCATTTTTGTATATGATGCTGCAGGCTATAACACAAAGAATATGAAAGAAATTACTTATCCAAGTTTAATGTCAGCAAAAAGATCCATTTAACACAGTTGTGGTCTTACTGTGTCTTCTCTATTAGAAGGATCAGGAAAGGAATCGTCATCAGATTGTGAAGAAAGTTCTCCATACAACAGCAGTGATTACGCCGACTTCAATCACATCAATTCACACAGTCAGAACTTAAGGATTCGGTTACGGATTAAATTTTCATAAGTATTCTACCAAGTTATATTGGGTTCCAAATTAAAATAAAAAATAAAATAAAATAAAAAATTCGAAATGTCATTCTCATGGTCCAGACACGTGAAGAGGAATTTGTTCCATATTTGTCTCAGGTAGGAAGTCCTACATATCATCACAATATTCCTGTGGTAGTGATTGTCTTCAGTGAGACCGAATAACTCAGGTGAATGGAGATTTGAACCGACCGCTCACTGCTCGGCGGGTGGTCTAGCCTGAAGTTCCTTAGCTTGCCCTCCCTTCCTCCATTCCTCCCTTCCTCCCACCCCTTTAAGGTAAAATGGCAGTGGAAAAGACTAACGATTTATCAAATTTGACAAAACAAGGGACAAAAATAAATGTGTGCATTACTAACACTTGGTATGTAGGGTAATGCAAAATCAACAGAATTTTAAATGTACTGCAGTATGTTCTAAATGAGAATAGAGATTACACCGCGTACGCCCTGTCAACTAGGGATATTCAATAACAATAGAACTAAGATATTCGCCGGGCCGGCTTTTTCGTTCTAAAATTAAGCCAATATACTCCAAGTTTCCAAATACAACCAACACCGTAATTGGATTTCCTATTCAAGCAGATTAAATTTAGAAGTAATTTCTAGTGCTACATTATATAGAAAAAAGGTACAAAATCAAGAATTACTTTGCTGCTGTCAGCAAACAAAAGAATGCGTTGTTACATAACCAACGTTAAAACTTTTAACGAGTGGTTTCCTAAACAAACAAGCAAAACAAAACAAAAAAGACGGAATATCTTTGTGAAAAGCCTTTAAAACCCATATGGAAAAGGAAATTGGTGGCATTCTTCCTCTAAAATATATATTTGGAGTCTGACATAACTGAGAGAAACGTTAACGGCATTATCAACCACTCTGTTGTGTGCTCTTTGGAACTATATCGAAAATAATAGCAAGTGTGCATTGCTATATGATCTAACACACATACTTACCTCAGGATCATAGCAATGCAAATGCAATTATAAAATAGATTACGAATTATGATAGCGTCTCAGACAAATTTTAAAATTAATGTGTTACATATATTTATTTACTAGATATAAACGTTCTGTTGCTTTTGGATATTTTTCTTTCGTGGTATGAATCCGCTAAAAGATTTTAATTTATAAAATATGTAAATCAAAATAACCGAACAAGCAATAAACAATCTTGCAGTTAGATATGTCGAAAATTTACAATTGATAACCATTGGGCAAGCTCTTTATCACTTTGAAAGGGTAGAGCCACACTGAAAAATTCAATGCCATAGCCGGGATTTGAACCACGGTTCTTCGGGTGTAGCCTTTTTCCTCCCCCGCTGCGTCTGCTGATACTCTGTCTCGGGTATCAGCCACTCTGGATGTGACCTTAGCAGCCTGGATCCCGGTAGTCTGGTCGCCTAGTAGATTGCTCTATGAGTTGACTATTCTTTGCCCTGGCTAGTCATTAGAGCTGAGACCCCGCTATCTACAGGGTATGCGTGAGATAGGTTGACGAAATAAAAACAACACAGTTCATCGTATCAGCTTTACTATTCAGTTCGTTTCGTGCTCACCGTTCACCAGGAGTTGCCGCCGCGTTCAGATCGAATTACTCTAGATTTCCACTATCACGTTAAAACTATACTGAATTGCTGAAATCTATCACGATGGAATAAATTACTAACACTGTTTTGAAAGTATACTTCGCCGCTTAATTCACTGCTGGGAGATCTGGTTCACTTAATAAGATTCTCATTACTGATTGTACTTCTCGGCGCAATCCGACGTTTGTGTCCCCGGCAGGCAAAACACGTCTACACGGTATCACGTCTCAGACTAGAAGACCGACGCTAAAACCTAATATTCCTTACCAAAACAGATATAGCCTCGCCTCCAGCTGGATTTCTCTGAAAAACTCTAGTTAGCGAGCTACAACCACGCGGACATTTCCCCGAAATAAAGGTTTGGGCCAGATTTGGACCGGTCTACTAATGACCCAGGTAGCAACCCATCCCGTGACCACAGCCTTTCGACGGAACATTTTCATCCATATAGACCAGCAACTTTATTACATAGCTCTGGGTTAAAATACTTATTCGCATTCTAGTAATTGAATTTAAATGCTGTTGCTTCGTTTCATGAACTTATCCATCTGTAATATTCATTATCTTAAATTCTTTCACCTTACTTCCTCATTATAATTTAATTATCATTTTATTCATTGTTAAAATCGTATTCAATCATACGGCTGATAAATACGGCATCACGGGTTTCCGTCCAGCCGCTCTAACCATTTGAGCTACTATGGCCAACGTGCCAACATGACATTAAATTCTCCAACTGACTCGCGTTTTTCCCGGTAAACCACTAGGAGTTCTCATAAACATATGACGCAACTACCTTAATGACGACTAACTATGCTGTAAGTACTTAAAGGCCCGGGCTTTATAGTTCGGACCCCTATTAGGTACAATTAATGGAAATTAATTGTTCTTTCACACTAGCTGTGTGTGGGACGCACTATGGAAGGGTAGAGCCAGACTGAAATATTCAATGCCATAGCCGGGATTTGAACCACGGATCTTCTGGTCTCCGTACAGCGGCTGGAGTGCGTCCAGCACACGGCTAGTGTGAAAGAATAATTAATTTCCATTTTATTACTGTATTATTCAGTAATATGTCTTCTGCTTTATTTGAGTTTCTTTGCTCTTAATATCCCTTAAACTTCCAATTAACGCTGATCAGTTCCAGCTCTTGGCCAAATTCATCCCTTTTATTTCTTCCCTCGGTGCTAGAACTTTCTGGCACCTCTCAAATACTCTTTCCCGCACACATCGATAACCAATAATCAATCTAACGAATGGAATCCAGGTAGCAAACCATAAAAGGAATAAAAGTGTAGTTTTCTCTGCCTCGTGTAATATCGCTTATTCGGAGTAAGTCCCTGAATTTACATTCGGATAGAGATTAATATATCTAATGTTCGTGTATTTTATCCTCCAAAATTATTTTTTGTTTTTAATTACACAGGATACACACAATACGCCTTCTTAAGTTTTCTCTATACTTTATATATTTACGATATATAGGGAAATATTTAAAATTTCTGAAATGCTCCTCTGCTCTGGTTTCTAAATTAGGTTTGGTCCTACCAATAGAAATCTTATCGTATACTAAACAATTAACTTGATAAATACCAGATTTATTGTTGTCTGAAATTTTGTCTTTTTTAGAAAACTTTAGGAAATGTTTTATGCTGTATTTATTTCGAGTGTCAGTATTACACCCACTTCTTTTAAAAAAATTAGAATTTTTTATTTGCCCATGAATGATAAGTAATTTCTTTCAAATATAATCAGTTTTAACTTTTTCAAAAGTGGAAACATCATTTACATTTTTTATTTTTAAAATTTTCTAACCTTTTGTGTATAAAATCTTTATTAAAACAATTAATTAAAGCAGTGTTAATAATGTGTTTATATTCTGTATTATAGACATGCCTCTTAACAAGGAAGAAATATCATGTACTTTAGTTAGAAAGGAAAGCATTAATCCCTTTCTTATGCTCTGACCATGTAAGAAGATGGCATGACAAGGTCACCACATTACGACTAGCTCTTAAATTTTAGATAATGCTGTATATCCATTTTGCCTTAGAAAAATATGTAATGAAACCAAATTTATAACGTTTTCTTGATTAATATGAAGTACAGATTAGAATAAGAATTTTTAAGAGTAGTTTTTACAAGAGTTAGTGGAGAAAAAATATGAATGTACACAATATACATTTTAGTAACAATATGCTTGTGTTTGTGAACGCATAGCTGCAATACAAAAAGTCGGTAATTTGGTATTAAAATTCAGCATCTTACAAAGATAGGATAAAAGGAATTTTAAGAAAATGTGTTTATGCTAAACTCTCACTTACTTGGGCTGTTTTTAGAAAGCTACGATTTCCGCAAAATTCGCTCTGATGATTTTTATTAAACTTTAGCACTTTTGTGACATATGTGTACGTCTTTACCTTTATGGAATAATCTGAAGTCCTCTTCATTCTTAGCTTTTCTATTATGGCGAACAGGATGAGATAGAAAAAATTTTATTTAAACCCCAAAGGAGAGGAAGTATCGGACGACCATGACAAAGGTGGAAGGATCTACTGTGAATTACTTTGTTTGGAACAGACAAATACCGTCTAATCCGAAATGCATATGACGATTAATTTTTACTGTTTTAATTATAATTCCTGTACCTTTTATGCTCTTAATATTTAGCATTTGTAAGAGTGGATTTTAGGGCAGTATTGAAAATTTACCATCATCATCATCATCATCATCATCATCATCATCATCATCTTCATCATCACCACCATCATCATCATCATCATCATCATCGCGGTATAAGCCTTGTGGCCCGTTCCGACTTCAAGGAAATTGATTGGACCATCTCATTCGTGGCCTGCCAACATTTCTTCTACTTAAAGGTTTATACTTGTATACTATTTGTGGTGTACGGTCTTCGGTCATTCTCTGCAAATGATCTTGCCATTTTTGCCTGTATGCAATAATTGTTTCAGTTAGACCCTTAATTTCCAATTCTCTTCTAATATCTTCGTTTCATTTCTTGTCTATGAGTCTATAACCTGCCACCTGTCTCAGAAATTTCATCTCAGCAGCCTCCACTTCCTTCTGTTGTGAGATAGTCAGGACCCAGTTTTCACACTCATAAAGCAGGATTGGGATCGCCATTACTTTATACAGTTTTAACAAAGTTTGACGATTACAATTTTTAAAAGTTCTTTTTATTGGCCACATATTGTTTGGAATTTGTTTATTTTGTTTTGTATATCTCTATTACTGGTATATGACACAATATAGCCATGATAATTAAAATAACTTTGTTGTTGAATGGGTTTATCATTTATGCAAATATTTGCTCTCAAATGGTTCGTTCCTATAAAAGCCAGTATTTTTGTTTATTAATATGAAATTTGAAGATTATATTCTCTTGTAATATTATTTAATTCATGTATGGCTCTTTGTAAGTTATCTTCCGTCTCCGCAATTAAAATCTGGTCATCAGCAAACAGCAATGTGTCAACACTTCGCCCCATTATTTTGAAATGTTTTCTGAGCATAGTTTGCCATCGTACAGCTCAAATGAGTCCGGCGTCCATGGAGCTTAGAGTTACCTGACATTCGTCTTCCAGGGTAAGGGAAACCCCCGGAAAAAACCTTATCCGGGTAACTCACCCTGACCGAGATCCGAACTCGGGACCTCTTGAACTTGAGGCAGACACGCTACCATTTACGCTAACGAGGCGGGTAGAAGCTAGAAAATATTGTGGTGTAGAAGGATGAAAATGTGTTACTATCAATACATATTGCAGGTTTCATATACAGCACACTATCAAATTGGTTACGACAAAGTAAAATCGAGATTTAACTCTCTGATTATCACTGGACTGTTCAAGAGGCTTTGATGAAGCAATAAAGATATAAGCGCAGCACAATGAGATTAATGGAGCAGGTTCCGTATAGCTGAATTATTAAGGCACCCTTGCACATCGGATGCTATGGGGACCGATTATTCATTCAGTACTACCACGCTACAGCTACTGATTGCACATAAATACCCTAAGCTAATAAACCACTCTTTACAAGGGTAATTATATTTCCAGCTTTTTTTTTCTTTCAAGTCAAATACAGTGAATATGAATGCTGAAAACTCTGCAGGGTTCCATCAAATTAGCCCACTACCCGTCTATATTGATTCAGAGTTCCTCACGGGCAAATGCGGATCACTTACGCTCCCATTCCAAACCATAAAGGTGTGATTCCAATAAGCCGTTCTTTCCAGCGAATGAAATCCCCATCTCCCCGAGATACACATCTGTCCAATTATCTGGTATCGAATGGGAAGACTGGCAAGCAGAATATTGGTATTCATTGTGATGGAGTCCGCAGGGGCTGCTGCATATTACCACACTCAAGTGGCAATGCTTCACGAGTTAAGGGATTCCTCCATAATCGAATAACACATTCTGTTGAGAATTTTCCACTCTTAGCTACCCTGGACTTTATTCCCATTTAATCATTAAAATGTAAAATATTATCCATTGTGTTACAAAGAAAATGCAAATTTTTAAACAAATAAAGCGAAAACTAGAACTTCTAACACGAATGCGACAGATTTTCAACAGTCCATACGGTGCGGGATGGTTCAAACGGTTTCGTCCGTGGCCTGCATTCGGGAGGCCCGGTTTCGCTTCCCATGGTCGAGCTACCAGACCCATGAGTTTTCGCCGGTTTCCCGGTTTGCCAGGCGATTGCTGAGTAGGTTGATTATATATCCCGAATTTCCTGTGCCTCCATTTAATCTTCATTATCATTTCACTTCATTTCTCTCATATGCTGGTCTCTTTCAGGGTAGAAGTCTCGGAAGTGCATGGCAGGATGATATGCTCTGAGTGAACCACTTCCTTCTCCGTAGGTCGGTTGCCAGTCTCCGAACCGGCTGCTGGGACCAGTTTCGAACCACAGTATGGGGGAATGTCCGTTGTCTTAACATACCAGGGAGCCTTCCAGCCTAATAGACATGTAGGGAGCGTGCCCTCTGCAATGCCAAGGCTTCTTGGGACAGTTATGTGCGGAGGTTCTACTGCCATTAGTCCTGGACCCGTAGGACCAAGCACCCGGGCCTCCTTCTACCCGGGAGCGATGGATACTCCGGGGCTCTTTCCATAGGGCAATGCCTGATTTCTTAAAAGGCCCCTTCGCTGAGCACAACGTCAAGACGAGATGGAAGTGGATACGCCACTTACGTGCGTCAAACCCGTAGGGAAGACTACCGAAAACCACGGTGGGGCCACCTGGTGATCTAGTACACCTTCTACTACCTCTGCAGGCTAGTACCCGGGACTTATTAGGCAACCCTCTGCCCTCTACGGGCGGCCGTAGCCTGGCCGGAGGTACCCAATTCCCCGTGGGTGTCGGGAACACACTGCCCCCTCGAGTCCAACCCAATCCCAACAACTCCCCGACGATAGGGCTCCTTGGGACAGCCGCCCTCTGTCTCCTTTCGCCTCATCCTTCCTCCCAGGGATGCCCCACTTGGGGACATATGTACAATAGATCAAGGCTGGTCGCAGCGCTGAATCCCAGCCGGAGTAATCCTAATCCTGATACTTTCAACAATCCATTATTAATATCTTTGGTTTTAAGCCCATTTACATGGCGATGGCCCTTTTTATTCGTAGACGTTTAATAAGCGAACTTGATTTTCTTTTATTATCTAAATTTTATTATTTATATTCCAAATTTAAAATCGTCGTGCTTCAATTTATTGAATTACATTGTCCATTAACCCTGTTGCTAGTTTTAGTAGCCTTATAATTTCTTTAGATCGAGTTTTGAATTATCTTATCTAGGACCTAAATGATAGATAATTAATAGCAAGTATGTACACATGCCCTCCTTGCAGCTCCAGGTGCCACTTTACCAACATCAGCGGGCTCATCACACGAAAGGGGAGATGTGTGAAGTGTTCTGCTTTAGTTGCAGTAGTGTGCTTTAGAGAATCTTGAAATTTTCGTTTGATGAGTAGAGTGTGTGTATCATTTTTCCCAAAAGTCTTTCTCTATCCACTAATTTTAAACGCTCAGAGTTACCCGTTAAGTTATCTGTTTGATCCCTTTTAACATTGATGGACCCTTATCTTCTTTTTTCTTCTTCTTTCGCTCACTTAGAATTGACAATTACTCCTTTAATTTAATTTTACCTTTAATTGTATGGAAATTTACACACATAAACTTAAACCAACTATATATTAACGATACCAAAATGCACTATAAGTAGGCTTTATTAATTGCCTCACTAAAAGGAAAATTGTACACATAAAGAACATCAGTACTAGCAATGTAATAAAACAACAAAAATAAACATTTGTATTTGTCTTAATTTTCAGGTTCTTTATATAACCTTTGTAACTTTAAATAACTGTTCTATTGTTTGCGTCTTTTTAGTCTATTTTTCATGTTATTCGATTAATTACTTTGCTTCAGTTTAAGATTAAAAATAATATTTATTTACCGCCGTAACCTATTTAAATTTGTCGTAATTCTTTACCTTGCTATAATATGAAGCATATTCAATGAAATTTCTTTCTAAATAATAGCTGAGGGATTTTTCTTTTACTTACAGTAATATGGTGGTAACTCTGAATTAAGAGCAGCCATTTTCTTCATGCCTGTTTATCAAACTGGTGATATTGCTTTCATTTGGTGAATGTAGTAACTGAAGATTTTTAATATTTGCCTTTGTTGTGTATTATGGCTAATATATCCTAAGTATTTATTATTAATTGATCTCAAGCGAGGTAACATCGTGTATCTTATCCTTAGCATTCACATTCATTCAAAAGTGAGGTTATGGGTAAAACTGCTGACTTATCCCCAAGGAAAGTAGCTCTAACTGAGAGTCTTTTGAGGGAAACTCTTTATTCACAACGTGAAATAGCTAAGAAATTGTGTATTTCACAAAAATCTGTTTGTCGCATCTATCAAGCTTTTAACATTCGGTGAGAGTTTGACCTCACAAAGAGATGAAAAATGCGGGAGGAAAAGAAAGCTATTAGCAAGGATGCAAAGAAAACTTGTGCAGGTGGCAAAACAAAATAGAAGGGCAACCAGCATTGACCTCAGTAATCAGGTAAAGCAGTACGGTACAGAAATATCAGCCTCAGTATTTCGCAGAAGATTGTGTGAAGCAGGTTTACCAGCACGTAGGCCTCGTAAAAAGGCTAAGCTGACACTACAATGACAAAAAGACGTTTATAATGGACCAAAGAGATGCAGAAACATCCAGTAGAATTCAAGAGAAAGGTAAATAGTATGAAAATTGAATGTAGCATAAAATTAAAATAGGTACATGTAAATTTTATGCAAATGAAATAAACAGTCTAAACTTTGTTTCTCTCATTGCTGGTTTTGTTATACTATCTTTGAGAAATTTTAAAATTGTTTAATATTAATAGAGGTTTTTGTTGCCTCAGGTAATTTTCTCAGATGAATCCATGTATGAAGTATGTGAAGAGAGCAGCCAATATGTAAGAAGGACAGATAAAGAAGCAGTTTCCCCTCAGTGTGTCGATAAAAGAGTAAAGTATCCAAAATCAAAAATGGTCTGGAACTAGATGTCTGTCCATGGACTTGGAAGATTATACATAGTTGTGGGATCTGTAGAGCAGAAAGAGTTTAAAAGTTTATTAGAAACAAGACTATTTCCGCAAAGTAAAGGATGGTTTCCAAATGGTAATTTTGTGTTCATGCATGTCAGTGCTTTCTGCCATAGAGCAAAATCTGTAACCCAGTTCCTCAAAGAAAACAGTGTAAAAGTGCTACGATGTCCAGGGAATAGCCCTGATTTAAATTCAATAGAGAATCTGTGTGGTATCGTTAAACAGAGACTGAAAAAATTGAAAATAACAACAAAAGTTCAGCTTATTGAGGGCCTGATAAGCATTTGGCACAAGAGGTGAAGAAATAAAGGAAAAGTGTTCCACCCTTGTAGAGAGCATTTCTAAACGAATGAAAATGATAGTAAAGGTTAAAGGAATGCCTACAAAATACTAAGAGTCGAAAAACATACATTGTAATATTATTTCTGTTACCCGACGTTCATTTCTTCGTATAAGGGAAAACCCTGCAAAAACCTTATCCAGATAACTAACAAAACCGAGGTTCGAAATAAGGACCATCTGAATGTAAAGACAGACATGCTACCACCATTAACAGCAGCAGACTGTGTTTCTGTTGAGTAATAAAGTTTTACGTGTATTACAGATAAATAGGTAAGATAAGTTTCTGAAAAAAAAAATGTGTTCAACAGTGGACAAGCATGCGAATATGACACAAATGTTTTCATATTCTCTCTCTTTCTCCGCCATTCTTTGTTTCTTTCTTCCCTTCTTTATTTGGTCCATTGTTCATTTATAGAGCTTATTTTTATTTCTTCACTTTGTTTTGTATTCCTTGCGTTTGGCCATACGTAATTTGAAATTTCCCCCCAGGGGCCTACTGCGGGAGGTACGGGATTGGCGATCCCAGGGTCCCGAGCCAAATCTCTCGACTGGGTGCCTCTGAGTGGTGAGAGAGCTAATGCCAAACGCCCAAACAAGGTCCACATCCTTGTTTGACTCTAATATAAGTTAAAAAAGAGTACATTAAACTAAATTCAAAGTAAAGTCAAAGTAAAGCCAGAGTGAATCCTGAGTGGAGCCAGAGTGGAGCCACAGCAAAGCGAGTGCAAAGACAGAGCGAAGTCAGAGTGGGATCGGGGTAGTGGCCGGATCCTAGCCAGAGTGAAGCCAGAGCGATGCTGGAGCCAAGCCAGAGCCAAGCCAGAGTTAAGGTGCAGATTGAAATTAGTGTGAGGCTGGAGTGGGACGGCAGCGGGGCCAGAATCTAGCAAGAGTCAAGCCAGAACGAAGACTGAGGCGAGAGTATAGTTTAGGAACGTTAGAGTGAAGCCAGAGCGAAACCAGAGCCAAGCCAGTGCGGGACCGCAGCGGTCACCAGAGCCTAGCCAGAGCGAAGCCAGAGTGGAGCTAGAGCAAGGCCGGAGCATAGCCAGAGCATAATTTGAGCGGAGCCAGAGCCAAGCCAGAGCTTGAAGTTAGTGCGAGGCCATAGCAAAGCCAGAGTGCAGCCAGAGCAGGACCGGAGGTGGGCCGGAGCCTAGCCAGAGCCAAGCCTGAGTGAAGCCGGAACCAAGCCAAAGTTAGGTTTAAGAATGAAGTTAGAGTGAGGCCAGAGCGAAGCCAGAACGGAAACGAAGGTGGGCCGTAGCCTAGCCAGAGCCAAGCTGGAGCCAAGTCAGAGTGAATACAGAGTGAAGTTAGAGTGAGGTTTGAGTGAAGCCGGAGCGAAGCCAGAGCCAAGCCAGAGCGGCATCGGGATGGTGGCCGAATCCTCGCCAGAGCGAAGCCAGAGCGAACTCGCAGTCAAGCCAGAGCCAAGCCAGAGTTAAGGTAATGAACGAAGTTAGTGTGAGGCCGGAGCGAAGCCGGAGCGGGACTGGAGGATGGACGGAACCTAGCCAGAGCAAAGTCAGTGTCAAGTCAGGGCCAAGTTAGAAGGATTTTAGAGTGGAGTTTGAGTGAGGTTAGGGTGAAGTGGGAGAGAAACCAGAGCGGAACCAGAGTGAGGGCTGAGAAAAGCCGAAATATATCCGAAGCATAGCAAGTGGAGCCAGAGCAGAGCTAGAGCAGCGAAAGTGCAAAGTCAGAATGAAGCCAAAGCAAAGCCAAAGCGGAGCTGGAGGAAAATCAGAGCAGGGCTAATGTAAAGCAAAACAAGATCAAAGCGGAGCTAGAGCAAAGCCAGAGCAAAGCGAAGGCAAAGCTACAGCAAAGCCAAGGAAAGTTAAAGATAGTTTATGTGAAAGGAAGAATAGTAAAGTGAAATACATTTTTTGAAAGGGCGCTGATGACCACTGAGTTGAGCGCCCTTAAATGCCAATCATCATAATTTGAAATTACTAAGTTTATTGTATAGTTTCCTATTTTGTTGCATGACACAACCAAAAACCGTAAAATGAAATATTTGTTTATTCATGTTATTATAGGTTTAAACAGATTATCATTTATTATAGTCTTGGAAGGTACAGATTGAATGTAATGACTGCAAGCTTTTTATTTTATATTTTGAAATCATATTTCTAATATAATTGGTTTAAGCGGTATTGTTCTCTGCAAGATGCTTTCATTCGTATTATGACTTCTTCATATGAAAACATAAAGTGTATTTTACTGGGGTATGCTAAAACCTCATATACCAAATTTTATGAAATACACGTATGTTTATATAAAACCTAGGTTACTATATATTATATTACATTATTAATATATAAACCTGTAGATTAACTATATTTCACCGCCTTTGTACAGCAAATAACGAGTTAAATCAGACTAAATTGTTCATGTTTCATTTCAGTGCATATCTTAATATTCTTGTGTAGTTCCAGTAACTTTTTAGAAAGAATTTTTGTTTAGTTTTCTCACTGTTGTTACAAACTACAGTAAATATATCACGCAGGGCAATAATATATATACTAAATAGCTTAATATAATCGTTAGTATTCCTAAGAGTGATGTCAATTTAATTTTGTAACCAGCTGGTAATAAGTAGTATATGAGAGTGCACTGCCACAAGAATTAGAATATTTAGAATAATTTTAGAGCATACGGTAAAAATACAACCGGGACACTTTGTTTGTTTATGCTGCAAATGCTAGCACTTTGTGAATTTTATTAGAAGAGTAACTCCCTACCTTTGCTCCCTACAGGAGTCATGTAAGTCTTTCAAACTACAGCCCCTCATACTTTAAGAATACATTGCATGTATTAACTTTAGTATTGAATGTATAACAGTATACTTAAATATATTGGTATATATGGAACTTTCTTGCAGTAACTTTCAGTTGGAATGAATTTTATATAATTTTATACATCGGACAAACCATAAAATATAGGCAAAAACTTACTGCACAAAGCATGCGATGTACTTCAGGTAACTCCCTTATTTCAAATGTAATTTTAAATTTTCCCTCTATTTTAATTAGTCACCCTTAAGTCTGCATTCACTTGTTTCTCATGATATAAATGAGTAGCCTACAGTAAGCCAGTGATTTAGAGATTTGATTGCTTCAACTACCTATTTGTGCCAGATTCTAGTGAACGAAACTTTAAATTAAAATGAAACAGATAGACACCAGGTCTTCCCGGAGACCATACACCCTGATTTCAGATTTTTCGTAATTTTACCTGGACAATAGATAAATATTGGGAAGGTTCCTAAACTTTTAAAATGTTATTTCTACAATTTTCATTTTACTCCGCTTGAATCCCATTTTCAGATGTTTCTTCCTGTGATCTTTCACTTCTCCCTTGTTTCTGTGAGGGGGTTGATGGTAGTCGCAATTATCTCAATATATCTATGTAAGTCACAGAGCAGGGATATAACCCTCCTTTGTATATACCGTTACATGAAGTAAATGGAACATTTAACTTTTTCTAAGAATGGTTTCTAGAAGAGATACAGAAAGAAAATAGTCGTCAGGAAAAGTTATGCCAATGTAATGCATTAGACTTTTACATATCACTAATACTCGCTTGTTTGCTCTGCTAATAGAAGCCAAGCCAGTTACCTTTCTCTAATGCTCTATAGGTGGTTTTCAATGCTCTAAGCACAACATACTTCTGGTACTACGTAATTCGTTGAGTGAATAATTTCGAAAGTAATTCATATATACAACATGACAATATTCCGAAGCATTTAATAATTAAAGAATTAAAGAATAACATAGAATAAAACAATATAGAAATAACTGGAAGGAACATGTCGACAGAATGAACGATAGCCGCAATCAAAAATCAGTTTTAGATTACAAACCATTAGGTAGAAGAAATGTTGGTAGACCAAGAAGAAAAATACATACAACACTTTTAATTTAAAATTTATGGGACCGGAATAAGCCTTGGTGGCTTAAACCGTGAAAAGTTGTTGTTGTTGATGATGACGATGAATAAGAAGAAGTATAACATACTACAGGCACTAAGATTAATGATGTTAAAATATCGATAAGATTTGGTTATCAAAGTACCAGCTAATACCTTCCAGTTTTCAAGAAAAATAATACAGCTAACAAAAATGTGTGCAAAGAAACTTTTAATATTGTTTCGTGATTATCGTGTCGCCTCAAATCTAAAGCAGAAGGATTTGCAAAGTTGTGTACTGGAAATTTACAAAGCTAAACTTAAGTGTTTCAGCAGAGACACTGGTAATTTTTTTCTCGAAATATTTACAACCAAGACTGATTGATCTAGGAGTTCAAAATTTTCCTGTAGTTTATATTGAAATGGCATCTGAAAAGAAAATGCCACAAAATTCCTCCTCTAGCTCCATTCGTGTAACATCAAATCAATAATGAAGTTGCAAGCACAATGTTGTGAACGTTCGACAACTTCTCTTTTTGCGCAAAAATTCATTAACAGCTGGAGTCAAAAGCGAAATTCTGTTATGCTGCGATACGTGATAAAAAGAGGAAAATTAAAACCGTGTAAAGGTATGTTGCTCACAACTACTAACAGTACATTAACGTATGTCAACAGAAAAAAGGAGAAAATAGACGACCAGCATTCAGTGTGCTGCTACTGTAAAACCTCAGGCAATTTATGAAAACAAAATCATACAACTTTTAATACAAGATGCTTTCCTACTTTCCACAAAGAGCTAAAATTTCACCATTTAACAAATACTTTCTAGTTTCATTGAAGTCTAAGTTAACGCTTCTAATAAAACTAATAGTTCATACAGAAATATAAATAAATGTAGCAAAGGCCATCTGGTTTGTGAAACATGCTAAACTTGCTGATTATTTTGGAGTTATACGTGCTTAGAAGACGTTCAATATGTCTTTTGAACTAGATCAATGCCTTTCCAAAATACACTCCTGGAAATTGAAATAAGAACACCATGAATTCATTGTCCCAGAAAGAGGAAACTTTATTGAGACATTCCTGGGGTCAGATACATCACATGATCACACTGACAGAACCATAGGCACATAGACGCAGGCAACAGAACACGCACAATGTCGGCACCAGTGCCGTGTATATCCACCTTTCGCAGCAATGCAGGCTGCTATTCTCCCATGGAGACGATCGTAGAGATGCTGTATGTAGTCCTGTGGAACGGCTTGCCATGCCATTTCCAGCTGGCGCCTCAGTTGGACCAGCGTTCGTGCTGGACGTGCAGACCGCGTGAGACGACGTTTCATCCAGTCCCAAACATGCTCAATGGGGGACAGATCCGGAGATCTTGCTGGCCAGGGTAGTTGACTTACACCTTCTAGAGCACGATGGGTTGCACGGGATACATGCGGACGTGCATTGTTCTGTTGAAACAGCAAGTTCCCTTGCCGATCTAGGAATGGTAGAACGATGGGTTCGATGACGGTTTGGATATACCGTGCACTACTCAGTGTCCCCTCGACGATCACCACAAGTGTACCGCCAGTGTAGGAGATCGCTCCCCACACCATAATGCCGGGTGTTGGCCCTGTGTGCCTCGGTCATATGCAGTCCTGATTGTGGCGCTCACCTGCACGGCGCCAAAGACGCATACGACCATCATTGGCACCAAGGCAGACGCGACGCTCATCGCTGAAGACGACACGACTCCATTCGTCCCTCCATTCACGCCTGTCGCGACACCACTGGAGGCGGGCTGCACGATGTTGGGGTGTGAGCGGAAGACAGCCTATCGGTGCGTGGGACCGTAGCTCAGCTTCATGGAGATGGTTGCGAATGGTCCTCGCCAATACCCCAGGAGCAACAGTGTCCCTAATTTGCTGGGAAGTGGCGGTGTGGTCCCCTACGGCACTGCATAGGATCCGACGGTCTTGACGTGCATCCGTGCGTCGGTGCGGTCCAGTCCCACGTCGACGGGCACGTGCACCTTCCGCCGACCACTGGCGACAACATCGATGTACTGTGGAGACCTCACATCCCACGTGTTGAGAAATTCGGCGGTACCTCCACCCGGCCTCCCGCATGCCCACTATACGCCCTCGCTCAAAGTCCGTCAACTGCACATAAGGTTCACGTCCACGCTGTCGCGGCATGCTATCAGTGTTAAAGACTGCGATGGAGCTCCGTATGCCACGGCAAACTGGCTGACACTGACGGCAGCGGTGCCCAAATGCTGCGTAGCTAGCGCCATTCGACGGTCAACACCGCGGTTCCTGGTGTGTCTCCTGTGCCGTGCTTGTGATCATTGCTTGTACAGCCCTCTCGCAGTGTCCGGAGCAAGTATGGTGGGTCTGACACACCGGCGTCAATGTGTTCTTATTTCCATTTCCAGGAGTGTACATTCACAATTAAAATTTAGAGCATTTTTTCTCAATAACACCTTTCATTGATCTTCGCCGAAAGAGACTTAAGAGAGAAAAGAGACAAAGTCGGACTAGTATTTTGCACTTTTTAATATTAATGCCCAAACGTGTTGCTTTTTATTTGCAAATTGAAGTAATGTTCTTGCTATGGTTTTCAGGCTTTTTTACCCTTCAGAATTACATCATGCATTGTTTAGAGATTGCTGTAGAGGTTGTTGTTTACAAGCACTTACAGATATATAATATACATAATATTAGTTTAGGGTTTTAATAGCTAATTCATAAAGTGCTGTTTTGTTACCCTATGAAAACTGATATATGCTCCATACTTTTTATAGAAAATATTTAATGTTGCATAAATTTTAATGGTTGGTAATAAGTATACTTCGAAAGTAACCTGAAGAATTAAAATTTAAAAAAATGAATTTTCTATAAAATTATATTGAACAACTATGCAAAAAATCGTAGGCTAATTTGGTCCTATATGTAGAAGTCAGTAATTTCAGTTGATATGGCCTATCTCAAATTTCGAAATTGTTAATGCGGTTCTTCGATATCTCTGTCATCGTTAAATGTGCTATCAACTCTACAGTGTACTACATTAATTCGGAATTGAGTTTTGACTATCAACTTTAGTACATACGACACCGGACCACACTGAAGATACATGAGATGAAGATGGTGCACCGATGGAATGAGATGACGGGGGAAACCGGAGATCCCGGATAAAAACCTACCCCGGTGCCGTCTTGGACACCACAAATCTCACTTTGCGGCCGCATGGATTTGAACCTAGGCCGCCTTGGTGAGAGCCAAGCGGTCTAACCACTCAAACGCGGCGCGATCTAAGATATACTCTAAAATTACCCGCACTTAAAATGCCCTGCTTACAAGTTATGGGGTCTTGAACATTTGTTGAGGATTTTTCTTTATATTTTCCTGAGAACGTAGTAAAGATTTTAATTAGTAAACAGTACTTGATAAAGTTTTAGCATGCTTGTATTTGCAGGTGAAAATTCACACAGAGCCATTTTAGCACAATCTTAAATCATCAGATTTTACAAGAAGGTGATTATCCATACAATATTGTGTCTTACAGGTCTCAAAGTACCAAGGCGGCCCGGGTTCGATCCCAGGCGACCGCAAAGTGAGATTTGTGGTGGACAACACGGCGTTGGGGTGGGTTTTCTCCGGGACCTCCGGTTTCCCCCGCCATTTCATTCCACCGGTGCTCCACCTTCATCTCATGCATCATCAGTGTCACCGCCTGTGGTGCCGTATGTAGTAAAAGCAGGCGTTAAACACTACACATTTCTCAAAGTAGTTCCGCTTTAGTATAAAAAACTGCTCATGGTAATTCTATGTCTTGTTAAAACAACGCTGACTTCAACACGTGCCCACCGATCCCACTATCTTCAGTGTCGCCCATTTATTCTTGATAACTAGTGTAGGAATAAATGCAACGAATGCACAGTGTTTGGCCCACCAATCAGAGAAGTATTTGATATGAGTTGATTTCTGATGATTCAACGCAAATCATTTTAGTGGAACTATCGTCATCCGGTATAGGGAGAATGATATTCAGCACTATGACTGGTTAGTTGGAGAAATAACTAAAGGGATTAACGTTATTATTCTCAAAGTAAATCCAAGAAATGCTTCAGACAACAAGATAACTTCGAATTCTTCTTTCCCCAACCCACAATGAACTCTATTGAAACTCCTGCGACTATAAAGCGACGAACGTATTTGCAATGGCCGGGTAGTGAGTTGTCAATGGAAATGCATTTCTGAGGCTCTCTGATAGTGCACTGGTGAGTGTGACGTAGAGCGAGTGCTAGCTCTAGAGCTTGACGCAGTTCTATGTTCCGCATTCCAGCGAGTGAAAGTTTGTATCAGTGAGCTATTCCTAAGGACTCATTTATTTGGAAGTTGCCATTCAGCCTTAGTATGTTTTGTGATACTTACAGGCATACAGAGGTAACTACAACCCAAAAACTAATTCCTTTTTTTCCCTCGTAATTACAATGTGATGGAAACCATAAGCAAATGCGAGTATTCATGTGATTTTGAAATGGTAGCTCCATGTCAGACAACACAGATGAAATTTAATAGGCAAATGAATGATCCATGACGTTGGATTAGCCCTTTGGAAAGTTTATTGAATATGTTGGCCACGTAAATGAAATTCTGAATGGAGCTCATTGTGGTTATCTTGGCGACCTGTTACCAGCTTTATTACTCATATTATTGTATCTCCCGCAGAGTTGATATGCTACAGTTAGATAGCCCTCTGTTATCTGACCAATGAAATTCTGGCTCGGCTTGGGTAATGGTTAACAACGAACAACATGCCAGGAAGTCATAATACTGTTTCAAATGCTCTACTAAAGTTTGTTCGGATTCCTAAACTTATGCTACTGCTGTATTCCGGTTGCTGTTGAAATATGTTGCTTCAGGTATGTATAACAATCATATTGTAAAATAAAGTTAACCTACCAAATACATACTATTGACATTATAGGTAGTGTATGATGCATGCATGTATGTATATATGTGTGTGTGAGAATATGTATGTGCAGATATGTATGCAAATATGTGCAAACGTGCATATATTGAACATATACGATGCTCTCAAGAACCATACTTGATAATGATGATGCAAAGATGGCGGCGAGTGGAGTTTTAACAAGGCGTATGCACCAGAAAATAAGCGATAATAGTGGAAATAATTATGGCAATTCCGGTATAGAATGCAACATTTTAACTACAAACAACAGTGTAAGTGGTAAGAGTAAAGGTAAAGTGATGGATGGCAATGAAGTCGAAAAAAAGCAGAAAATCTTGCCCACGCTTGTAAGCGTAAGGCGTGAAACCGGCGATCGCGAAATTATAGCGTCACTCCACACAATAGTGGACATTCAAAATAAAGACTTTAAACGCGCTCAAGAGTAAATAAGAGCAATGAAGAAAGAAAACGATACTCTAAAAATACAGATGGCTCAACTCAGCGTAGAACTAGATCAAGCAATAACTCAGCTTAAGAAGAAAACGGAGTTATCCAACATTCAAACGTTGCGTGGACTCAAGTCTGTACAAACAAACGGCAGACATGTGCGAAGACATTCTGAACCAAATAAGAATAAGTTTCAGGAAACACAGTGCGGGGTACAGATATCAAATAGATTTGAAGCCCTTCATAATTGTAACGAGAGAAATATTGAATTAACAGGATTGCAAGACGGGAAGTGCGATGCGGACCGTGGTTGGCAGCAACCTAAACGATATGCAAAAGGCCACATAAACCCTTGGAAAAGGAATGAAATTGAAATTAGAAACAAATTTGCAAATCTATCTCCAATCAATCAGGAAAGATCGGTGGCAGAGAACGGGAAGAAAGTGATAAGTGAAAGCTCGAATTTTAAAGCCAAACTAAACAAACACAAGTTGTTAATCCTTGCTGATAGTCACGGGAAACAAATCAGCAGTACTCTAACAGCAACTCACCCAGAGTTCTTGGTGGAGGGTTTTGTGAGATCTGGTGCTCCAATAAAGGAAGTAACGAAAAACTATGATACAATGTGTGAAAACCTAACCTCAAAGGACCACGTAATCATTATAGGAGGAGCTAACGATATTGCTTGTAATAATGTAGTGAAGGTGAAGAAAACCTTATTAAAGTGTGTACAGAATCTCAACCATACCAATATTATAGTGGTAAATATTCCAAAGAGATTTGACTTAGAGGAAAATTCGTGTGTAAACAAAGCAGTGAACCAGTGTAATGAATCCATTAGGAAGATTGTGGGTACTTTCAAACATGTGAATCTAGTGGATATCAGTGACTTTGACCGTGATTTACATACATTTGAACTGGAAAGGAAAGGAGGAACTAGTCAACAGAATAGTGAACGCTATGAAGGGGAAAGCCAGTATTCAAGTTATTCCGTTACCATATGGAAGCAAAGATGAAAGTATGGACCAAACAGAAGGAAAAGTAGTGACAAACGTACAACCAGATGATTCTGCTGAAACTTTAACTAAAGCTAGTTTTTTAGGTTAAGCATGCACACAGTGTTTGAGGGAAACAAACAAATGCGTAAGGTAAAATTAATTGAGGGCAAAATATGTAATGCTGATGGATTCAAAATTGGTTATATCAATGTTCAGGGTATGGTTAAAAAAGAGTTAATTATTAATGAATATGCTAAGGAAAACATGTATGATGTTATCTGTCTATGTGAACATTGGTGTCAAAACAATGAAGTTTCATTTAAGGTATTAGAAGATTACCATCTAGCTAATAATTATTGTAGAGAAAAGCATATTCATGGGGGGGTTGCAATTTATATAAAAGAAAACCTTACAGGCTACTGTAAAAGGCTAGATTTGGGGTCTTTTTGTCAAGAAATTGACTTTGAAGCCACAGGGATAATTTTACAGGAAATTAAAGTGCTAATAATTGTCTTATACAGGTCACCAATGGGAAATCCTGCTATTTTTTTAGAAAAGCTTGAGTACCTATTGACTCAATATACAGGTCCTACATGGAAACACTTTAATATAATTATAGGTGGGGATTTAAATTCCCATTTTGATGTTACTGAAGACAAGCAATCTGTTATTGAATTTTTAAATATACTAAACAATTTAATTTTAAATGTAATAATCAAAAACCTACAAGAGCAACAGCATGTTTAGATAATATTTTCACAAACATTAACGAGACTTTTCTAAACTGTGATACTACAGATTTCCCATTCTCTGATCATGATGCAGTTTGGTTAAATATAAATAATTTAAAATCAAAATCTTATTTGCCAAAGAGGCCAATCACTGTATTTTCTAGGCCAGTAACCACTGAGAAAATATCATACTTTATAAACATGCTATCGAACATAAAGTGGAATGATCTACTGTACTATTCTCACGTGAAAAATTCATTAACTGCAAATGAACTTCTTGAAAGATTCTTTACTATATTCAAAAATACATTCGATAATTGTGTTCCCCAACGGGCTTACACTATCAATTCATTGGCTAAAAGAAACTATGACCGTGCAAAGCATAAAAATGTATGGTATTCTCCACAATTAGCAAATATGAAACATAGTCTTGATGTATTTGGATTTATACAGAAGTGAAAAATCAGCTAGGGCCAAACTTTTGTATACCGAAATTAGGAAAGAATATAAACAAATGATAAATGAAGCTAAAAAATTGCATAATATGAACAGTATTGAATCTGCCTCTAACAAATGCAAGACGGCTTGGAAGGTGATTAATTCAGTTGCTAAAACTAATAATAGAAACACCATTGAGTTAACCCCTAATGACCTAAATGATTTCTTTATAAACTCAGTTGATGTAATTAGCCAAAACATTGTAAAGCCAAAGGAATTAATGGCACAAATTCTTGAACACTGTAATATTAGGTACTGTCAGAGTAGATTTGTTTTTCATGAAGTCACCCCTGAGCATGTATTATACATTGTTAATCACCTTAGGACATCAGATAATGTGGACATTTATGATTTATCCAGTAGTCTCCTTAAAAAGGTAATCAAATATATTTTATATACACTCACATTTTGTCTAAACAAATGCCTCATTGATGGAATTTTTCCTGAGTCAATGAAACTTTCTAGAGTGTTTCCAATTTATAAAAAGGGGGATAAAAATTGTCCTTCTAGTTATCGTCCAATATCTCTAATTCCAGTATTTTCCAAAGTGCTAGAAATGATCATGTTCAAGCAGCTATGCAGTTATTTTGATGAAAATGGAATAATTAGTGATGTACAATTTGGATTTAGAAGAGGTAGGTCAACAACTGATGCCATTGTCTCTCTTGTTAAAAAAAGTATTAACTGCTTTTGAAACCAAAAGCCTTGCCCAGGTCACCTTTTGTGATCTGAGCAAAGCTTTTGATTGTGTAAAACATGCTGATTTATTATCCAAATTAAATTTTTATGGTGTTAATGGCATTGCAATAAAACTATTTGAATCATACTTATCAAATCGTAAGCAAGTTGTATGTATAGGAGGTGAGAAATCTAATATGGTGGAGCTAAAATGTGGTGTTCCACAGGGCTCAATACTTGGGCCACTATTATTTTTAGTAATGGTTAACAACTTACCTTCTTTCTTAAAGTCCCATACTGTACTGTATGCTGATGATACCACGGTTTTTAATACCAGTACCGATTATCAAAGCCATAACTTGCTAACAGAAGATACTCTAAGGCATGCAAATACTTGGTTTAGAGCCAATGGTTTCCTGCTAAATGAGAACAAAACTGAACAACTTACATTTAGTTTGCGTGAGACTTCTTATGAAAATTGTTGAAGGAATGTAAAATTTTTAGGTGTGGTTGTGGACAATAGGCTGACATGGCAACCCCATATCAACTATATTACAGCGAAGCTGTCCAGAGTTATATATTTAATCAGAAATTTGAAAAGTCATGTACCTGATTCATATTTAAGAACAACGTATTTTGCATTCTTCCACAGTATAATCTCATATGGCATTTTACTCTGGGGAAGCAGCAGTCATATTTCAACTATCCTAATATTACAAAAAAAAAAAAAATAATTCGTACCATCTCAAATTCAGATAAATTTGCACATTGTAAACCTCTATTTATAAAATTAAGAATTATGACTGTGATAAATGTATATATTTATAATACTCTCATCTATGTAAAAAGTAACTTAACCGACCAGCTATTCAGGCAGGATATTCATAATTATAATACTAGGTTTAATTATAAACTCAATATACCATATCATAGATTAACTAAAACCTCTAACAGCTTTGAAGTATTGGGCATTAAACTGTATAATCAATTACCTTTAGAATTAACTGAATTATCAGGTAATACATTTAAATGCAAATTATATGAATGGTTAGTTTCCAAACCTTATTATTCAATACAGGAATACTTTAACAGGTGTAGTTAAACTTTGGCTTATGTCATGAAGTATTCTTATTTCCTGATTTCATTTTAAATCTCTATATTTGTATATCTAATGTAGTATTTTATTGATTTTTTTATCTTCACTGTATTATAACTGTATTAATTTGTACTCTATTTTTGACTTTGTCTATTGCTGTAATAAACTTAATGACAATAAATCATTATGAAGTTTTTTTTTGCCATAGAATAGATTTTGGTAATTATCTCACTATTGAAAGTCCCTATTCTTTTGGATGACAATTTTAACGGTAAATAATAATATTAATAATAATAGTAATAGTAATAATAATAGCAATTGTAATAATAATAGTAATAATATTAATTATAATAGTAATAGTAATAATACTGATACCGATACCGATGATGATAATGATAATAATAATATTTTTCACACATACATGTAAAGGATAAGGTTACAAAGCACGGACGCCATTGCAAGTCGACATTAGGTTGTAACATAACATAGATATCAACATAAATTTGAGATCTGTCTACGGTTTACCAATAAAAATAATTATCAGCGGAATTCAATGTCATACTGGCATGTTCACATGGTATCTCAGTTGAGCAACTGGAAGGAACCAGGGAAATCCATGTTTCAAATATTGAATATACCACTGCATTTTAGTTTGTAAATTCTTCTTTTCCAGTCTTTGGTTCTACTCATAATCAAGTACAAGGAATTTTGAAAATATTTCAGAACGCTATGAAGGGAAATACTGTTAACTCCATAGAGTGGAGTTTCAGGACCCGTCTACTTTTAGGGGGTTACTTCATAGAAAATAGATGGCAAAAGCCTAAGTCGGCTACAATTCATTGTCAGCAATATGCATAGACAGAATTTGGCTTAAAAGTCAAATTCGATTATTTTTATAATGATACGATTAATATATTTCGTTTAATACATGATCCAGATTGTGAACTGAACAACCTTATTTATTGTAATTCTATGGATATGTGAGTAGTATAGATTGAGAGAATCAGCACAGTGTAGATAAGATGTTGAACTCTCCTCTGAGTTAATATATGAGTGATGTAGAATGCTCATTGATTTAGAACTCTCCTATATGAAAATCGAGTTGTAAAAGAAGGGGAGTGTTGGCGTAGTGCCGTTCTCCCCTGTGCAGTGAGATGTTTTTGAGGGTTGGGATGATGATGATGATGATTGTGTGTGTGTGTGTGTGTGTGTGATGTGTAATGTGTGGGATGGGTAACGGGGGGGGGGGGTTCCGGGGATGTTTGAATTAAATGTGAATTCATTTCGATGTGTGTGTGTGCTTGAACTCTCATATATGAATATCGAAGTCTAGGGTTCGATATTGTGATGGGGCGGGGTGGGTAACGGGGGTTCCGGGGATGTTTGAATTAAATGTATTGATAGTAATTCTTCGATGACTGTGCTTGAACTCTCATGTATGAATATCGAGTCTAGGGTTTGATATCTATTACGTTCAGTGCTTCGATGTCTGTGCTTGAACTCTCATGTATGAATATCGAGTGTAGGGTTTGATATCTATTACGTTTAGTGTATGATATATGATGTAGTATCGTTAATCTTTAGATAAAAGAATATCGAGAGAATGATTAGGTATGTTTACTGGGAGAGATTTATGAAAATAAATGTAATAAGACATTCTGGTAAGGGGTGTTCCCTATGCAGAATCTCTCCTTGAGCTATTGTATCCAAGAGCGATGTAAAGGTTAAGAAAAGGTTAAATTCCATTCCCACATCGAGGTACGAGAAAATATAAATCTATTCCACATTGAAGTATAAGGGTGATGACGTGTTGTCATTCCTCAAGATTTGTGCATATGTGAGTAAATCCGAATTAACAGGTCTCACCCTGTCCCGCCAGCTCGGGAACGAACGTGTCCTCACTTCACACAAACCCTCCGTCCGTTAAGTACAATCGACGATAGGATGGGGAGGGGGGAGACAGGTATGATCACGTTTCATCACCCATCTGCTCACTCGGGAACGAATGCATTCTCACTTCACATCGCAACGTCAAGATGAGTGGAACAACAACACCTATCATTGAAAGTGATACCAGATTCTGGGAGAATCTACGCAATATCGAAGATTTGCAAAAGCATTGGGTTGAGCACCACGATGAAACGTGTGATGGAAAGATGCATCAAGTGATTTTCAAGAATCCTTCCCATCATGATTCGATCACATCTTATGCTCAATGCGGAAAGAATTGTAAAGTGTACCTCGGGTAAGTAGAATTATAATTGTGTGTTAACGTGAAAGTGTTGTTATGTGTTAGATAACTAATGATAAATATGTTTATTTCAGTAAAGCCCAAAGTGAAGATGTGGCATGCCAGTCCGAACAGGATCAAGGTGAAGATGTGTGCGGTCCGTACAATGATCGTCGGTTTAAGGATATCGGTACATCGAAACCCGAGGAGGAAGTCATAGAAAAGTGAGTATAAAATAATAAGAGTTTTACGTTAACAAGTGTATTAAATATTCACGATGTTGAGACAGTTCGTGTATGTCCGCAGATCCAGTAAGAAAGGAGACAAGAAAAAGAAGAAGACGAACTGCAAACCGAGAATCGTCAAAGCCAAGAAGACGTTCGATCAAGACAGTTTCATCATAATGATGTTCGAACCCTTCACACCCTTCGCAGAAGAAGTAGAGGAGGAAGTTGCGAGTGATGGTAAATAGTGTGTGCATGAACGATAACGACATCTCCATCAGCATTGACTTTCGTGTGAACATAGGATTATACAATGAACTCCCATCACTTTACATTAAAGACACACATGACGATACGTTTGTGTATATTACAAAAGAGGATTGGGAGGTAATAATGTCAAATTTGTGTGTTTTGGATACGTATCTGAAAGATGGTAAGCATACATGTGCACCGTACAGTGAAAATATAATATATGCATTTAATATAATGTTATGCATGAATAAGATGCAAGAAATAACGTTTGTGAATACATGTTTAAATGTGGGCAGTATAAATCTGAATAGTACTGCATTCAATGGACTTAAAAGACTAATTCCATATATTGAAAGAAATTTATATCAGTTGTATGATATTCATAAATCATTATGTTCAAATGATGCAAAAAGCAGGAGTGCAAGGAAGAGGATATTGGAGATGTATGTTAAAGTCAATAAAAAGATAATTTGAATTTGTAATGTTTTATTTATTACACCTATATGATAGATTGTACAACATGAGTTACTGGTTTATAAGTGAATAATTTATCATGAATAATTAAACAGAATAATGAAGTTTGTGCAGGAAAATTTGACGATGCTTGAACTTCCAATCTGACATTCACTGCCCCCGTCACAGTATCCTCAGGTTGATGAGAGCAATCGATGACGAATAGCGGTGCATATTTCAGAAAGTCGTTCCTTTTCAAAAGAGGGTAATTCTCCTTTCCATAGTAGGATGATTGAAATTTGGAATATTGATCATACAGAGATGCAAATTTCGAATTGGCGAAATCCAAATTCATATCGTGATAGGGGTAAGATTCACTGTTGAGATAAAGTTTCAGATTGGTGATATTACAATTATCAAATAGAGAAGCATCCTTAGCGAGATGATTCAATCTATCCACTTGTGCACCGACTATGACGAAACGTGGTTTTTCAAGTTTAGTCGTGATTGCAATGTTCCATGTGAACGCTTTAGTTTGAGGTACAGCAGGTTGAGTGTGAAGGTCCAAGGTTCGAAATGCGACGTGTAGAGGTTTATCCGATTTGACGAGTTTAAGTTTATCAACTCGTTCAGAATCTGAAAGTCGAAGTACAGGCATCCTCCATTCGAGTCTAGTTAGTTGTATGGTTGTAGGATCGTTTCCAATGATACAATTATTAGAATCCTTAGATCTAATGAGAATAAGTTCAAACTTGCTATTAAGTATGACCTCCTTGTGATCGTCGGCGAAACCCAGCAACATCGAAAGAGGAACGATAGCATTGAAGATACCATTCGATGTATTCACGATGTTTACCACACCTCCAGGATAGATCCATCCAGCATTTAGTAAACGATTCGATTCCAGTTCATTCAGTGCAGCATAGTTACGCATCGTTGATGAAATGCCCGGATTCCTAGTTCTATCAATAGTCGTTCCATTCATATCCAGACGAATCTCATCGAATAGGAATGCCATAGCATTGTTACTCAATTTCGATGTGGCAACGGTGCCGTCGGGTTTAGTGAGAGTCCCCTCAATGTAGAGATAACTTCTACTAGGAAGCGTGTACAAATCTTCAGCTTGACATGGAATTCTAATTTCATCGTTCACATCGAGAGCTGACGTATTGTACGGTAGGAATACGTGTTCTTCCTCCTTACTGATCTTATCATCAAAGGTCGGAATCCCGGTCACGTCCAACACATCCATCATAGAACCTTGAAGCCTAAGTTAGCGAGAAATTGTCGATTAGACGATGTGATTAGCTTGCGGGTCGATGATCGAGTAGAGATCAATCTCGAGAGATGTTTTTTAATATAGCATCGTCTCTTAAAACTTATACCCATTACGACGTATGTGCAATCGTACAGTGATGGTTTCGTTCCTGAAATCTAACTTATCGCCGTTCTGGTCTACCACTCTAATGTCGAGATGATCAATGAGATTCGTATCGATGATTGGTAAATATATAGGACTTGATGGTTCCTGCGAAATATGATAACCTGGAGGTACCGATGGGAAAAATTCATACAGAGAATGACCACTTTTACCATTGATGAAAGATCCCGTTGCAAGACTACACTCGATACGTATGATGCTGACTTTGAATATGTTAACCAAATCATTAGACTCGGTCAGCACGTTTGCCGGTACCCTCTGTTTAGAGGTGAAACCGATAAGTGAAGCAATAGATCTCTCACGACTAAAGTCGATAATATAGGGAGATTGAATTTCTGATTTCATGGCGTTATTATTAGCACGTAGAATAAAGTCGTCACCGATGTCGAGAGCATCCTTGATCAATCTGGCGATATCATCCAATTCATAAGTACCCGGTGGAATTACTATACGTTCGACTTTTCCATCGCGAACGTAATGGAATAGATTATTACTCTCGTCCACATTCGGAATTGAGTAAAAAGTCTCAAAATTCAATAGAGCTATCTCGTAATGTCCGTTAGGATCCAGATGTAATGGTGGATTTAGAAATGTAGAGAAGCTGGTATCACTACCACTCACGGTGATCGTGTAACTCATCGAGGAGAAACTGAAGGCACAAGTGACCGCAAATCACAGAATCGAATTCTTGAAATCTCGTCGTATTATATAGGAGCTTGACACCCGAAAGGTACGTTTCTATCTCTTCCGGAGGTCTCAGATCGCCGAAACTGTCAAAGTAGTAGGCAACGTCACCATCCTTACGTACAGCAACCCAATGTGTACCAGGGTTATTTGATGTATCCAGATTCACTACTATTCTCTCATAGTATCGAGGATGTGGAGGTAGTTTATCGATCATGTAGACACCTCTAAAATGTGGAATGCGTAGACGTCGTGCATACGAATCGATCTCGTTAGCACTCAGGGCTTTTTCCGGGATAAATATAGGCCTCGCCCCGAGTTTTTTGATCGAAGATATAATCCTCTACCCTTACGACGTCTCTTACGGCGAAGACCTTTGCCCTGAGCCAAAGATTCCATGCGCTCGTTGTGACGTGTTAATTCCGCAAGTTGTTTTGCATCCGAACGTTTCTTATTGACAGCCGTAGCAATCTGAGCAGCACCTCCAGCTAGACCACCTGCTGCACCTAGAGCTGCTAAAAGTGGTAGCAAAGGTAAGAAACCACCTCTCTTGTTGCGACGTTTACGCATGCCAGCGCCCGCTGCCAATTTACCCTTCATAAGTGTAGTCACAAGTCGAGCTGCAAGTCGTTCGCCCAAAGAAGCGTCGGCAGACTTTACACGTCTCCAAGCTTTCTCTACCAACACCTTATCGGCTATACGACGAGATTCTGTATCAGTACTCTCAGCGTAAGCCCGATCGTGATCGAGACACGCTGAATCTAACCCGTTCACCGGTAAGTCACCTCTCTGCAAGCGTTTATGTAGTTTCGTTCCGGGACCGCAGAAACGATAACCCGGTAAATGTGCCTCAAATGGTAATGAATTAATCAAGGAATTAAGAATTCCCGAACCTTTGCGTGCACGTGTAGAGCGCATGTCTCACTATGAAATAAAAAAGGCAAAACGTGCGCTTTATAAGTATACGATTCCTATGACGATAGACTAAATCCAGTAAAGACATAGATTGCCCTTATCACGAACGAAATAAAAGACAAAACTTATGCTTTATAAGTATTAGTCGCGATATGGAGATAGTAAAGCAAAAGTGTACGCTACCCATACAGGTGTTAGATTTCGAGGATGACATTCGCAAAGGACGACACGGTACGTTGTTTCCGAGTAACGTTAGAGCGCTCATACTTGGCAGTTCAAATGCTGGAAAAACGAACGTTTTACTCAACCTGCTTATTCACGAGAATGGTCTGAGATTCGAAAACCTCTACATATACTCGAAATCGTTGCAACAACCTAAATATCGATATTTACTCAGGTTACTGAAAACTATACCCGATATAGGTGTATTTACGTTCGATGATGGTGATAAAGTAATTCAAACGTCGGATGCTAGAGAAAATTCGATATTCGTATTTGTTGATGTGATAAATGAAAAACAGGGTAAGATAGCTTCATATTACAGTATGGGTAGACATCGTAATGTCGATGCTATATATTTAGCACAATCATATGCTAAAGTACCTAAACATTTAATTAGAGATAATGCAAATATGATTATATTCTTTAGACAGGATAATCTCAATTTAAAACATATATACGAAGATTATGTAAATACCGATATGTCCTATGATGAATTTAAGAATATGTGTAAACATATATGGGAGAGTGATGAACGATCCTTTGTTGTTATAGTACCAGAATATCCACTGAACGAGGGACGCTACCGTCACGGTTTTGATCGCTTTATCAGAATGAATAAATAGAATAATCCATCACTTAAGCAATGAGTATCGACAGGTTCGGATCCCGAAGAATCATACCCTCTAGGGGTGTGTTCAATCGATATATTATAACTAGAGATGGATCGGGAAACTATCGATTCAAGGGAAAGCGGTTGTGCAATATTCACGACCCTGAAGAAGGTGACGATGCATCGACTAAACGTTATGTGGATACGCATACGGCTGACGTCGAGAATCGAATGCAGATCTTCAGCGAAACTCTATCATTTCGAATGAAGAGATTGAAGGATTTAGCCGACCCGATAGATGATAGTGATGCAGTCACCATGAGTTATGTTAATCATTTCTTTATACAGAAACATAATGAATTGCAAACGGGTTTAACTGAGACTATAACAAACATTGTCGATACTATTACACGGAAACAGAATGAATTACAAAGTCAGTTAACTAGAACAATCACCTCCGCTAGCGAGACTATTACTACAGCTGTAGAAAAAGAAGTGAAAGAACTAACCGCACGACAAACGGAACTTGATAATAAACTAATCACTATAAATAATGATATTCATACTATGAAAACACGAATGAGAAATGTTGTAAACACTATGTTACAACAATTGAAAGCACAACTCATAATTTCATTGCAAACACGTCCGTTTCGAGGTCCCTCTTTAAGGTATACGTTAACATCGGGACTCCAATACTATAAAGTTCCTGGAAATGGAAGTGTACTCTCGTGTTCCATCGTATCATCGGTACATCCGCATGCTGTAAATGATACATTGTTTGCAATAAACGGAAGATTAGTTGAAAGATATCCTGTAAGAGTTGAAACTGGCGATATTCTATCGTTTACAGCGCCAGTCGGACGTGCTAAAGATGGTCATATATTAAGTATAGAACTGATAGTTTCATATAAATTAGCAGTAGCTGATTAATTATACATTCATTTCGATATGGATGCTGAAGCTATAAGACTTAAGGAATCCATTGCCCGTCACAGTAGGGCAATAAGAGAAAAGTTACGTTCTCTCAAAGGAATGAAATTCGAAACGCAACGAGTCATGTCTGAAGTTCTTCAACCTGTAACCGAACCATTGAAAGTAATAGCGAAAGCACACCAAGACAACAACGACGACGAAACTACAGATGATGCTAACGGATCTGATCTCGTGTCAAAGTATCTACACAAGGTTCGAACTGCTAGTTCGAGTGACATGGACAATACTTACGGCATACGTTACGAGGATAATGAGTATAAATTGGGTAACAAGACAGTTGTGTTTAAATCTGATGGTGTTCAGATAGGAACAGAAACGTATGAACCCACAGCAGGCTTATATGAATTATTATTTAAACGTTTACCTCGCAAGACATCGTACACAGATGATGATTTAGACGTGTATTCGCAAATCTTACAAAATACTCAAGTTTACAGACACGGTTATTCAAGAGATGGACGTTTAAGAGCAAATCGAGGGTTCAAGTATCGTCATATCATTCGTGACCTTGTTAGTAATCGAACTGGATTTGGTTTACGTTGGAAAGAACATGTACCGCAGAGAAAATTAGATTACGTCTACTGGAACGATCCGAATGAAATAATAAACAGATTAAGATTATTAGTTGCGTCGAGGGATGCAGGTAATTTGAATCACTCACCCGAGATAGAAGAAATTATTACAGAACTTAAAACATCAAAAAGTATAGCATGATAAAACGTCGCATTGCAACCGAGTTACATGCACCAGCTAGAAGACGATTTTTACGTCGTAAGATCATAAGCAAAGGAATGAACGATTTAGTACAAATAGATCATATGGACATGTCTAATTATGCAAGAGACAATAGGAATTATAAGTATATTCTTCTTGCATGCAATTTTTATTCCAAGATGGCTTATGCACGACCATTACGTGATAAAAGTGGTATTAACGTTTCGACTGCTATGGAGGAGATATTGAATGAAATGGAATCGTTTCCGAAGAATGTTCAATCTGATAAAGGAAGGGAGTTTTACAATAAACATTTCTGCGAACTAATGAATCGTAATAATATTAATCATTACAGTACATTCACACACGTTAAGGCTGCTGCAGTGGAACGTTTAATAAGAACGATCAAACTGATTTTGCATAAGGAATTTATTGTTAAAGGCTCATATCAATGGATAAACATACTACCTAGAATTATTCATACCTACAATAATACTTACCATCGAACGATTCGTATGAAGCCTGTAGAAGTTCGTGATAATTCTCTCCTGCTCAGGGTCTACAAATATGATAGAAGTCTGCGTGAGAAGCGAAGATCTAGGCTTCATCGTGTTGGTGACTACGTGAGGATTTCTAAGCATAAAGGTGTTATGGAGAAAGGTTATCTACCAAATTGGAGTGTTGAAGTCTTTAGGATACGTACAGTGCAAAGGACACATCCATTGACCTATCTCATCGAGGATCTGGAGGGTAAACTGATTGTAGGAGCATTCTACGGTTATGAATTACAGAAAACTCAATATCCAGACACGTATTTAGTTGAAAGGATCATCAGACGTCGTGGTGATAGGATTCTGGTGAAATGGTTAGGATTTCCTACCCGTGAATGGATTAATGAGGTGGACATTGTATAAATAAAAAAACACACAACTCAATAAAGAAATATAATTTTAATGATATATTGTGTTTGATTTTTTTTTTGTTCACATTGATTCCTGACATCTTCTGTAACTGCTAATTCACATCTCCTTAACTTAAACATGATAATAACATTTTTATACTTTTTTAAAAATCTTCTGTAACTGCTAATTCACATCTCCTTAACTTACACATGATAATAACATTTTTATACTTTAAAAAAAAAATCATACATGATTATAGTTGAATTAACATTTAATTGTAGAGATTTTAACATAACGTACATGCTAGTTCACATTGAGTATATATAAATTCACCTACCCTTAACGTAAACATGATAATTACAATTTGAAGTAATTAGTAATATACGTTAAACAAACATCATACATGATTATAGCTGAAATAAGAGCCTTTGTACATGCTAGTTCACATTGATATATATAAATCTCCCCTCACCCCTTAACGGAGACATGATAATAACATTTTGATATAATTAGTAAATATATTTTAATAAAAAATCATACATGATTATAGTTGAATTAACATTTCATTGATTTCTGCTATCTAACATTTCAAAACGACATGAATAGGAAAAAATATTCCTTCACCCCTAACATAAACATAAAAAAAGCAACACGTTATCTTTCAAATGAAGTAAATATGTTATTATCATGTAATTAGTAACACACTTTACAAATATACTTGAAACTCAATTATTTCGTTTTTTGAAATACAGTAATATGTTATTATCATGTGCCTAGTAATACCTTTTAACTCAGTTGTAACACACTTTACAATTATACTTGAAACTCAATTATTTTATTTTTTGAAATACAGTAATATGTTATTATCGTGGCCTAGTAATACCTTTTAACTCAGTTGAATCTATGCTTTATTGAGAAAAGAAAAAGAAATTTACACTTGACAATTTTCTATAGCATAATGTCCCCATGCTAATGTTGAAAATGAATTATTGGGAATGTATCGTTTTGTATCGATACCACTTAAAGCTATCTTATTAGATTCAATAGTATGAACATCATGTTTATAACTTCTGAAACATGTCTGCATGCTTCGATGTATAGTGTCAGGATGTGTAATACATGAGAGATATTGTTCAAAGGTTATGAATCTAATCGAATCTTTTGTTACACCTTTTGATTTTTAATCACTTCAGTATCATATCGATAATTATATAATTTCGATTTCAGCCCTACATATTCAGTCATCACTCTACCGGCTAGCTCATCCTTGAATAATGCTGAAATTTTCTTATTTGCTAACGGAATACCATACACATTATCCATTGGATAATTCGATGTATCGAATAAATGTATATTGGTTTTAATAAATTCATATATATCGCAGCTAGATTCAAAGAGAAAAGCATCCGTGTCCGTATAGATTAAAGTTACATCTTTCAATTTTTTCTTCAGAATTTCATAATAAAAATCATACATTTTATGTTTGGATAGATCCAGGATTGCTTGTCCTATGTATATTGGCTTATTCATCAATATTTCATCTCTGACCAATTCTATACCTATTAAATTTTCATCAAAAATCACGTACCTTATACATGTCTGTCGAGCTAACAATTTACGCGCTCGTTTCCAGCTGGTAGCTAAATGAAATGAATTATAAATTTTCCATAAACACAATTATTCATTAACTTCCATAGATTTTGACCAAATTTCGTCTTATCTTCAATACGTTTACGAACGTTGAGTTCAATGTAAGGATTTATCCAGTTAGATTGTTTGTAACCTATTACTCTATGTATACGCGATGGAATCAAACCAAGTTTAACACATTGTTGTAAATTGAGATAATGTAATACGTATTTATTTTTATCATTCAATGTTGTTAGCAATTTTGTATACTTATCACCTGGCGCGATTTCATTCAAAGGGCATAATGGCAAATCATTTTGTATATCATGAAGTTCCTGTGGATATTTAAAGTCTACTTCCAACACATATCCCACGTCAGAATCACTTGTAATAGACATAAAATCTATTGATTTAATTTCAGCATCAGTTAGCCACCTTATATCAGTGTATGGTAAGCTATTATTTTCCATTGTATAACTATATAGAGAATTGCAGTCAACGTACATTAAATAATTAGTTGGTTGAGTGTTATCATAGCTAGTCATGTATCTGTTATTCGCCTTTGCATACCGTTTGGACACAGTGCAAATTCCACCTCGTATTCCTTTTTCGAAGAAATCTAGCATAGTCTTATCTGTTAATAATGAAATCTGTACACCAGTCGTTCTTAACATTGCATCATAGGCTAACCCGGGAAGTGTGTAATACTGACACGGGTCGAGTCCGTACAAACCGATACTTAATTCACGGAAGCGTTCAAACACGTCCGTTAGTATTAATGTATCGCACTTAAGATATATATTTAAATATTCACCCAGATTTTTAACATTGAATTCATTCCATACCGTTCTAGCATGACTATAATCCTCATCGCTTACATGATCAAACTGATGTTTGGATGGTACACTATTCTCGTATAATTTTTCTATAGAATCCACATACGTGTACGGGAAGACACCTTTACGTTTCATCAGCTGTCTATGCAAAGGATTCGTGTACATATTATTGGTATAATGAAAATCATCTGCTTCTAACATATCCGAAAGGTTACTAAGTTTTGAATCCAAAAAACGATAGCTATCCAGAAATCTTAGATATATACTCATTCCATTCGAATTTGTATATCTTTTGCTAAAGGATAAGTAATTTTCAGAAGTTTGTGCAATACAGTTGATAGGTTCCGTATCGTAACCTAGTTTCTTTACTATGAAATGAGCATCGTATTTTGACAAGCAATGAAAGAATATTGGTATGAATCCTGGCATTTTCCTATTTAAATTGCAGTGCTTATGAGCTGGGCCAACGTAACTTCCAGTCAAATGACAATGATCACGAACCTTTATACACGAGTTAAGAAATTCACGTTTGCATATGTGACATCGTGTTGCATTTTGATATTCTAGCTCATCCACATCTCTCATACTTATTTCAATTTTATTAGCATATATATTAATGACCTGATTTGCAATTAACGTTAATTCTTTAAGAAAATTTTCAATTGCATATGGACCTTCAAATGATTTGAAACGTGTTAAATTTTTATCATAACTACAGACCAAATGTAATGCAATTGCATACGCTTCATGTTTATGAATGCTACGTGTCCAGCTTTTACTCGATACATCTTGACACGAATCTACCTTACGTAAGATACATTCTATGTCTGCATAAACCACGAATGGAACTTTTAGACATTTCGAATATGCGTTAAATTCAACGAGATCACTTTTACCAGCCTCGGGCATTCTGATAATTTGATTCATCATACACCTCTTTTTATGGCTATTTAAACGTGATTCTGATGTGAAATACAAGTTACAATTGTTACATAACCATTTTCGCCCATTATGTTTAGTTAGCTGCTTTCCTAGCAAACGTGACAAGTCTGTTATCAGACAATAATGTCTTTTATACATTAAAAGATTAACATGATGTGATTTTATCTCTCTTGGTTGATATAAGAGAATAATCGATTTATTTTCAACACCGTATATCGTTATTGAAATATTTGAATTTTGATTCTCGAATTTTTCTACATCTTTCAATGATACGGGGAATGTTATATTCTCAAAGTTAAATTCGTTACTAAAATCATATCTTTTATAGGAGGTGGGTCGATTCTTGTTACGTTCTACTGGGTATTTGGATGCTAATAGACAGTATGCAAAGCAATATTTATCAGTATTACGAATGTTAATAACAGCTCTCTTCGATTTTATAAAGTCGGGTAATTCAGTATACATCCCTGCATTCAATGAATCGTATTGTGTCACATATATTGTTAATTTCTCAATACTGTATAAAGCTTTTGAACTGGTACGCGATTCAAAATTATCCATATGATCTAGTATAGGTTGTACAATCTTCTCTTCATACCATATAGATTTATCTGTAGATTGCAATATCACCTCAAGTTTACTGTTAAAGTTAAATGTATGAATATTATCGCTCTCTTGTGATATTATGACATATTGACAGGATAAACAGGATCCTATCTTAAGACCTGATTTATACATGTTTAAGCCCTTATCAATTTCATTCAAAATTAAAGGTTTGCATTCTGCTAAGAATATAACGGGGTCAAGTATATTAACACAGTTGTGAATTTCGTAGGTGGTTAATCGTTTTTTGAAAGCAGACTCACTGTGAATACATCGTAATCGTTCAGCCTGGGTCACGTTCGAACAGGTTTCATCTTGCTGAATCGAGGGTTGTCCAGTGGCAGTATCGGAGCATCTTGTCGTCGTTTCTGAAAAAAGCAATTACAACATTCGATTAACTTTACATACGGGAACATTGATTTACATGTATGTAAGGTGGTAACAGAAATAACATACATGTTAATAACTTTTACATGTATGAATCTCAATTTTACGTAAACTCTATACTTTACGTATAACGTAACGTGCATGTAACTTTTACATATGAAAATAGTTACATAATGATTATGTATTTTACAATTATTGCTATCATCACGTAACTACAATATTCAGATAGTATGTAACTGTTTTACGTAATGCTCTCTCCCTTACATAAATGATAAAAACACACAACGTAAACCATATAGATGTAAAATACCGTAACTGAACTACGATATTCACATGTACGTTTTACACATATAAATTAACGTTCTTTTTTCACCTACAACGTTACTTTTACGTGTAACAAACAAACGTAACTAACATGCATGTGAAATAACGTAACTGAACTACGATATTCACATGTACGTAATTATTACACATGAAAATTAACCCTACAACGTTCACTCTCAATTACTAATACTACATGACGTGCGATAATTAACACTTTAAGTTCTAATACAACATGTACGTACATGCAAGTAACTACATTCAATTACTAATACTACATGACGTGCGATAATTAACACTTTAAGTTCTAATACAACATGTACGATTTCACATTTACATGCAAGTAACTACATTATCACTTTTTTATGAAATTTTATTCAATAATTGTACTCACCTTTTGACGACATTACGGGCTGCTTAAAAAAGACAATTTATGTCGTTTGAAACCACTTTCTAGTGTTTCCTCGCCATGGTATTGGAGTATGCAGTCACCACGATTTAGTAGATCTTTCTGCGCTGCGGTCATATGTTTGAATCTCTCCGGGAGGAAGACTTGGAAATCTGATGTTTCGACGACGACCCGTTCACCATATCTGGTCTTCACGGTTTTGACGGATCGAATGATGTGTTGAACGGACTGATCTAATTCACGTAGTTTCTTTGTGGGAAGATGTGTTCCACCTTCAGCTAGTTGATTTAGCTGTAGCATCTCATGATCTGAAACATACATATAAGCACACACGAATCAGTATTACTTCAACATTCTTCGTAAACAGAGATAAAAAATGACTTACAATATACAACTTTTCTATCTTACCTGTAGGATCCATATTTCCAGAGAATCGACTGCCTCCTCACTCATCCGTGCCGCGGTATTTATTAACAGATGCTCCGCCCCCCCTCCGTCCGGGAGAGGTGTTACTGTCTACATATTACGCTATGTGTTTAAAGTAGTTGTGAGTACGTTATAAGTTCTAAGGTAATACTAGTAACTTTATTATCATAGTTTAAACTTTATATAGATTCATCATTTTTTACACCCCCTCCAACCGTATCTCTCCTTCCCAAACACCATGTTGCGTGCGCACACTAACTGTGATTCGTTCCCTACATCTTGGAGGGGGGATATAATTACACATTTCTTTACACACACATACTTGTACAAAATATATTTTTCTGAACATTTGATTTTTTTACATTTGGTATACTAACACATTCATAGTATTGTTTCATCATTCATACAAATATATAGATTCATTCGTTTAATTTTAAAATATATTCTTTTTTTTTCCTAACGTTATTTGACAAAGTTAGACTTCGCTACAGCAATAAGAATGTTTTGACCACCCCTGTCACCAGTCTGGAGAGATTAACTCTTTTTTTCTCTGACCCACATACCAAAAGGGATGACGTTCAGTGGAGTATTCGTAATACTGAGGGGAGATTTTCTAGACAATTTTTTATATGGAGGGTGATATCTTACCATGGATAGTTAGGATATCTACACTATAGATCCCTAGTTGCGTATATATATTATCATATTGATTGATCAGTTTTGTATTACTCATATATACTTAAAGATGAGATACTTTTCTCTCGTTATCTTAATCATTTTTAAATAGATGGTTAGTGCTTTTATTTTATTTTCGATGTTATGTTCCACTTTTATCATGCTTAGAGGGAATATTCTTTTTAAGTTATCGTGCTTAGAGGGTGCGTTCCTTTATCATGAAACCCCTTTCAAACAGCTTTAATTTGCATTCTTATACTTTTCTCTCAATATTTTTTTATCATTCTTAAAGAGATGGGTAGTGCTTTTATTTTTATTTGCATTTGCTATGTACCACTTTTATCATGCTTAGAGGGGACATTTCTTTGTCATGCGACCCTCTCACATAGATTTACATTTCCATTCTTATACTTCATCAATGTGGAATAGATTTATATTTTCTCGTACCTCGATGTGGGAATGGAATTTAACCTTTTCTTAACCTTTACATCGCTCTTGGATACAATAGCTCAAGGAGAGATTCTGCATAGGGAACACCCCTTACCAGAATGTCTTATTACATTTATTTTCATAAATCTCTCCCAGTAAACATACCTAATCATTCTCTCGATATTCTTTTATCTAAAGAATAACGATACTACATCATATATCATACACTAAACGTAATAGATATCAAACCCTACACTCGATATTCATACATGAGAGTTCAAGCACAGACATCGAAGCACTGAACGTAATAGATATCAAACCCTAGACTCGATATTCATACATGAGAGTTCAAGCACAGTCATCGAAGGATTACTATCAATACATTTAATTCAAACATCCCCGGAACCCCCGTTACCCACCCCGCCCCATCACAATATCGAACCCTAGACTTCGATATTCATACATGAGAGTTCAAGCACACACACACACATCGAAAAGAATTCACATTTAATTCAAACATCCCCGGAACCCCCCCGTTACCCATCCCACCCATCACACATTACACATCACACACACACACACACACACACACACACACACACACACACACACACACACACACACACACACACACACACACACACAATCATCATCATCATCATCCCAACCCTAAAAAACATCTCACTGCACAGGGGAGAACGGCACTACGCCAACACTCCCCTTCTTTTACAACTCGATTTTCATATAGGAGAGTTCTAAATCAATGAGCATTCTACATCACTCATATATTAACACAGAGGAGAGTTCAACATCTTATCTACACTGTGCTGATTCTCTCAATTCTATACTACTTATGTGCTATGGAAATATTTGCTGGCAAAAAACTCCAATAATTCTTAACTAAGAATCTTCTTCTATAGGTACATCCTTTGTATTTATAATACAACCAAGAAAATAATAGAATAATAGCAGAACACCGGAAATAATAATAGCAGACGTCTAACATTAGAAACAAGTGAACTGATGCTTCATGCCAACAGCAGAGATCAATTGTCTCAATGGCTTATCCAGAGGAGTGAGTGAGTGAGTATGTGGCGTTTAAGGGCCCGTCGACAACAAGGTCATTTGGGCCCCTCCAAAGAGGATAACGGGAAATAATAGCTTATACGGGACATTACCATAACAAATCGCAATGCACCCGAAACACTTGCTGACCTCTAGAACCCTGAAATAGACACAAGATTAAAAACGGGGTTAAATGGAGGGACAGAATGTGACTAAGCTTCCCAGTAATTACCCAGCGACCTAGTGAAACACTGAAAAACAAGGCTATTGTTTAAGGAATGCGAACCACAGCAATGAACCCCCGATTTCTCGAATTCGGACCACAGATGCCACCTTCTCAGCCATCCTACTCGGTATTGAATGAGTTAAAATCTTCTATACATTGAAAACTAATGTTATGAAAACTGAGGTGAGATAAATTGAGTTAATTAAATGTAATTCAATGTAATTCTAATATGATTAGCCAAACCTGTAAGATCGGGCAAACCGTGGAAAGATACAAATTTAATATATGAGTAATAAAAATTAAAATTCATAACACTTCAGGTGTAGTAAAGACACATGGCCTATGGTTTACGACTACTTCTGATGTATTCTAATCTGTACATCGCTTTACGTATTACGTTTTTTTTTCTCTCAAAATTGTGCTCGAACTGACATAGCACGTTGTCGTTGTTTCCAAATATTCAATGGCAAATAGGAAGCAGGTGTTGCATGCACTGACTAATACAATTCGAAATCTACAATTCTGGACTAGGCTGCAGGCCGGATATGACTCCACTTTATTATGATCTCTTCTTCAAACGGAAAAATACAGCTGATGGCTAGCATTTTACAATTTAAAATTCACTGAATGCATATGTGACCCGATGTTTTTGAAATTTAAGCTGCGAAAATAATGAACGGTATCGAGATTTAACACAAATTTTGAAATGAGGCACTGAAATATAAGTATATTTTTTTTAACCATATTACTGAAAGTGGATTTTGGAAAAAGTATGAGGCGATTATGTACCTCTGAATTAGTTTTTACAGCATACCTGCTTTTCCTTTTACAGTTAATTATCCTATCTAGAAGTAACAAATAAAAATATTCGCACTACCTATTCAAACATAACCGTGATAGGCTATACAAATTTATGAGCTGAAGGTTTTGGCATTCTCTATAACGGTCCTTCACTGTACGCATGTTTATTCAATTAACTTCTTCGTTTTCTCCAGTTTATGCATCTGAAGTCTTCAGTTACAGCACCTTTCCATATAATTTTGGGTTTGTCCCACATTCGGGGTTTTCCTTTATAAATTATTTCAATTGTTCTCTCATCTGACATATACGAGTACAACATACATGCACATATATATTCCTGATCTATATATTTTGCTGATGATGGCAAAAATAACAATCGTAATAATAATTAATTACTACTGAAGGCATAATTGACAAAGGAATTCAAATTTGACACCAAGAGCTCTTCTGTCTGTATTGTCTTCGTTATGACTTTGAATGATTTATTTTTAAAATTTAATCTACAATGTCGACTTCGTGTAGTATTCACTGTTACACTTCCAATAATGTAGCTTTGTTCCTGTTTACTGTCTATTTTCTTCACTAGTGCGAACAAGTTCTATTTTCATTGTGGCACGAGTAATGTGACTTGGTTCAGTTATTATTGTCCCTTCAGCATTCCTTGGGTGTAGCAGTGTAATGAAGGCTACGAAGCAGCCTATTCCTTTTTCCGCTTCACTGTTTGTAATGTCGAACACTGTTCTTCACAAATAGGGATGACGTGGCATTCGCTCTAGACCAATCCAAAGATTACAAACTCACTCGTAAAACACACCGAAAAACTCGCAACATTTCGTTATGCCTAGGTGATGTTTCCGATACCTACATTCAGTAAGTGTGCCTCTCTCCCTATATGTATAGTACCATTAAAAGGCCCCGTCTTCAACGGTACAAACCCTGTTCAGGATAGTAGCGTCACAATATTTATTTCATTTCATCCGCATCTAAATCATAGTGAGTCCAGCGAACTTGAGATTGTGGGTAATAGTTTATAAATTCCTGCGCCTTTCGGAAAACAAACAAATCTGTATTTTAGCAAACACCAGTTAAAACATAATCTTAGTTTTGTACGAAAATCGAAAGGCTATACATAATGATTTAAATAGATGTAATGTAAAATAAGAAACATCAATTAATATATACAAGTTGTTGTGTGTATGAGGGTTTTGTATTCATAAATCGAGATAGGTATTAAACAACTTTACTTCATTGGCACACAGACCTTAGTTTATAAAAGCAGAATATTTTCAGTTTGATTAGTAGCTGTAGTTAAGCGTGGTCCATTCAAACCAGAAAATTTATATTTACCTCACATGCAGACTAATTTTGGCCAGTAATAGTTAATTTGCAGGTAATAGCTGAAATTACATGTGACACTCAAGCCATACGTGTCTATTTTTCCCAGAGTGCAGGGCAGGTTGTTGCGACGGGTAAAGCTGAGTGATGATAACGGACAGGGTCATTCTCACGAAACTCATTAGAAAAGGAGGAATCGGTCAGGTTGCTACAAACCCAAATATTCATTTTACTATTACTTACTCTCTAGACACAGATATGAAAGAAAATGTTCACAAGTATTTCAGACTTTCAGCGGATCAAGAAAACCTATTGTGAACATATGGAAGCAAAGCGGGGCACTGTGCCCCGAACAGGTAACATTAGATGGCAAAATTATCAACAATTACATCCTAACGCCTTCATATATGTCATTGCCTCACTATTGAAATGTTCATCCATAGCATAAAGAGTAAATAATTATTTTAAGGAAATTTATTCATAAACAGACGTCTATATATTTCACCATAACTTATACTTCATATCTTGAAAATAATTTTAGAATTAATGACCAATTACAATTGGCTGTTCTAAGTAGCTTTACTGACTTCTTTCTTGGGTCAACAGTTTTCCTCCGAGAATTACCAAAGATTCAAATTTCGCTCCAAATTTCACTGAGAAAGCGGGGAATATTTTGTAAACTCCGAAACCTACAACCTTCTGCCATGACACCCAGAATTAATATTGCGACTGAAACCTGAAACGCAAAACACGCCTTCATTCCAGGTTATACACAAGCATTTCACGGATATGGTAATCGATAATGTGAGCCAACACCTGCTGTATTTCCACCCCAAAATACACAGCATGATCCCACCTCGTATAACCTTGTAAGCCCGTGTCCTCTGGACATGAACTATGTGGAATAAACCTGTCTCTTTGAAGCAGTGATGCTGAAGAAAAATCGGCGCAACACAATCTCTCTCACCGTTGATCATTCCATAGGGATTCCATAAATTAATCATTTGAAAAACCTTTTTGCCTTACAGTTTATGTTAACCACGGCAATAGCACGCTGTAATATTGCATATTTGATTGCAAGGAACTATATCACAGCCATTTGCTTAAACTAATTGCTATTAGCTATACCAGCATTCAGTTCAACACATTAAAGCGCTCTTGTGTATATAAAGGTACACCATTCAACTTCATACGATATAACAAAAAACTGTCAATAATAGTAGGTATATGAATATTTATTTCAATTAAAACTAACTTCCATTTACCAATTACTATTTATTAGCATGACAATGCAGCCATGGGTTTTCAACATTTATTTACTGGAGAGAAACAACGGTCGTTCTAATCAGTTTTTTCAGTGTTGTGATTATGGCCTGTGGCAAATCAAAGCAGTGTAATTAACACACAAGAGCTGGCCTTCCAATCTTTAAAACTCACAGGAATCTCCGTAGTGACAAGCTGCCTAGGTAATTCTTTCTCACTGATATATCTCCTAACTCTACAACAGAAATACATTGTTTGTTGAACATAATTTGAGACATCGATTTTGCGGACTTGAGTTATTAAAATGGATGCCAAATATCATTTTGGTTTAGAAATGTTCCTAATGGAAAGTTTGTTACATCAACAGTACTCTTAAAATTCTCTGTTATTCTGTAATATATTTTCAAATGCTGCCTGCCGTATAATTAAAGCAAAGTTTTGATATAATCTGATAAGAAGTTTATGCAAGTGTCGTGGTATAGCGAATCATAGATGAGAATGCTGGATAATAACATAAGAAGAAAAACACTCCACACACACGCGCACACACATATACACACACGCGCATATGAATCAAGCGTGCATAATTATATTTCGATAAATAGTAACATTATATGTATATATATATATATATATATATATATATATATCCTTTTCGGTGAAGCGTTTCCACAAACCCATCACATTATTTACTATACTCTATCTCACGCTAGTTTAATCCTGCTGTAAACAACAAGGCGGGGCTGAGTCAACTCGCCACGTGTTAAATGCTACATACATACATACACATAAGTTTTGCAACACTAGCAGTATATATAACAGCGCTAACTTCTACACACTAAATACATATAGTTGGGTTACATATTAACTTAGTAAAACTATGAGTTGGTTCATTACTGTAAAATTAATCATGAACTTTTCTGCCTATAGAACTTTTCGTAAAATCATCTTATTTCTCCACGCGCTGTTTGCATTTACGCTATTTTCCCGGTGTTCTTACATTCTGAAAGCTCGCTTTTCCATTCCAACACTATGTTCACTACCTGCGTAAACACCAAGGAGATCATCAGTTTCTTTCTCAATGTTTTTGTGTTTGTTTTCTGTTTCATTTCGGTTGAAGCACCAGCCTGCTCCATGATGAAAAGCTTACTGATTTTAAATTGCATATCCAAAAGTGTTCTTAGGCTTGTGAGGTACGCGAGATATACAGGAAGTAGATCAGAAGCAATTCCACACAATAGCATCTTATCAGCATTCAACTCGATACAGACCTCGTTCTGAGAGAGATGCAGAAATATTATATAATAGCAGCATCCCTTGTAATTTCAGGTTAATTTAGTGTCATAAGTTAATAGTGTGTGTAAATACATCTGTCTGCTGTCTAATCTGTTTATAGTATAAAGAACATATCTATATGGTATGTGAAGCAGAAAGATAAAATGTGGGGCTATTATATTTATCAGAATCAAAATATTTGCATACTTTTCTTTCTCCGAAATCAGTTCGCGCAGAGCGGTGATCAGAAAAATACTTACCATACTGCACTGAGGGGTTTATCGTACGCATGAAGAGAAAATAAAACGCCCATTAACTTCGCTAAACCAATCAACAGCTTAACTGTTTCTGTCCCAATATTTCTGTAGCATTTTTCTCTTCACATCCAGATATTTCCAGCAGGATTAAACTAGGTTGAGATAGATTATACTTGGTATTCCATTACATGGTCGTATTCAACGCCGGAAAATGTACAACGCTTGTAGGTATATTCGTTTTGCATGACGAGTATCAAGAATGTTTGTCATCCACAACCAAGAGACAAGAAAAAAAATTACCTGAAAGTGACGGTTTTGGCGTTAAGTGTAGCTGGAGACGATATTTGGGTTTCATTTTTCTTCGATCTGTGTGCAGGGGCAAACAATCGAAAGGCATTACGTACCCTCGCCGAGGAAACAAAAATTTAAAACTGTGCAACCAGCATAAAAAGTTGTAGCGACAATATTTTGGGATGAGCAGGGTGTACTCCGGTTGAATTTTTCGACTCAGGGATACATAGCAAATTCTGTCCGGTATGCCAGCAGTTTCAACAAGCATAAGGCACGTCTTCAATCAGTTCGCCCAGCATAGTTATCTTTATTTCAGAATGCAACCGAACACGAGTCTGCGCATCATTGTTGGACACAATGAAAAATTGATGCCCAAACACATGATCCAGCATTACTATATTTACATCAGTTCGAGCCATTCAGGGTGACTCATCGTGGTGCTTATAAATTGAATGGTCCAAAAGCATAAGAACAAGGACCGCGATTTTTGCCATACTGAAATACGTATACTTGTATCAAGCTTACATTTAGTTTTCTGTAGATTATAAGATATCCAAAAATCTATAGGACGCATTGCTTTATGACTAGCTCTCATAGTAACTGATTCGTATGAAGTATTACGGGGGGAAAATAAGCGTGAGCACCTAATTACAGCCCCCACCCCATCCTTGTCAAGATATCTACCTTTCCTATAATCCTTGCCAATAGTTTTGAATGCTTAAGATCTTTCTGGTCCATCCTCAATATTATAGAAGCTATAAGATAAGAATGAACATGGGTTGAGCCAATACGCTTATCCTACTGTCTTGGTGTTGCCAGTTCCACGGCTAGGAGGCGACAGAGATGGAAAAATCCACCTAGCAAGTATCATACAGATGATGAGATGTTGACAGAGAAGTTCGCTTCATATTTCAATATGTGTTTGAGAACATATACAATGATTATCGCACAATCTGAACCTTAAAACCTTGACCTGCAGATCAGTTGGCTTACATAGCTATCGTTCTAATCGACACAAAACAAAATGATTCATTTAGATGCATTCTACGAAATAAGGTGTTTGTTACACTGAAAAAATAGTGACATTTCAACGATTTGTGAATACAGTTTCTATTTTAATTAAGTTATTTGCTGCCTGTAATGTACCATAAACAAATTTTGTTTTATTAAAATACTTAATAAATACGGAAGATATGGATGTGTATTTGTGAAGCATTTTACACCGTGAATGTCCTGTACTAATGTTATGCATTGGGCGCAGAAATTTTAGTCTTGCAGCAACAATATCAGTTCTTTCAAGCAGAAATTTGCGACCATCGTTGGTTCTCCTATATTTGAACCCAAGAGATTTCACAATATTATACATAGAAGATACAGAATCCGTATTTTCCATTTTCCCTCTCATTAAATTTGTCAGCCTTTTAGCAGTTGGATATTCACCCTTGTCATATAAATCAAATTGTTCTACGTGAAACACACTTTTGAAAATTTTCTAAGTTGGTAGCACGTGTTTTAGCTGCCCGATGTTTCCCTGTAGATCTAAATATGGTAACTTCTCCTAATTTGGTAAACAGTTTGCCTTCTTTAACAATGTTTGTCACAGAATGAGCACTCACGTGACAAGCTTGTAACTTAATTCTTGACTCTGAGCGAAATGTGTACTTTCGAAAATGTCTTTGACATCTGTTTGAAAAAGGAATACACATTAACAAGAATATTGGTAGCCTATTTATGTAAAATCTTATGAGTTGTTTTCGTAGTTACTACTGGACGCACCGGTACTAAGTTTGCTATGCGGTATATTTACTAACTTTGAAAAGCACGTGTGCGCTCTTATAAGATCATTCACTGAATGCAAGATACAAAGTACAACTGCAGCATAGCGCGTGGGAGATTTTCTTCATTGACAGTTAATTAGATACGCTTGGATTTAGAGTTGTGCTGTGTGATGGATAGCTTGTTAACTAATCTCTTACATTACCCATGCTTTTATTTATTTTATATGGTAACGTTTGAATTCTTGTAATTTGAAATATATTTTCTTCGTTGTCTAGGGATACCTTGAATTTCAAGAAGAGTTTTGTCGAACCCGATCGCGATAAGGCAGCTTGCGCACACAAAGGAACTGATTGGCAGACAGTGTGGAAATAAAGATCCTGCAAAAAGAAGATAACATTTGATAAAGGTCTGCCGAAACAAACAAACAGAGTCAAATGGAATTTTCTGGACCGATAGAGATTGTTGAGGTTCTGGTTTATTTTAGAACAATCTAGAATGACGAATTAGGTGTTTAAGGACGTGAAGGCTCGCAAAGTTAGTTAGTTGTGAAACAGTGTTGTGAAATGACAGACAGCCAACTGTGTAAGGAGAGCTAGGGATGTTAATCTGCTGTCACTGTTTGTTATTGTGATCGACCTTGGTAGGTTGTGATGTATATATGTGATGTAATATTGTTAGGTGAGAATTGAACAGTGTATCTCTACGGAAATAAAGAACATTTAGAATTTCGGCAAATTGGACTTTAAATTCTATGAACCCACAAAGTCACAGTATCGATACACCAGAGTTTTAGAGCTGATAACTTGTGATAACATTAAAAGTTTGAAGCTCAATTGTTCTAATTAAAATAATTATATTGTGACTTTGTGGGTTCGTAGAATTAAATGTCCAATTTGCAGAAATTCAAAATGCTATTTACTTCCGTAGAAACACAATTTGGTCAACCCTTACAGAGCAGAATTACGTAGCATACACAAATACAGTCGTCAAGGTCGTTAACCATTAACAAAGAGTTCACTTTCAAACCACAGCTGCACGCGGATGATTCTCAAGTTTCAAATACCACTCACCTAACCGCGGCTTCTTTTTATACATCCATTCATGGTTTCAGGTGTTTGTGGGATGTTCCGTAACGAAAAGGACGGTACTAGATGAAACCCGAACCTTCCAGTCATCTAACTTTATCTGTTTCGGCAAGCCCTTTATCTCCGCGTTGCACTATCTGTTCGTTTGTGTGCGCCGGCCGCCAGTCGCAATGGTGGGTTCTCCACAGTAAAATGAAAAAAACATTGAATCATTTTAAGTCTTAGGCGTCTCAGGTGAACTACGATAACGAGTAGTTAAAAGTTGTAACAGTATTTTCGAGTTAAATTTAGAAAAGTTATGAAAAGTTTATGAATTTATAAAAAGAAATATGATTCTGTAAATCTACGTAGTAATAATTGTATGACGTAATGTTGTGATATGGAATCAAATCGGCCAATCACAAAATTAAGAGAGTAGTAACGATAGCTACGAAAAATCAATAATCTTGGGAGAGATGTTTTGTAATGGTGTGTGTGATAGTGGTGCAAGATCAAGAACATTTAAGTAATAGTTTCAATCTGTCTGAATATAATAAAGTAAGAATTTATCGGTATGTTGGAAGTGACTAGGAAAGGAAGTTCAAGTAAAATGTAATCTAAATAATACAATTAAATAGTTTAAAGAATTTTACTTCTCCGCGACTTTATTCCGAACCACGCCTTGAAACCAATATTCTCATGACTCTTACGTAATCAAGCACGATCATAAAAAACAAATCAAAATATAACGAATTTGTTATTTCTGGCTTCTCGACGTGGATCTTCGAAAAGTCAACTTGCATTCCATCTCATACGTAGAAATCCCGTACTAAATTGCGCCCGAACGTGTAGATGATTAAGATGGAGACAAATTAACTACGGATAAAGAATTCGAGACCCGGAAGTACAAAATTTTCAATGTAGACTTTTTAGCTGAATATGTTCGCTATATCAGGGAACCTCTGCATAAACCTTTTTGCTATACGGGTGCAAATATAAACGTTGCACAACAATTCAAATAATGCTATTCAGAGTGGGTGGTTGCATACTGAGGCCTTTTTTTTCGCAAATTTTTCGATAAAAAGTTACTTCCATTTGATACCCTAAAGACAAAACATTCTGTATCCCCTTTTCATAAAGTTACTCCTATGAAAAATTATATCGTCACACTAATTGAGATAACAACTTTGAAAACTAATTTTATTTAATGTTTCCTTGTAAGAGAAAGGAGACCACTGTAATCTTAATCGATAGTCACATTTTAACAGCGGGTAGCTCTATGATGTCTATGAAATTCTTTTCTCTTTGTATCTTCACGAGGGAAAAATAAATAAATGGCGTTTACGAAAATCAAAGGCATTACAACATTCAAACTACAAAGATAGTGTCTCAGAAACAGTTAAATTGGACAAATAAGTTATACTGTAGATTGCGTGATATAAAATATATTTAGTTTTTGTGCATTATACTCGTAGAATGATCTGGTCTACTTCTTACAGTTTACGAGTTATACCGAAGCCAATTCCAAAAGCTCGATTCAGATTTTATTTGCCACCGTTTATCTTACGGTATTTTAATTAAATCCATGAAGGGGATATATATTTGAAAATTGATAGAAAAGAATGTTTTCACTCTCAACAGCGCATAGTGATATAAAACACGTTTATAATGAAATTTTTTCCACCAGCCTATAATCGACTTGCATGAGCTGTCAATCTCACCTGAAAAAAGGGGAAAGAAATGTAGTTATATGTAGCGTGTCACTGCATTTTTAACCAGTTCATTTCAAGCTATCCTTAAATGGGAAAAGGGAAATGGAAGACCTGGCGTCTAAAATGATGTTTTTGTAGCAGTGGTATGAGGTTCTTCATTTTAGCACGTGTTTGTAGCGCAAGCTGAAGATCAGCGTAGTCATCAAGTGATCGATAAAACCCCGTGTCTACTCCCAGTGGGTAACTATCTTTACATCTTCGTTATTCCACTTGAACGCTTGCCACTCGAGCAATGAGAAGAGCTCATTCCCCTGGGTGTTAAGTCACCAGTACCTTCCTTGTTCAGATGAACCTTCTCTAAAAGGAGAGCATCGGAAAAGGAATTTAAATATTTTGTGAACAACCTTCCACTAAATACAGCATATACTCACTGAAATAAGTTGTGAATATATAAAGAACTAAAACAAGCACTAAACATAGTTATTTTGCTTTCAAGGTGATACAGATGACATAAACAGTGCATTTAATATATTTTTTTTTAATTTTAATATCAAATTCATTTTAAGAGTATGGTGATTAAAATCCTATATGGGCCACTTGATGCTTCCGGAACTGGCAACTTGCTCTCCAATGCCATAGCCGAGATTTGGATCACGGATCTTCCGGTCTACGCCCAACCACTCTTAACCATTGAGCTACCATGGCCAACGTGTCAGCATGACATCAAGTTCTCAAAACGACTCGTGCTTTTCCCGGTAAACTACTAAGAGTTCTCATTAACATTTGAGACTACTTTAATGGACATACTATGCTATAAGTATTTTAAGACCCAGGTGTTATAGTTCAGACCACTATTAGGTACCATTATGGCAAAGCGAAGTATTTTGGTGACATAGGCAATTTCGTGATAATTTTTCGAAGGGATGTTACAGAGAAACCAGTTGGTGTTAACGCCTGCCGATAGCTCCTGAGCTATAGGAACAAATATGTCAGCTACCAAGAGCGAAAGACGAGTTAAGACCAACTGGTTTCTCTGTGACATCCCTTCGAAAAATTATCAGGAAATTGCCTGTCATGAAAATAGCTACTTTACCCTAATGTAAATTAGTTGTTCTTTTACATTAGCCGTGTATAGGATGAAATATGGAAAGGTTGCACCAGACTGAAAAATTCAATTCCATAGCCGGGATCTGAACCACGGATCTTCCGGTCTACGTCCGGCCACTCTTAACCATTGAGCTACTCTGGCCAAAGTAGAATATTTCAGTATGATTCTACCCTTTCATTATCATCATCATTATCATCATCACCATCATTATTATCATTAATCTATTAATGGCACTTATAATCCACCAGAGAATATAAAGGCGATAGGTTTTCAACAGGGTGAGGACAGGTTCTGCAAAAATGCTGTGGTTACTCATATGACCCACATGGATGTGTGACGGGAGAAATTAAGTATGACTAGATTACAGAGGAAGTACTTTATGTTCTGAGTGCCTCTAAAATTTTCGTACAGTATCATAACTGCAAAGATCCAGCGTTAATTGAAAATTGCCTGCACTACTCTGTGCAGCAGACATCGAGAAGCAAATGCCCTAACATTCATTTCGCACTAAGATGTACAAAGTTTTCCCCTACTTCGGTATCCACCAGGACCAAAACTCGAGCGCACGTAGTGGTTTCACGTTATACCATTGGGTTTTCTGAAATTACATTTCAAGTTCGTAATGTGAGCTTGGAAGAGTTTAAATGACTCTACCTTCTGCAGTTAGAGGAAGATACAGTTTTTGTATTTGGCAAGCGTAGGAAATAACATATCCCTGTATATTTTGTATACGAAGTTGGTATTTCATCTTAAGAATCAGTGCGACGATTAGTAAGAGTTTTTCTGCAGCCCTTCTTCAGTACCTTGGTATCGAAGAAGTTAATCTACCTATACAATCTGATCTAGGAGCCTTCAGGTTTACATGAAAAACACTGTGCTAGTATTAAAATTGTCACTATACGCGTTTCTTGTAGATTTTCTGCTAAAGTTATGCTTTTAGGAAATGATGTGCTGTAGTGGGTGAAATATTTCAGAATTGGCAGAATTTCAAGCATAAGTATGTTACTTATACTTTGCTCCACCTTTTCTACAACATAGTTGACTTTTTCTTACAAACTGGTAATATTAAAGTTAAACTCATGTGACTGATTTATTCGGTATAGAGCTAAAAACAGAAATAAGTATTGCCTACTCGAAAACCCTGGGTTTATCGCATGTTCAGTGTTCCAGATGGACTTGTTGAAAAATGTTTCAGGACTTCAACTACATTTTTGTTAGGAATAATTATTTTGGATCTCAGCTCTTGAGAAAATTATCTAGACTATTTTTGAACAGTCACCGTGTGAAGTTCACACTCGAGAGCTCTCGAAGTCGATATCCTGGGAGCACCCACTTTGAACAGAGATGTAGTGTCGTCGATATGTGTACTCCGGGTGATTTCAGTTTTAGCACAACTTTTCTCTCCATTATTTCCTGTAACCATCATTTACTTCGCCGATTATCCAGGTACCAGCTATGGTGATCGACGTTTTGCAGTTGAGTGTAACTACTGGTGCGCTTTGTGAAAGATTTTCCTGACGTCTGTGGAACTGATGAGGACTGGTCTACTTTAGCAGTTTTACAAGCGAAGGGCTCGGGGCTTGTGGGCACACCTGGATGGTGGCTGATACTCTCTGCAGTCCGGCCGCTCTATCTCCGGCTCTGAGTTTAGTGGCTGCAGGTGTGGAGGGGGAAGGTTCATAGCACCAACATAAAATAAAGTCATTGAAAACATATCGTTAGTATAATCTTCATAATGAGAGTATAGGACTATATTAGCTTCAAAAATTTAAATCCAACTTGTAATTTCATTATCATGCAAGATATTCTTTAAAACATCACTCTGTAAATAATTCTTCTAGGGATGTCAGCCAGGTGAATTATGGAGAAATTTCCAAGCTTTCAAGAGCTAACGTCGCTCTCATCTTCAGGAAAGATGAGAGCGACGTTAGCTCTTGAAAGCTTGGAAATTTCTCAGGAAAGATGAGAGCGACGTTAGCTCTTGAAAGCTTGGAAATTTCTCCAGAGTTCACCTGGCTGACATCCCGAGAAGAATTATTTACATACCGACGCCAGGAAAGCTTCAAAACATCCCTCTATTCGAATCTTTCGTTCACACCTTTCAGGCACACCAACTGCTACTGTTGGTGGTACTGGGAGTCTGTACATCCGGTGTCGTGGTCAGGAAGTTAAAACTGTCTGCTAGCGCCAATCAGAGTTGTCGCTGCTAGGCGTGGCTTGCAAATCCAGCACCGTGTTGCCGCTGCAATTTTTTGTGGACCACGTGGCTTTTAGTTGCTTTTGGATCCCGCGCTGGTGGTTCGTTTAATTTTTTGTGTGTGCGTGAATTCCGATTTGTAGCGTCTGTAAGTCGTATTATTTTCGCTATTATAGTAATATGGCTACTGGTTCGTCAGAATTCAATAAAAAAAAATCGGTTCTTACAAGAACCAAAGCCGTGGATTTATATTCAGGCTATGTGAGTACTTCGAGAAGGAGCGGGACAATGGTGGACCTCTTCTACCTGTTACCAAGGTGCTGGACAGAGTTTGTGACGCCTTGAAGGTGGGAAGAATGTGACCAAAGAAAAGTGTCAGCTGATTTAAGTTCACCGTCTACAGTTCTGCGTACACCGGGCAAGCAAAGGCAACGAGGCAGCCTTAAAGCTTCACTTGATGTTTTTCAAAGGGATGCTATAAGTATATTCCCACTCATGCGAAGTAGCATTTTGTTATTTCTTTTCCAGTAAATGGTATATTGTCTCTATATGCAAATATTCTTGTATCATGTATATACACGTTGTCCACGTACATTTACGAAATTACGATCTGCAATTGCGTGAAATATTTAAAATACAGATGTTCCTCTGCTTGAAATTCCCGCTAAAGAACTGGCAACAACGTGCTTCCCCCTCTCGAGAACTGTTACAGCCGGAGATGGAGCGGCCGGACTGTAGATGTAATCATTAGGGACCCCATCTGATTTTGCGCACCTCTTCTTCCGGAAGCGAAAGAACACCACTGATTTATGTACTGTTTTTTGGTCGTATATAAAACATTTTCAATCTATCCCATTGAAATGTGAAATAAAATAATGTTTAATCTTCCCTACCGTACACTCTGCCCTTTGTAGCCCTATTTTACGTGTGTAGGTATTATTGATATTTGCGTGGTTTGCTTCTTATTTTATTTCAGAATCCACTTCCTTTTTTCAAGTTAAAGCTTTAGAAATTGTAAACTGAAATCAATTTAAAAGAAGCCGGTCAATTGCATTGCTGAATTTTATGATCAATAAGCTATAAAATTAAACATTAATTATTTTACGGACAGGAAAGAAGCAGTAAACACAGAAAGTTTACAAGTTAGATAATGTTGAGTTTTGGCAGCTCGGTAGAACTTCATAGCAATGTTTTTATCTTAAATTTAGTTAGCAGTAAGTATATGTACTTCAATCTTATAATATTCTACCTAATTTTGACTATTTCTAAATTTATCTGGAAATTATTCTGAAAAAGTTTCATTTAACTTCCCACAAATTTTGATTCAAGTAGTATGGAAAGTGAATTCAATATTCATTCTGTGGCAGCTGGTATGGTCACTGGTATGGTTGTCAAAGGTTGTATATGCACTATATGAGTTCCAATTTTGATAAATTTTGCATGGCCAATAAACAAAAGAGCAGATACTGCATTTAATATGTAGCCTGAAATACGCAAATTTTTATCCACATAGGCGAATATTTACTAAACTCATTAACTTGAAATTACATAAGTATTTCAAAAGCAATGCTTGACCTAATTAGATAAGTTTTTATCTTCATATTTAGGAGTATGAAAATGAAGGTGCACTTAAATATTTCCAACATATAGACTTTAGAGTTGATTTGTACGCTTTAAATATACATTATTCAAAATTAATATAGTCATTTTGAAATAAAAAGTAATATTTTAGCACTAAAACTGGTTTGCGTTTTAACACAATGCTAACTTAACTTACTGCTTTTAATTTTCAAATATTTGTACTTTTCTCAAAGAGGAAGTGGTTATTCCTTTCTTTTCCCCTCCTGGTGGTATCGTGTAGACAAAGGAATTCCAGAAGAGGAAGTTGTCTCGTGCGCTACTGGCCGGCATTGCATGGGGAAAAGGGAGGTCGCAGTGAAATTCTTTGCTTTCTTATTTCCATTCAAAATGCAAAGAAATAGCAACCGTATCTGAAAGCTAGATAATATAATTTTTTAAAGCAAAAAGAGAATAAAGGAAAACAAAGGTAGCTGAATACTGACCTAGAATTTGCATATTGTTTTTGCAATGTTGCCAGGTTCCTGATGAAATGCTTCAGCATTTTAAAATATGACAGGGTACCCAAAACTTAAGTGAACAGTAAACAATACCTTAGAAAAGCTTCATAATATAAAATTGTAATTGAAATAAATAAATTTGTATGTATTAAAACTACTACTTGTTTGTTTAATGAATTGTTGTCTCTCTCTTATGAATCATCTTTATATAAATCTACGCAAATTCCTTCTGAGCGAAGGGAGTTTTATAGGTTACTCCTATAGAATTAGATGCAATATTGTACTTCCACTAATTACTGGTGATAAAATAGAGAAATAAGTACCTTTCTCTCCCAAAATTCCCCTTTTTTAAATTTCTCCTTTGTAACATACTAAAAGAAAGAAGAGATTGAGTAGTTTTACCGCCTGGCAACCTAATATGAAACGAACAATAGAATAACCGTCGTATTACCTCTTGAATGCAAATAATAATCTGAGCAACGGCTCTCTGAAAGCCAGATATTCCATCGTGTTCTTTTCTTTTCTGGCTTCTCTGTTACGGGATTATTTTGGAATAAAGTTTACATAACTGAATTGGAGTTCCACTAATTAAAGGCCTTTGTTTCGCATCTGAAAAGCAGCTGCTCTAGTTCCCACGAGGCTTACTTTTATTTAGAATATAAACATTAGTTAGGCGTTGCTTCCTGGCGTTCCTTATTTTAGCAAATTCCTCACGTACAGCACATAAGCGCTTGACGTTTCTGAACATACGTAAAAGACAAAAGGCAGTGCTGTCCAATAAAATGGAATGCTATTGTTATTACGATTGTAAAACAATATATAAACTGACATATTACAAACTGAAAATTTAAAAGTGCTAACAACAGGAAAAGCGATACTTTGTTTCCATTCTTTCGGTTACATATATATATATATATATATATCTGCTTTAGACTTTTCTTTCCCGGTATGTCTATTTGTCTGATTAATACTCTTGTGCCCGATTTCTCCAGCAGATGTTAAAATCGACGTTAACAAATGTGATGTAACAGTTGTTACAGTTCTAACACTAATGTCAAATTTCTTGCATTTCACCAACCTGTTTTCTGAAAATGTTAACAAACCTGTGCTAACGCCAAGAAACTTTTAAATATCTCAGCTATAGAAGGCTATGGATGAGTCGTATTATTTTCTGAACGTACTGCGATGCGCTTTTGTTTTCATTTTCGTCTGCACAAGCTGAAAAATGGCAGATGAGCAAAATTATAAATAAAGCCGTGAGACAAATTTCTCATCGATGGAGAAAGAATTGTTAATTGAATTGGTGACGAAGTGTAAGGGTATCGTGGAAAATAAGAGGACGGATACAGTGAATGTAAAAGAGAAAGACGTCACGGGGAAAATATTGGTAACGAATTTAATTCAAATGCACGTGTCACTACTACAAGCACTAAACAACTTGTCAGTATTACGCAAATTTAAAACGAGGTGCGAAACACAAGTGACTTAAAAGTTTCAAGACGGGAGGTGGACAGTGTATTATCCACATAATTCAGTGAATTATGAAATCGCAAGGTTATTAATACTTGAAGCAAAGGCGAGATCGCCATATTCCTTTCGATGCATGTTCTAACCGCTCTTGTACTTCAGCAGTAACCTTCATAGCAACATGTTTGGACAGTCTATATCTCCGTAAGAGTTTTCTTCGGATAGCTCCTCAAAATCATTTTTCCTCATAGGCCGTACTCTATTACGAATTCCATTTAGACGGTCTTAAATATAGCAAATCGACATCAACAGCCGAGTTTATAATCGCTATCTTGACTACTTACAGTTGTTAAGAACTTAACATAAAAAATTAGGCGTGTTAGTTTAACAAGAGATTTAACACGAGTGTTACGCTAACACTTGTTGGTGAAATGGAATTTTTGTTTTAACTATTGCTAAACTCGTGTTAATTCTTAACATCTATTGGAGAAATCGGGCATTGAAGTAATGGGTAACTTGAGCACTATTGTAAATCGAACGAGGGTACTATCACTATGCCCATATCTGTAGTCGCTTGAGTGCTTGATGGCATCATCTCAGCTCTGTGTGGTGCACCCAAGAATCGGGTGTGGAGTATAGTTGAAGAACCCGAAAATGAGTCAGAATATGTAGGCGCACGTAGGCATAATAAAATGAAAGATAATATGCTTTTTTGTTTTAGTAAGAATTTTCAACATTTTAACAAATATTTTCTTTATTTTAATGCATAAAACATAAATAATGTTTACTCTTTTTGCACTTAAAAATACTTTCCTAAATGACAGTTGTGCTGATACAGACACACACACAAACAAACACACACACACACACACACACACACACACACACACACACACACACACACGTAAAATCACGCAAACGCACACAAATACAACGACCACTTTTCTAAAATTTTGAAGCGCTCCAATTATATATCCTTTTCTGTTCTTTTAGGAAATGTCCTTCCAAATGCTTATTCCTCTGCTCTGTTATTCGAGATAAACATTGCAAAAATGTTTGCTAATTACGCAGCAAAAATGAAAGTTTTTGAGAATACAATAAACTTTAAGCAATACTCAAATCTTTCAATGCTTTACTGGTCACTTTGTAATGGCTTTGAAATTCCACTCCTTTTCTATGAGCAAGGGATGACATAAAACCTCCCATTTGAGAAATAGATAAGTACTGGAGAATTCAGACAGATAATAATCAGGAGCAACGGAGATGCTTCATTCCACAAGATACCATTTGATCTCATTTTTGTGAGAACTGAATTTTTGGTACAGTAAGTTTATGTTTATCTCTTACTTATATATTGTAGTTTCCATGAAAATAACTTAAATGTAACTATTTTCACTAATGTTATTGCACTTTTTTGAAAAACCGAATGAAAATTCTCATCAATATATTTTATAAACGATAAAACGAGTCGGAAAGTTTTTTGAAAACGTGGGTGTTGCATCCTCAGAAGTTGAACTCAGACATTTTATACCATCCACTTGTGGCTTTTGAGCTATCCTGTTCACAGGCACACAAATAAGGTGAAACCTCTCAGTCTGGATCGCTTAATTGGTTATCTCTTGTCCTACTGACCAAAGTTGGAGTTCAAATTCGGCGCTTGAAATAGTTTTTTAAGTACCTAAAAGCGACATTCATGTAGCGAAAATGACATTGATTATGAATGTATTAATTTGCAGCCCGTTTCGGCGACATTTGTAGCGAAATTCCAGTGGCTATGAATGGTATTCAATTCCTCATTGAATGTGAACATGTTTAAGCCCCGAGTCGAGAAGACGTCCAGATCTGAATTTTACCGATCCGATGTTCCATGAAGTAACAATTTCTCCCGAGATTCCCCGTAGCTGCTACAGTCGAAGCATGGAAGAGTTCACCTCAGGTGAGGTCTCGGGCAGAATTCTCTGGGATCTAATTTTCATATTAATAGAGAAGCAATCTAACTTCTTTTAAATTAAAATAATCCAAACTATTAATACTGTATTAAAAGTTATAGTACGCGTTGTAACGTAGGATGACAAATAACTTTATTGAATTACACATTTGTTTTCAATTTATTGATATCAACGGCATGTTCCTTGGCATATCATACTCCAATACTAAATGCTATACTTACATTGCTTTTTTAAATATTTATAATGTACTTGCTGTTACACAATATTGTATGAGGTACGAGTATATTTTACAATCCATTCAGATTGTAAAAATTTGCACTGTATTTACTCACTTTGTTCTTGTCCCCTCGTGACTCAGAGTGACACTTTCTATTTACTAAATGAAATTCATTGACTTTTACCGTCAAAATGTCTATAACACATTTTCTTATTTGCCACGTCATTCCTAGCGACCAATACAATCAGGCATATTTTGTTATTTTTATATCACTTTTAAAACGTAAGTTAAACAATCCAACACTCAAATGCTATTTCAAATAATTTTAAACTTCTAATATTATCGTTAAAACAAATGAACACTATTCATACATTTTTATTCCTAACTCACTTTATCGCACGTCTTCCTTTACCATTCATTTAATCTCGTTCACTTTTACAAACACTTTTAACAATTCATAAGGATTTCCTCTTAAATGTTTTTAAAATAAATTTAAGACAACAAATATAGAGACAAAAGATATATTTTGGGGCTTGAAGTTAAAACAACTGCCTTATAAAATTTACTGTCTAGTAAAGCAGCTCCTACAGGAAGAAATTCCGGCACACCGGCACCACGTATATGAACCTAACAAATTTATTTTTTATCAAGCGAATTAAACGTTCACTTTAAAGATGAAAAGGAGCAGCTTAAAAGGAAAATGATAGAAACAAAACTTTTAGTAAACAAAACCACCGCAGAATTTGGGTATCGATCAGGGAAGACGTTGTGAGGAGTCGAAGAAATAGGGAGAATGAGTATCTAAGTTAGCAAATTTCGAGGGTTATCGGGCATATGTTAAATGCAACCTTCGGCACATTCAAACCTCTGCCAACGCAGCTTAAGCAATTTCAAGGTGCTCAAATATTATGATAGTGAAAGAAAAATGCCGACAGCCAAGATGGTCAAAAATTAAATGCAAATATATTTTATAAATGGTAAAATGTCCGAAACATTCAATAGGGCAAATATGGGAAAAAACTGCTCATGGGTCACGGTTCTTAAGAGCCTTTGGCTTTATGCTTAAAAATAATAACTTATGAGCCCCAAGAAGGATACTTTTTACATTGTATATTCGTAACCTTTAAAAAAGAATAACAACGCCTTAAACAACTGCTTTTAGAATATGCACTTAAACAATTGGAATAGAATAATTTATCCAGTAAAATATACAGTGTAATAAATTTCTAAAAGTATTATGTTCGAAGAGGTAAACAAAGGTTCCAAAGAAATAGAAAATAAATCACATCGGTAAACACTGGCAAAATTGATTATATATAAATTTAAGAACGGAGTAACTAAATACTTTATAGACTACACGACATGCGTAATGTCTGCTCTAATGTTATGGTTAGAAGGTAGTTTAAAAGTATTTTAATGAACTTGAAACAGTAGAAATGAATTTTCAAAAACTATAACAAAGAGTGAAAAAGAAAGGAGGCAATAAATCTCCTGAAAATGGATTAATTGCATGTATTGCATTACGCACTAAAGTATGTGAATCGGAAACCAAATCGACTAAACATAAAGTAAAAAATGAAGTGCATAATTGGATAAGGATGATAAACACTGGTCATTGCATACAGTTCCATGGTGCTCAGTCCATTTATGTCAATCCAATTAAGTGATGGTACCTGTACATATCACTCCGTGCATAAACCAAATACATCACAGGTTGATCGACTGCCCTGGCAGTAACATGGCATGTACTCAAGGTCTGATGTTGTAATGTCTCTCAGTAAGTTTACATCGCTATACTTAGGAAAACGGATATATTTGAGTATAGATACAAAAATCAGCAATTTCTACTTCGGTAAATTTATCTTAAATCTGTTCATATTATTTTGTTTTGTTCTCTTAACAGAATATTTTGAAGTTGTGGACTTTATTGTTTACATTTCTGTTGTCGAAATATTGATATTAGTATATAAAACAGATTTTAACACAGAAAAATGTTGCATATAAATTTGCACGCTCTTTGACTGCAGCTCTAAACGGTTACTATATCATATGTATTGCAGAACAGCTCTGAACAGAAGAACAGTGCCGTAATTACCTTCGTAAAATGCATATTATGGAATAACTTTTTATTTTTCTTATAGTATTCTCCAAAGCTAATATTTTGAGCGGTTCATAGTGACACAGGCTGTTCCAAGAGGTATTTAACTATTTCTAAGCGAAACACCACGTTTCTTTCTCTCTCTATGTATCGATTCAAATTACGTAAGTGGGTATAACATAGGCTTGAATTTCAACCAATATGAATCTATCGCATGAGTATTTGTGTGGTTACTTCCGGGTATTGTCCGTCCAAGAAACCTAACAGAAGAAGGTGAACTTATCATTTAATTTAACAGCATCTACGAAAGCAAAATTATGCACATACTCTCGTAACTCAGTGCTTTTATAACAGTTCTAATGTAATCCAAAACGACACAGCATTAACAATTGAATCGTTTATTTCAGAAACCACCTAAGTGTGCATTTTTCAACATTCGGAAAACTACAAAAAAAAAACTGTTTTTCAGCTTAAGTATAGGTCTGGTCTCCATCAAATATTTTTACTAAATCAAAAACATGTTATTGAAATAATCTATTTAAATTTTACTTTTTCTTCCTTTAATTTTTTGAGTCAAAATTTTTTAAAAAAATTGCACTTATGTGGTTTCTGCAATAAATGAGTGTATCCAAAGTGATTTTTTAAAATTATTATTGAAATTAAGTCAAACCATTCTTTACCTGTTTTGGCATAAAACGTAAGTAACAGACACACTTAAATATGAAAAAGTGTGTTTTATTAGGCCTAAATCGAAAAATACAAGTAGACTACACGCTACAGTATGTCTGTATACAAAGATCTGGCCTTATTCACTTATTCAGCTTCTGGCAACTCCTCGTCAGTTGTTGGTCATTGGATGATAGTATCATAGAAGGCTTCATATCAAACAGTGAAATATCGTCTTCATTTTTTATTGGTAGCTAAAACAAAAGATGTCGTTGTGCAAAACCCGATAAATGTTAAAATTTGTTATAGCCTACAAAAATGTTTAGCTAAAAGTATTATATAATCGCTTCAAATAACCTTGGTAAAATAAAAGTAAACATACCTTTCCCAAAAGGATAAGTTTCTCTGTTGATAGTTCCGGAGGGTTGGCAGTTTTTAGCAATGTGAAGGTAGATGTACTTGGGTACCTTCCTTCCTGATGTTTCGTCCGAATTTGGCACTTTCTTATAGGATTTGGGCCACCACTTTTTGAACATCGTCTGATGTAAGGTGATATACAGCAAATCGGCCAGACTTATTAGCTTTTAGCATGAGCTCCGCATATTCATCAGGAGCATAAATCCTCTCCATCTTTCTCAAGAGACGCTTTATGCTTCCAAAATCTCTGTCACATGGGGAAAATGAGTGGCCACGTACAGGGTAGTTGTGAGTTATTGTCACAGCAAGTCACAAAACACATGTCATCAAGGCGGACAACCGTTACGAGTGAAATTTACCGCAGAAAGAACCTCAGCGACGGCTCTTGGGTTTTTCTGAAATAAACGGATTATTTTCAAGGCTGAAAATAGCATTGCTGATATGAAACATTGGTTTTTTGTGCAATAAAATATGTATTTACCCTTAAATTGTACAGTACCACCAAAAACACATTTTTTTATATTTTGTCTCTTAGGTGGTTTCTGAAATAAACGATTCAATTTATAAAAAAGTCTAGCTACTCTTATGTACCATTTTAGATATTAGTACCCCGATCACGTTACTGGTTATTGTGGACGGTATTTTTCCCTGTATTCCTCTCTCTCTCTCTCTCTCTCTCTCTCTCTCTCTCTCTCTCTCTCTCTCTCTCTCTCTCTCTCTCTCTCTCTGCGGGCATTCTTGCCTACTTTTCAAAAATCGTGATACCAGAGTTATTGGCTAGTACGATTAGGTAATAATTTTACAAAGAAATGATCGGAGAACACATAAATAGCTGCAATAATATCCATATGTTAAACTCGTGCATAAACTAAGAAACAAAGTTTTCAAGTTGCCAATGAATAAGAAGTTATTAGCCAACCTCCGTATTAAAGAACAGCGATTATTAATAAGTTAATGCAAGCTAAGGAAATTGGGTGTTCCAGTGAACTCAGCGCACGAAAAATCCTTTAAGTTAACGTTTTAAAATCCTACTATGCTTTAGAAGCTATACCAATTGTAAGTAATAATATTAATAACAGTGAAAATATAATGAGTTGAATTGTAATTATTTTAGAGTTTGTTAATTAGTAACAAATGTCATCAATTTTACAGTACCTAGCCAAAAGAATTTAAAAAATGCCCTAAAAATAGGGCAGAAGACGAAGGTTGTTCGTCGACTGTAGCCTCGCTGACAACCTGCCACTCACGGTTGGAAAGGTCCCCCTCATTTTTTCCAGGGGCCATCGACCAACTGGTTATTTTTGTCCCCATACGTCAGTGACAGGAAAACCCTGTTTAAGCTGCCCAGACAGGCGCTAGCTATAATTACATGCATGGTAGTCTGGGAAAGGCTTATTTCACGTGTGTATATGAGACCTGTTCAGTGAAATTAGTTTTAGCTCGACCAATAAACATATATCTATGCTGCAGACAATTTACATGAGATCAATTAGAGGTAACGTAATGTGTATAAACAATAAGTGTATTTAAAATTATTAGAGGAATCCTTCTTTCAACATTCTGGCATGCAATTAATATTTATTGATTAATTATTTTAAATCAAACCACAATTTTTCGAGAGCGATCGTGCAGAAATAATCAAAATATTCTATTATAAAAACGCCAATAAGCGTATATCAAAAATTTACAGAATTAACCGTTTTTAATCTTTATTTTACGTCAAAAGTTAAGTCATATCGGACGATGAATGGAGTGGGTGATACTGAAATGAGCCCAGGGTCCATAGAGCGTAATAGTTACCTGACATTCGTCTTTCAGGATAAGGGAGAACCCTGGAAAAACCTTATCCACGTACCATGCTACCACCACGCTACCGAGGCGGGCCTAACTGTTTTCTGCGTACGATAAAGACCAAAACTATATTTCGCTTTCCAATTTAGTAACCTGTTATGGCAATATAGCTATACTTCTCACATCTTTAATTTACATTTCAATTACAATCCCCGCCCATCCCCAAAAATTGTCTTTTCCGCAAAATATGTCTGCAAAATGGGTATAAACAGCTACCATAAACTTTTCCGTAGCACTTAATTTTTCTAATTCGAAGATATTTTCCGAGTATTTAGCAGAGGAAATAGTCACTGGAACCTGGATGCAGGTTATTCGTGAATCGCCGACCTTCTTGAAGCCACATTTCCTAACAACTTCTTTTGCAACAGGAGCTGTATGTACAAGAGCGGAGTCGTGAAGAAGACTCACACCTCCATCCATCTGTCCTCACCGTGTCTCCTTGAAGACAATGAAGTATTATTTCACAGTCTCAAAAGATGGGGCTATGATCTAGGTTGACTAAGTAACCTTGTCATTTGGACGTGATGCTACGCTAGGTTTATCCCAGTTCATTGATTCACTTTAGGCAAGGGAATCATAATATACAACCGCAGTTCGATTTCCTGTTAACCAAAGTTTGCAAAAACTTCTCTATCGTTGCTATGGCAGGGCTCCAAGGATACCTGGCTAGTTGCTGCTTTTGGACTGAAGAGATCTTGCACTAATTTTATCTTCTTTTACTGCACCTCAGCTATTAGGCATTACACCTGTTCCGTCTTCTCTTTCTTGCTATTCCCATGTTTTTGTAAGATGTCCTATTTTCGCTTCCATAGTGGTTTGTATCTATTAACTGAAAAAGGATTCCTTTTTCACTAATGCCTTTTGTTCCCTAACTGGCGCATTTCCCTCAACACTAACAAGACAGAGGCTAAGATCTTCTCTTTACGTCCTTATAGGGATCCCCCTTCATTACAGCTGCTCGGGGAACAACTCTCATGGTTACCAACCAGTGTGCCAGTGAAGTATCTTGGGGTGCTACTGGGCACTCGACTTACTTGGAACGTCCACATCTGTCGGTATGATACACTTGCGCCTGCCTGGCTCTCAAAACTATACACTTTACTCAACAGACGCACCTCAGTTGGCTATGAATCCTTCCTTCTTCTTTACACATCTCTAGTCCGTCACATTTTTACCTATGCAGCTCCAGTCTGGGGTGGCACCAGCAACACTAATCTCCACCGACTGCAGGTACTACAAAACAGGGTGCTGCGTACAGCTACAAATGCTCCATGGTTCATCAGAAACCATCAACTTCATCACGAGTTTGGTCTTCTATCCGGTCACCAGTACATCCGCCGGCTGGCACGACCCTTCTTTCACCAACTCCAGGAGGTCTCTGGAGCTGTGTTACCTACAGTTTCGGCACTCGCACTCGCCAACCAACTCACCTCAAGAGCAGACTGCCACAAGATCTTCTCCAGTAAAGGCGACCCAGACGAGTGATAACTATCAAACTTAAAGTCCTCAAATTATGTTATAGTGATCCTGCCATATTTAGCTAGAGGAGTCGTTCACAGCTACCTAAATTGTTAGGTGTACTGTTACAAAGCTTCTCAATAACAAACATATGTAAACCATACTTGCTGATCGATTCTAATTAAAAAGGGCTAATGCCCTCTGTGTGCTCTTTCTATTTGTTTTTGTTCTCTAAAATTTTGTCGTTAAATTTCCTTTCTAACTGTTTCGTTTTTTAAGCAATTCATTTAAGTAATCTCTTAAATTCTTTTTAAAATCTCATTTCTGTTTTCTGAATGTTTTGTTTACCTATTCCTTTCAACGATTCGCTGTCATCCATAAGAATAGGAACCGCGATTGTCTCATAAAATTTTAGTTGTGTTTCCTTCATTGTTTCGTTTTGCAAGGTTCTTGTTATTGAATCACATGTGTAAAAACGTATTTACTTTATTTTCTAAGTCTCTGTCCACATTAAAATGTACGTTAGAGCCCAAATAACTCAAGTTTCCGACTTGCAGCAGGCTATTATTTCCGATACATATTGCTATTCTAACTGGGTATTTCCCTCGGTGTGTTCATTCTTTGCTCTTTTTTCCAGAAAATTTTTAAATTATATTCACCGTCGAGGTCACGCAATTTATAGACAGAGCGCTGTAGATTCTCTGGCACTAACTTTATTCATATTTAAATGTTCATGTATAATTCGAAGCATAGTTGTTTCAGAAAGGGTCAACCTCGCTGCTATTTCTTTAACTTTCTTCCGTAATTTCTTCTTCCGCAGCAGTGAAATTTTTAGAAATAAACATTTTCAAAGAGCCGAATTGCACATTGTCCTATTTCAATGCCTCCTCGATGAATTTTAAGAATCTGGCCTATCATTTTAAATAGAATATGAGAATCCTTCCCCATATATACAGTCCAATCGCTGTTTAATTTCATTTATGGAAGTTCTGCCCATTAGCATTGAATAATCGCTTTCTCGAATACTCAGATTTGAAAATGTCAGAATGTTCTGCACGTAACCCTCTTTATAGAACAATATCTGAACAAATGAGGACAGAGGGATGAATTTGCAATTGTTTGCCTAACAGATGGGACATAACACAAAAGTATTTTATATGCGCGGTGAGGCCGGAGACATATGCACGTACTGTCGTAGGTGTAAGAAGTACAACCTGGAGATGTCGGGAAAAATGCTGTTAATACATAGAGATATGTAAGATATTTTTAATGTCAGTTTGACCAATCAAGGCATGGCAAATTATAAGAGATATTTTGAAAACAAATAACCTTATATGTGATTGTGGGTGAAGTTTCCGTTTTCCATACTTTTTAATCCAGTACCTTAAGTAACTTTTGTACGCATATTGTAATGGTTCAGTGGTTTATTAGTTTAGTTATCAAAATATATCGAGAAAAGTTGTGTCTTTTTGTGGGAAAATAACTTTAACGTCATTAGCAAGGTCGATATACTTTCAAACACTTTAAAACGCTTTCAAATAAACAGAAAGCACAATAAATGAGAATTGTAATGATATCCTCTTAAAAAAAGAAAAAACACACTTAACTTCTTCAATTATAGGTAACTGTAATAACTGCTTGTTCTAACTTTATATTCTGTTATTTGTGTAATCAATTTGTGTCTGGCATCGCTTCTAAATGCTCTTTCCACTGTATTTTAATCAATCGTGCAGATTAAAGAAATCTTAGTTCCTCTCATATTTCTTCACTTTTCCTGCTCCAGTTTAGTGTGCTATTAATTCCATTCAGAAATTTCCCTTTTGGAACGTGTATCTATGCTTTTTACATTTTATTTTAAACCTGGCGCAACAGCGCTAAGAGGGCGAAGGCCTACCAAATCGACTGTCGGCCTTAGACACGGCAGAGGTGGGCGATCATCCAACCGATACGGAGAGGAGAAGTGATCAGCATCTTGGCATCACCCAGTCGGAGCGTTGGTCGTAAGTTCCTCACTTTCCTCACGATGCTCAGTGGGCACCGGTCCTACACCCGGGACCGAAAATCCGTACCCCATGGGTGGGATCGAACCTTGGACACTTTCCGTGGCGCAGGACTTACATTTTATTTACTCTCTACAATTCATTACCATAGAACGTACAGTTAAAAAAATACTGTTATAAAATTTTAGTTTTGTTTCTCTTCTAATATTTTTTCAAACATTTAGTTCATTGTTCCATATAATCCTAATTTTAAAATTTTAAAATGTTTCAATTTTTCTATTATTCAAACGTTTAATTATTATCTTTGTTCTATTTAATTGCATGCCTTGAAATGCCAATATTTTTTGTTTTTACAGTAGGTGTTTTCATGTTGTGTTGTTTTCAGATCTGATTTAGTTTAGAAACAGATAATTGTAAATTAGATTCTTCATCTTGAATATTAGCAAGTCATTTTCAATATTTGGTGCATGATTTGCCCTTTAAAACTACATATCTCAACACACATTCCCTGCTTTAACTTCTTTTCAGTGGCTTATGAAAATTTAATAACGGTAAGTACTACTAAATTAGTGGAATGCAAATAAATTGGAAATAAGAAGGAATAAATTGGCTTTAAAATGCAGCGTTATGTCAGCAGTAAATAAATGCAAACCTTAAATATGGCACTATTGGTGTAGCTTGCATACCAAACTGCGTATTCATTTTCAGGGCGCATCGTTTATAAGGATAGACTACGAAGAATTTCAAGAAAATATCCCACATTCAGCTATTATTTAAATGCCAAACCTCGTTACTCTCTGGATAATTCAACGCTATGGCCGGGATTTAAAACACTGATCTCCCGGTCTCCGGTTGTTCTTAACTATTTAGCTGCTATGACCAACATGATGGCACGACATTGACTGACTCGTATTGTCACGAGCGCATTGTTGATTCGAGGCGACGCGGGCAACCATTTCAAAGAGACGGGCAGTGGAGTGCGGAGATAAAAGCTCGCCGAAACAGTGGGGAGGAAGAATGCGGATTTCTAGAGAGTGCCTCTTTCTTCTAGTGCCATCTTGATTGTTTGAGAACATTCCCGATAGTGAGTAATCTATAAAAAGGTTCCTGCCACCCGCTAGAGTCAGTTGTTAATTGAACTCGCGTGCGTGAACAGCTGTGTTGCGGTCGTTGACCTTGCAAGTTGTATTGTGTATGTGACGTAATTCTGGACTGTAAAGGTTGATAAAGGTGTGTTTATACGGAAATAAAGAACAATTTTTAGTGTTTGTAACCTGGAATTTTAATTCTTCGAACCCACAGAGTCACAGTATATTTCCCTATATACCACTCAGTGTTCCCGTATACAATCAGATACGTACCGTTTATGTATTAAATTCCTTACGAACGGCTGTGGATTTCGCTTCATTGTTGTTTAGTTTTGCATAATCTTAACTGATAAGATACACAAATATTGCAGATGTCGTTAAAATACACAATATATATCAAATCGTTCTAGGGTTAACCTGTTTCAAGATATTGCTACCTTCTTAGTCTCAATTTAGAAGCATTCACAACTCGGTCAACTGCCAAGCTGCTATTCATGATTTTCTCGCGTTCATGCAAGAAGAACAAATTCTCAATGACATTACATAGCTATTCAACATCCAGGTTGTGACTATGGCTTAAGTATTCCATTCATGCCTTAGTAAGTTGTCATAAAATTTCCGAAAGCGTTAGATTGAATGAACAATAAAAAATATACAGAAATAACGTTTTCTAAGAGTAGATTGTGAAACAATGAGCAAAGAAATTCATGTTAATGTACCGTCATATTTTTTCTGTTACTTCCAGGACATAAATAAATTTTGGCAAAGATACTACAAAGTAGATGCATAACACAAGGAGAAGGTATAAATGAAACTTTCACATTTTCCCTCATATCTTGACCTCCTTTGTATGCAAGGAAGTACGTCATATTTCAACTTAGAACTTTGAAAACATAGAAATGTAAGAGATACGCAGAGCATTTATGACCTTAGTCCAGTGTAGTTTACTGACACAACAGAGATGTCATTCATTTATATCGCAGATGTATCGTCAGACATGTAACACTAAACAAACACACAGGGTTTTGTGTCAAATGCCTAGTTGTTATGCAATACAACGTGAAGCTTGCTGCAGTATATAATGCAACGCGTCGTCACATCTTTTCGTAATTTATGAGTAATTATAATACTGCCCTAAACACATTAATATTTTAAGATTAGAAATACCTCAATCAAATTATTTGTTACTCTAGTTTCTCTTATATTGTGAAATAAGCTGAGTTTTATTTATGGGCACTCTGTAACTGCTATTTTTCAGTGTCCCATTTAAACCGGCCATAAAGACCTCTTTAAGGTTGTTTTATATTCCTTGAATCTACGACTTGCTTCCGAAGAAAGCTATTGGATTTTACGCCCCAGAAAAAGGTGAATTACATTCCTGTAGCTTTGAACCCAAGACCGTTAGAACGGCAGGCCAGCATGTTAAACCTAGACCATGGAGAAGAGTATCTGGGAGGTTGTGCGTGGTGAAGAGAGATTAAATATACTTCAATTTAATTTAATAGACTTGTGCGTCAAGTAGAGGCTTGCGCTTCCAAATGTCACCTGCACAACCAAAGTGACGTTTTTACATACATCAGAGTGTAGATTGTATTTTGTAAGATTATCCACATCTGTGTGGTTTTAACACTACATTCTGTGATGGTGTTTCTCATAGCTTAATAGGACTTTTTAAATGTTTTATTTTCTTTGAATGGCAGCTATTGAATTATTTTAATTTGATAAGATGCCCCAAGTGTATATAGATATACCAGAAATAGTTTAAGTTTAAGATATCCCAATTATATTATTAAGGGTATTAAGTGCATATACATATCCATGTATTTTGGATGTATGACTTTTGCTATACATGTTTTTCTACATCCTTCCGTTTCTTATAAATATTATTTCAAGAAGTAATTTCACTACACATTTCCTTTTAAGTACCTAAGCATTACGGGATATCGAACAGTGAAGCGTTTTAAAAGCAGGCTTGTAATTCCACAAGAATGGACACTGAACATTTGACATATTCAGAAATCAACCAATAGAAAATAGTTTTTCGGATATGCTTAGGACGATATTTTTCATTATTATCCATTATTATTATGAAACTTGTAATTATGGAGGAACAAAATGTATTCAGAAAAGGAAGATCTTGTTCTGATTGTATATTTACTGTTAATGATATAATTGAAAAACATAGGGAGTTCAATGTACAAACTTATATGTCATTTATAGACTTCGATAAAATCTTTGAAAAGTTAAACAGAAGTAAATTATGCAATACTATGAAACAGAAATGTGTACCCCAACATTTGATAGCAGCAATAAGAAGTTCATCTGAAGAAAATAAGATCATGATAGAAACTGGAATAAAGACAGATTTAATGACGGGTTCGATTCACGTGGCCGACTTACCTGACCCACGAGTTTTGTCGGGGGCTTTCCCGGGTCGCTAGGCGAATGCTGGGTAGGTTAATTACATCTACCGAATTTCCTCTCCCTCCATTTCATCTCCATTATCATTTCATATCGTCTCTCATCTAGTGTCTATTTTAGGGTAGAAGTGTTGGTGGGTGTCTCGGCGGTGCGTGGCAGGATGATATACTCTAAGGAAGACTACTTCCTCCTCCAGTAGGTCGGTTGCTGACCTCAGCTCCTCTGCTGAGAGCATTTCGGGAACGCCAGTGATCTTTGGGGTTCGAATCGCCTGCCTGGGATCATTAGGGCTCGACTGCTGGGCTCGTTGCCGTTCCGCTGCAGGGGAGCGTGTCCGTTTTCCCTCCCGTAGGGGAGGGGATCCGTCCTCTTCAGCTGCTGTGGTGCGAGCGCTGCCGACTCTTAGCACTCCTGGTACCTCTGACGTTACTAGAGGAACCTCGGGCCGAACATTCAAGCCCCTCCATGAATGGGAGCTGTTCGGATTGGGTTGGACTCGAGGGGGCAGTGTGTTCCCAACAACCACGGGGTTTGGGTACCTCCGGCCAGGCTCCGGTGGCCCGGAGGGGGTAGAGGGTTGCCTAATAAGTCCCGGTCAGTAGCTTGCAGAGCTAGTAGCTGGTGTGCTAGATCACCGGCGGTCCTACCAAGGTTATTTGGTAGCCGGTCCGTTTTTGATTGGCACGTAAGTGGCGTATCCACTTCCGTCCTGTCTGCCGCGTGCAGTGGGGGGCAGTTTATAAAATAGGTACTGTCCTACGGTAAAAAACCCGAGAGGCCTGGGTTCTGGTCCTACGGGTCCAGGACCAATGGGAGTAGAACCTCAGACATCAATTGTCCGTTGTCCTAACGTGTCGGGGGAAGTGTCTATCCAAGTAAACTGTAGGGACCCTGCCCTCTTTGCTGTCGTGACTCCTTGGGTCGACCGCCCCCTGTCTCCTTCGCCTCATCCTTCCTCCTGGGAGTGACCCCACTTGGGGACATAGTTACAACGGGCCTAGCATGTTGGCCTACTTACCGAATCCCCTCCGTAATGAAATCCCAATCCCCCAATCCCATATATAGCTCAAAAAAGACCTACAAAACCCGTAACATATATGAAGTAACACTGTCTCTCAATATAACTTAACAATATCTATAAACAAAACTAAAGTCTTGGCCTTCAATGGATCCAATACGATAAGAGCCAAAATATTATTAGAAGGAAAACCTGTTGAACAAATCAACTGCTTTAATTATCTTAGTTGCAATATCTCTTATTTTAAACTGAACAATTTTAATGGGACATGTGGCACCATAAAGAGAACCTTAAAAATACCAGAAGAGAGACTAAATTAAAGTTTTATACATTACTGACAGGTCCTATGTTATTATATGGTAGTAAATGTTGGACTTAAAAATAGAAAAAGGAGAACAAATCAGTGAAACAGCGGAAGAGAAATTTCTAAGAAATGTATCAGGTTATAATCGTCTAGATAAGCAAAGAAGCGAGGACATTCGAAAGGAATTGAATACTTTTAAGCTAACAGATAGAATAAAACAATATTGAAATAACTGGAAGGAACATGTCGACAGAATGGATGATAGCCGCCTTCCAAATTTAGTTTTAGATTACAAACCAGTAGGTATAAGAAGTATTGGTAGACCTAGAAAATGATGGATACCTACAACACATTTGCATTTAAAATTTATGATTAAGCCTTGATGGATTAAACCGTGAAAAGTTGATGATGATTGATGATGATTCTTTAGACAATATAAATAAATAACGCAATTTGTGCATAATCATGCATATTTCTTTTTTACAATAAATATGAAAGTTTTGTCCCTCTCACTTGTTTTCAAGTTAGATGAAGTTATAAAAGTTTAGGTTGCAGTGGTGTTTCTTGAAAATGAATAATTATTTATTTAATTACCACTTTTATGTGACTAAAAATACGAATGCCATTTCAGAGAAAATGAAAAGGATATTTAACTATATTACTTATGCACATTTAATCCATCCGCGTATTGCAAATACGTGCACACATCCATATCTATGTGCTAGCGAATTATTTTCTCAAACTGCTTTTTTAAGGCTTCAGGGATCTCAAAATATGTATCGGCGATTAAATTAGATAATTTTTAATGTATGAGTAGGTTAAAGTACCGATTCTACCTAACGTGAAACAACTTTCAATTAGATTCTGACGGGTCAGCCTGCAATAGGCTACAATTGTAAGAATAGCCTTACTAGGGACGACATCTTGTATGTAATATGGTGATTCAGCTACGATTTACATTAAAACAATGATGATAGCACTGATTATCGTTGATTTAGCCAATCAGTCTCATACGTATTAAGGAAACTCCTTTATATTGCATTTTCCAAATCGAAGTTTAACAATTCAAGTATTTTAAACTGCGTTAGTCATTGTATGGTTTAGCCCATGTTCTTACTACATACGGCAGTACAGGCAGTAGAAACTGATGGTAGATTAAATTAAACTATAATTTAGAAAGTAAACTTGAGAGGAAAACGCACTAGAACTAAGTTTGAGAAAACTCCCCGGAATATGCCAATTGTGAGAACTAGAGAAAGCTTGAGGAAAGTATTTCACGTGGAGAATGCTTCTGAGAAATCTGGGCTACCCACGTTAGTCTACTTATTCAACAATATAAGGGTATAAGGTTTTCCCTCTGGTTTTTAGTTCCATGTTCGAAGATTATGTGATGGGTTCCTGAGGTAAATCCGCATGTTTATTATTATTTGATAACGCTTCCGAAACCTTTATTAAGGAATCATTGTTATCTTGGAAATTCATTACCGCATCTTACTAACGAGTTTGTAAACCGACCGGAGAATGGAGCGCGTCTTAAATAACGTGCCAAGAGAGCGCTGTTCCATTCCACTCCATCACAACAGTCTCTCCAATATTCGTTGAATAAGGTTCCCGAGCCAGGAATTTTCAGGAACAAACCCAGTCCCCGAGGAATTCATTTCAATATAATTTACAGCCTATTACTAAAGTCGGATCATAAACTTTCCCGGGCTGCATAAGAGATAGTGATTAAGAATGCGAGCACGTTATTATTCCATATATCACTCCGTAATTAATACTCCGGGACGCCTTTCGCGCTCTGCCTAGGGCGTGATGAAAGAGGAACAGTGTGCCATATTGTAACTGTGCTTCGGAAACAAAAATAACTTGGCATCTGTCACAAAACGCTTAAAAAGCATTGCCACTTTTTATTGATTGCAATATTTATGTATCTTCAAAAAGCAATCTCCATTAAAAATTTCACGTAAGCTGGTCCAGTTAATGGCTATTAGCAAATACGAGCGCGCACACACACACACACACACACACACACACACACACACACACACACACACATTGCCCGCCTCGGTAGCGTAGATAATAGCTTGTCTGCCTCACGTTCAAGAGGTCCCGAGTTCGAATCTTGGTCAGGATGAGTTACCTGGATAAGGTTTTTCCGGGGTTTTCCCTTATCCAAAACGTCGAATGTCGGGTAGATCTAAGCTCCATGGACCCCGGACACATTTGAGCATCATTTCAGCCATTATATTGATCGTCCGACATGACTTAACGCTGGAGGACGTAAAATTACAAAAAACAGACACACAAGTACGCTTTGTATCTGGAGATAACAAAACACGAAATTTCATATTATTAACATGATATTTATCATTATGAGAAAAATATGTTTATTTTTCTGTGCTTATAATTCAACGTAAGTAATAAAAACATCATATTCCTAATATTTTGGTAAAATTTGTACACCTTTCATTTAATGAAATATGCGATTTCGTAAGTTGAATTGCGTCTGTCTCTAATGAACCAGGCTTTTCAGGCACTCTTTGCAGGCACTTAACTGTGAAACATATTTGGAACATGAGGTCAGTGAAGGCACTCGTTCGCATAAATCGAGCATTTCCGCTATGTAACGTCACGTGAGAAAATAAATGGCTTCCTATTTTAGAGGACTTATTTTTGCGAAGGGAACCAATACCTACTTTGTGTCTTTTTCTCAGTTTAAGGTTTTTTACTGTGATTAATTCGTTTGATATCATTTCATATTACATTACTAAATCTGAAGATCACATAAAACCCATAATTTAAATAATGGAATGAACTTACAGTGAACCCTTACAGTACAACCTTATACAGAGTGTCTCTAAAGTCACTATCCATTACAATGAAGGAAGACAGTGTTTGAAAAATCAATATTATTTTGAAGTGCTACACATATTCTAGTGTCCTTCTACATGACCTCCATCTAGTTCAAAACACTTACGCCAACTTTCAGAAGTGGAACGAAATGTAGACTGTGACATGTCAACCGTAATTCGACCTGCTACCACTCTGATACGATTCCGTAACTCAGGCAGACCATTCACTTTGCTAGTGTACACTTTAGATTCGATGTATCCCCATGCAAAAAAGTCTAAAAGAGTAAGGTCCGGCGAACGGAAAGCCCACAGCCGAGGCGAACCTCTGACTATCCATCTCCCTGGTAAGGTTCTGCTCAGGTAATTATGGACGATGTTTGAAAAATGTGGAGGCGCACCAACTTGCTGAAACACAACAGTATCCAGAATGCCATCCTCTTGAAGCTGCGGTTCAAGGAACAGTTCTAACATGTTGAAGTACATGTTACCTGTTATTGAACTTTCGGCAAAGAAAAATGGGCCATACAGTTTGCGTTTGTCATACCCAACCATTCACTTTCGGTGTATCATGTTCCCACTCCGATATCTCATGTGATTCTTCATATACCCATATTCGGCTGTCGTGTCTGTGCACTTTCCCACAAACATGGAAAGTGGCTCCATCGGAGGATAAAATATTGTCCATTAAATTCTCATTCTCTACACATTCCAGGAGGTCATAACACATTACCCGACGACAGGCGAAATCCTCGTCCTCAAGATGGTGCAGAACTTGAAAGTGATACGGAAGTTTTCGTAGAGTGAAACGTAGAATCTTCCACACTGTGTTGCGAGGGACGTTCAATTCTCTACTGAGGCGTCGAATTGATACTTTCGGACTCCTATCACTGGCAAGTTGAACCTGCTGCACTGTTTCTGCCAAGACGTGTGGTCGTCCAGGACGTGTCTCATAACATACACTGCCGGTACGCTTAAATTTGTTCACAAACAGACGAATGTATGTCATTGATGGGGCTGGTTTTTGGAATTTACGGTTAAATTCCGCTCTGGTGTCTTCATATGACAATCCGCCTACCCATGCACAAATAATCGCAACTCGTTCTTCTGTGCTAAACATCTTGCACTAAGATACCAGTATCTGAAAAGAAAAGAAACCAAATGTTGCGCTTTCATTGAAATGGATAGTGACTTCAGAGACTCCCTGTATAATCTCATACCTTGACAAACAGATTGGTTATTTTGGCAACATTTTCTTCATATTTTGTTTATATCCATTCATAATTCAAGGCAATTGATAAATTAAACAATTGTGAGGTTTATTTTTAAATTTACGTCCTCCAACGTCAAATCCTATCGGACAATGAATAAAATGTGTATAATGATGCTCAAATGAGTGCGGGCTCCATGGAGCTTAGAGTTGCCCGATATTCATCTTTCAGAATAAGGGACAATTCCGGAAGAAACATTATCCAGGTAACTCGCCCTGACCGAGATTCGAAATCGGGACCTCTTGAACGTGAGGCAGTCACGCCACCATCTACACTACCGAGGCGGGAAAAGATGGTACCTAAGGTAGAGGTCCCCTGTACGAGAAGAATAATTATGTATAATGTGACTTTGTGGGTTCGTAGGATTGGAGGTCCAATTTTCCGAAATTCTAAATGTTCTTTATTTCCGTAGAAATATACCTACTGTCAATTCTCACGTAACAACATTACATCACATTTACTCAGTCTACCAAAGTCAATGACAATAAAAAGCAGCGTTCAGTTTACAACAGCAAAACTCTCAGCTGTTGTTTACTGCTTACTCACGACTCACTATCGTTACACAACTTTAAACTGTCCGCTGGCGCGTCACAATCTCTTAAATACCTCGATGATAATTTCTAGACTATTCTAAAATAAATCAGAAACCGAATAATCTCTATGAGTCAAGAAGTCACCAGAAATTTCCATTTATCTCAGTTTGTTTGTTTCGGCAGACCTTTATCGGCTTGCTATCTTTGTCTGTTGGCTCTTTGCTTTCATACCCTTCGCCTATCAGCTCCTTTGTGTAAACAAGCCGCGCGATCGTAGACACGGGTTCGTGACAATAAGATACCATGGACTGTTGCAGTGTTAACTATTACCATAAATAACAACTTCATAATGTCTTAACGTATGTATAAGTTTCCAAAAGATTTGCTTCAATTAAAACAACTCCTATATCTTACTAATAAATCCCTATAAATAATTAAGAAATAGGATACAAGAAATTAAGTTTCAAAACATTTGTGAATGTACATGATGCAATGCATACTTTCTCTTGTACAAACTATTATTTACAGGGCTTATTCATCTGTTTAGTTCATGTTAAATCGAGACACACACAGACTTATAGACATTTTTATTTTATCTTGTAATAAGACTGGTAATTGAGGAATAAACCAGGTTTAAATAATAGTTTAAAAAACAGATCAGGATTTGTTGGTTAGTTGAGGAGCATGCCTTGCCGGCATGGTAGACCAAAAGGGGTCAGAATATTGTGGACAGGCATGTCGCCATGGTAGCTAAGTTTACATTTTTCCTTATTGAAATAAAAGTCAATTTTCAGGAATATCAAAATATTTTGTAGAATGCACATATGCTCAGAATACCAAGAGAAGTAGGTCACCAAACTTTTATAGCTTTGCCCCTTTATTATATTTTTAAAATTATATACCAAGTTCACACTAAAAATGCACACAGTTTTTTAAAACAAAAATGATTTTATTCCTTGTTCAATTAGCTGGTGAAAGAAAATATTTCATCAGCTTTTCTTCTTTTAATTAACCTCCTCTAACTTAAGTGACTACGGATAAAGAATGAAAAGCGTGAAATAAATGCCAAAATAAGGTTATTTTCCATAGAAGCATAGGACATAGTTACCCGGCATTCATAATTTCAAGATAAGGGAAACCTCCGATAAAATCCTTATCCAGATAACGGACTCTGTCTGAGATTCGAACTCAGGACCTCTTGGACATTAGGCAGACACGCTACCACCTAAGCTACAGAGGCTTAGATGCTCACATAATATTGGTATCATGCAGTTATATTTAAGGTTAACTAAAGCTTGAAGATTCGAATTCAGTAACAGTTACAACAAATAATATCTATTAGGAGGTACTTTGGAGCCTTAGTAACACTGAATCTTTCAACACAATCCAATGATAATTTGAAATCGTACTGGAAAATCTATTTACCTTATTTGATTTAGGGTGATTGAATTGAAGATTTGTATCACCTATCAGCATTAGATAAAAAACTACAGCAAGCTCTTATAAAGCATATTGAGATTTCACTGTAAATTCATACTTTAGGGCTTCTGAATAATATATATATATATATATATATATATATATATATATATATATATATATATATATATATATATATATATATATATATATATAAATATACCTTTCTCCACCACATACTTATTATGCAGAGAAAATATTGAAAACCATCCAAATACTTGGTGCCATAATTTTAGCAAAAATAAATGTTAATAAACCCTCTGAATTGCAACAGCCATATTTAGAAAATGGTGTGTGTGTGTGTGTGTGTGTGTGTGTGTGTGTGTGTGTGTGTGCGCGCGCGCGCGCGCGTGGGAAGGTTATAATTCAAATACAAGGAATTGGTGAAATATGAAACGTATTTTTACATGGATCATTTTTCGAAAATTCGGAATTATTGTATTTCCTGACAATAGCATCTGAAGTGTTTTTCAATTCAATTTATTTCTACAAGCCACAATACATAGGCAAAAAAGTATATTAAAAAACGGTAGATCTCGCTAAAATACACCTGTCAAATACCTCTTTTTGCTCCTTTAATATACAATTTCTGACCTTTCTCGTTTTTGGTTTAAATTTTACAGCACTTAGTCTTTTAATGTCCTGCGCCGTGGCGTAGTGGTCTAAGCATAATGCTTTGATTCCCTATCACGGAATACGACCCGGGTTCGATCCCACCTGGTCCGAATGTTAAGTCCCGGGTAATAAGACCGGTGCCCACTGAGCATCGTGAGGAAATTGATGAGCTTACCATAGGTAAGTGGCCCTGGTCAAGAAAGCCAACTTTCCTTCTGGGAGTGTCGAGATGCCGACCACATCTCCTCCCGGTTTCGGTTGGATGATCGCCCACCTATACTTTGCGTATGTGGGCGTGAGCCCGGCAGTCGGTTTGGCAGGCCTTGGTCCTCTATGGACTGTCGCACAATGGGTTATACTTTTTAATAGATAATACTTATTGTTGTGTAAGCAAAGAGAATACAATTTTAAATCATCAGTTTTGAAGGTCTTAATTGATTATCGCTTAAGCCTTTCTTGTTGTCTATTGTACAATAGTTGGTTTTCACTAATTTGAAGTAGACAGAGCAATAAACTGGTGGCAGAATATTTACTGGAGGAGTAGAGAAATCATATGAGGGTAGACCCTCATATTTATTCAGTTTCTTCTAATTATACCTCAAATTAATTTAACATTCCTCAGTTGCCTTTTGTTTGACGTAACATATATGTAATACAATATCAGGAAAAATGAAGAGTGATAGAACCTTCTAAAGAGTAAGAGAATTCCAGTATATTAGAAACTTATGATTATTAAGAATACGGAATTAAGAATAGTGTCTTCATGAAATTCCGATATTGAAAGTTCGGGTAATATTTACAGCTCGAAGTCATGCAAAAATATATTGTAGTTTGTTAAGAACCTGTCAATTGCTAATATTATATCAGCGTATCTCATGCATTGGAACTTCCTCTTTGTACATGTTGCCTCTTCCAATATATCTATCGGTATGGGCTTGTCACACTTCATATTTGTAACTATTATCTATAATATTTCGCCGTATAAGCATACAAGTTCTAGAGTTTAATTTACCCTTCTGAATTTAACGAATTCAATTACTTAGTTATTTGAAAATTTTGAATTTGTGCTATGTATGTTTCTGTATTTTTTAAAACTTGGGGATCGATTGGTATATTCAGATATTAGTTACACCACGTATCAAAATGAATTTCCGAAAGCGCCTAAGTTAGAATCTAAAAGGTGCACAAAAAGCAGCAACAGCACAGAATATTTGCATCATGAATTAAACATTAACAACATTAAATACGTGTGAAAGCTTTTGCAGCAGGAGTTAATTGATAAATTATTAAAAGCTTCTGGTCTGGACGCTTTTACACCTGACGTATGAACAATTTTACAATATTTAAGCTGTCTTTGACAGTACTAAGGGTTAACAGAAAATTCAGATGTGAATAATTTTGCACATATATTATGGCCTTCCAACAAAGGTTTCAGCCATTTATAATTTAATAACATTATTTCGTTTATTTGGTATAAATATTTAGGTTAATAGTTTAATTTAATGGGTATTGTAGATTTACTGGAATATAGGTATAGATTATTTCCTTTAAATTCGTTTTAATGTATTATGTTTTTCTTTGTAGGTCATAAAAATATATAGAAATTCAGTGAAATGTGTTGAAAGTACAAAAAGAGCAAAGGAAATTGGTAATTCTTTATGTATTATATTCCTACGCCTTTTTTACATTCGCATTGTTTATAGTGATTTAGCTTAAAAATTCAATTTACTACCTAATTTATGTTATTAGTGATAAATTTTTAAAGAAATAGATCAATTATTCATTTTTCTGAAATTACATAGGTTATATAGTGCGATCCATATAAACCTGAACCATTTCAGTCGGCCATAACCTTTGAACCAATTACACAACGCACGTGCAACGTTGGGAGAATATGATATACAATTGCGAAATTACATTACACTATTGGTATCTCAGAGAAAATTATAGAAGTGTCCTCCACCAGCATCTATATATGTTTTCACTCGTATCACCATAATTTCTGAAGTTTTACGGAGAGTTTCCTCGTCAATGTTACTTATTTCGGTCAGAATGGATTCCTTGAGAACATCAATTGTCGGTGGCCTATTCTTGTGCACTCTATTCTTTTGGATACACCCACAAGGAAATCTGCGGTGACGTTAGGTCAGGGGATCTGGTGGGCCACATAAAAGAAACTAGTTACAAGTTCCATGGTGTCATTATATGTATGGCACATTGCTCCATCTTGCTGGAAATAACCTTCTCTCAATTCAATAAGATCTAGTTGCTCCACAAATGTATTAAAGATACCCACAGAAACTTCAGTATCTACAGTCATATCAAAGAAAATTAAGACATTTAAGACTGTCAACTGTCAACAATGGTCAGTGTTGTCAATTCTCCCAGAGTCACTGATCATGACTGTAATAAAAGATCCTACCTCTACGACACAAAGGCCGCGCCGTGGCTCAGTGGTTAGACCGCTTGGCTCTTACCAAGGCGGCCCGGTTTCGATCCCAGGCGACCGCAAAGTGAGATTTGTGGTGGACAACACGGCACTGGGGCAGGTTTTCTCTGGGACCTCCGGTCTCCCCCGCCATCTCATTCGACCGGTGCTCCATATTTATCTCATGTATCATCAGTGTCACCGCCTGCGGTGCCGTATATAGTAAAAGCGGGCGTTAAACACTACACATTTCATTTCTACGATACAAACAACGCGAGCGATGCACTTTTTATCATCACATGGTTAAGGTTACACCCAACATCCATTCAAATCAGATAAGCCTGAAAAACAACACCAGTCTTTCCTCATAACATTTATCTCAAGAATAAATAAATAATAGATGTCACGCAGTTTGAAACAGAGTTAATTTTCAGTTCGTTTTCAGAGTAGAACTGTTGTTTTGTTAAAGTGAATGGCTTCGTTAAGTCGTGCGTAGAATTCGAGATGAAATATTGTTAATATTACATTAAATTAATATTATACACATATATTTTTTCAGTGTTTGTGATCCGAGTGTGTGATCATGTCCCTCGAAGCTGGGACAAGTCGTTTTTCGAACAACAGACGCGAAGTGATTCATTCTCAGGGCAGAAAGGTTATATTTAATATAAACTAGTTTTTACGAAAGTTCCCCAATTCACGATATGGAGTAACTGTAGATTTTTCAAAATGCTAGCACTTAACTCTGTAACCTTTTGGTGAAGGTAGTGTGCTAATAGTGTCACGAACTTGTAGTGAAGCAGCTTCATCCTTAGAAAAAGGGAGGGTACCTGTGTTTCAATCTCCGTGAATGATCCATGAAGTCGGAAAGCGAGTTACTGGATTGGAAACCGTGCTTATGGTTCCACTGCTGTGACGTGTGTCAAGGTAGGATATTAATATTTTAGAAATATTCAACGTGTTATTTAATTACGAGAAGAATAGCCAAAACCTTTGCTGGCGGGTAAAACTACTCGTATTTACATGGAACCTCTGCATGTACGCGTACTATGCTTGGCAACAGCGCACCTCTTGAGCATTGGTCAGCGTTTTAACCTTTGCGAGCGGTATGACAACAGAAATCGATGGGAAAAGCGTGTTCAAATAATAAACAACAACAGAATACATAAAATAGCCATAAACTTTAAACCCAAAAGTAAAAGAAGCCAGTGAAGACCGAAGAAAAGCTGGGCAGACCGAACTGGAACCAGAACGGAATGAAAAGTCAAGCCTTGAAGTAGAAGAAGAAGAAATTACTCAAGTGTCATGTAACCCCTCATAAATGATATATTGTATATGTATTAAGTGATAATCTAAATATTTGTACTTGGCAAATATTATGAAAGTCTCAACAAATAGGAACCTTAACAACGTGTGAACTTCAATGTAGTAGTTTAAGCCTGCACATGAGAATTTTAAAACAAAAACAATGACCCGTACTTCAACTTTTCAAACTCCACCATTCGCGTTTCTTTGTTCTCCAGCCCTCCCTTTTATCTCTCTAACCCGCTCTGAAAGCATGAACAGCAAATATGGAATGGAGTACGTATATGAGAAAGAAAAGCATACGCTCTATCCGAAACTATAAACACGATGGAAGCAAATAATTAAGGTTTTAATTTGATCCGCTTTTCGCGCATCGCTTGCAAAGGGAAAGAAAAAACAATCGCAATGAAGGGATAAAAAATGTGTTTTTTCTATTACAAAAGACAGGTGCTATATACAGCTACGCAGGTGTACTGTTATTTGTTTATCTAAGCGCTCCTGCAATTCTCAATTCATTGAGAGGCCAAATAGTATAAAATAAACTATATGAATAACATCATAAAAATCAGCGCATAAATAGAACAACTTTGTATACTCGTGTTCGGTTCAGGAACAGTTATTGAAAAAAGGTGATGGACCCAAAAGAAAGGAACAAATGAAAATGTTGAAAACAATTATACACGGCGAAATTCGCGTATTACTCTCACACACTAAAATATGTATGTAAAACCGTCACATGTTACATTTACATAACCTTCTCTAACAATTATCCTTTAATTTATATCCCTTTTACAAAGCACTATGAAAAACATACAGAGTTCTCGGAGTTCTTTTCTAATAGGCAAACGACTTGTTACTTAACAAAATCTTTAGAAGAAAATAATTAATTCTAAATAAAATAAACAAAAATTAAAATACCTACCTAGTTGTATTTCAACCATAAGTTGGATTTAAAGGAAAATGTATGTTCGAGATATCGACTTAGAAATAGAAAACTGAAGCAGTACACTTGTAGATTGGGGGCAGACAGGAAGAAGTACCATTAGGCGTAAGGGTAATGCATATTGAAATTGAGCTGGACAGGTAAGGAAGGGTTGGTCATTACCCCAAAGAGGGACGGGGTAGTGCTAACTGGAAAACCAGGAGACAAGTCAATACTCTACCTGGGGCACTCTTTTTGTGAACATCGATGGAGGCAGAGGTGTTAGGATGGTGATGTAAAACTTAGCGATGTGTGAAGGTAATGCGTAAGTGTGTGAAACCCCAACCAAGAAAAGTAAGCAGTATTGAATAAAAGAAAGAAGAAAAAGACGAAACAGTCTGCTGTTACCACTCCTGAGATAAAACAGCAATGCAAAGACTCTGAGCTAGCTATGAACCAAGAACCCATCCTAATCAATCCCGTAAAACTAACTCCACCCTTACTCCCTTCCAACCATGAGTACCCCCTCAATACCTTGCATGTATTTTCTGCGAGCGATTAGTATAATTCAAAAACAGAAAATTGGATAACTTCAATATCGATCCAAAAACTTCAATATCACCTTAACGGATATTAACAATAAATTGTTGTCAACCTGAAAGTCTTTCACTCCGAAAAGTTTTCGATATTTTTTATTTCCTCCTTTTTGTTATTACTAAAAATTATATATCTATCTATATATAGATATATATTTCTTTTCCTTATTTAACCGTTTTTTATTGTTTCCGTTTATTTACCTATCTGTTTTCTGTAATTTCACACACATACACTATACATATAAGCACCCATGCCCAGGGCGGGACTCGAACCCGCGACCCTCTACGCGGTGGAACGCTAGAGACATACGTTCTAACGACCATGACTACGAGGGCCGGCGCCTTAACCACTTTGATTGAATTACTACATATTTAAAATATTTACTTTAAAAATAAGAATAATATCTAGATCTTTCTGGCAATATCCCCGTACATTTACCTTTATTCAGAAAAAGCCGCACAATTTTTGTACATCACTTCTGTACCGGGTACATATACATCATAAGAGATGTAAAATGCATGGTACAAAGCACTGTATTATTAAAACACTATTTTATATACTTATTTATGTATAAGACTTTTCCGAAGCATCCGTTGTTAGTACCTAGAAGTTTTAATAGTTGTATTCATTTGGTTCTCAACATGTCATGAAAAGGGCGTGAAAATTTACGATCAGGGTAAAGCGACGCTACCCTTTTCTATCTGAAATAAAATGGAGATCTTTCAACAAGAGTATTCTATCTTTAACATGTGCTAGTTGCAGTTGTTATTAAGTTACAGCATAATTTTATTCCTGTGGCTACAGTTGTTATTGCCAGTTAGCCGTGGAACGTTACAGCTCACGTAGAAATCGTGAGCATTTGTTATCAGAATGGATCATCTGTTTGCCAAACATCCGTGTATTGCGTGAAGTTTACGGTGTGCATAGTCGTCCCTGTGACAGAACGAGTCGGCGTTTGATCCTCAATTGAATGGTTTCGATCTCGAAACATCTTGTTCCAGCAAGATGGTGCCACTGTTCATACTATTATCCAAACAATAGATCTTTTGAAGGATAAATTCAGAGGTTTCCTCATTTCCCATGATGGCGATGTTAACTGGCCCCCAAGATCAAGTGATTTAACGCCGTTGGATTACATCTTGTGGGATTATGTAACATCTCAAGTTTATGCCAATAAGTCAGAAGCAGTAAATGATCTTGTGAATAACATCAAGCGTGTTATTCGCGAAGTTCGGCCTAATTTACGAAGGCTGTTCAATAAAGAATGATCATAATTTTTCGCACTAAAATTCAATCTTATTATTTTCTGTTAGCTTAATACGAGACACACACTGCTGGTTCCTTGCCTGTGAGAACCAGGCAATTTCAGACATATTCAGTATCGCCTACCGCTGCAACGGAGGTAACATGCAGTTAAAGTTGATGTTAGAGGAAGATCCGGTTATTCTTTCAAACGCAATCACTGCTGATGAAACTTGGCTACCTCATTTTGATCCTGAGAGCAAACAGCAGAGCTCAGTGTGGAAATCTTCTTCATCACCAACCCGCAAAAAAGCAAAAGTGGTTGCTTTGTCTGGCAAAGTTACGGTCATCTCATTCTTTGATATTCATGGAATGGTTTATCAGCATGTTGTACCTGCACACACATATCAGTAACTGGACAACACTACAGAGATGTCCTGAAAACATTGCAAGTCCATAACAGGCGCAAAAGATCACATTTCCATGAAGCTGGCTAGATGCTGCACATGATAATGCGCGGCCACACATTGCCAATGTTGTTGCTGAATATCTTGCAAAAACAACGTGAAGTGCATACCTCACCCTCCCTATAGTCCAGATTTAGCCCCATGTGACATTCTTCTATTATCTAACTTGAAGAAACGCCTTCGTGGGAGGCATTATTCATCATCAGAAGCAGTGGTGAAGGCTGCGGAGGCGATTTGGAAGGATCTCTCAAAAAGTGGTTTCCAGCATGTCTTTGAAGGCTGGCAGAAATTCTGGGAGAGATGAATCGTATTCAGGGGAGACTATTTTGAGAAGGACCATCAAAATTATGCGGATGAGTAAAGGTACGTTGTCAAAAAAATATTGTGATCATTTTTTAATGAACAGCCCTCGTACGTTCTTCTACCATTGGTGTATGCGCAACGGTATATGCGTAACACAATGAAGTCGTGGCGGTCACTTGGCTAATGTTCTCTTGCACACGTAATGACATTAATTACGTTCCAATATAAAAAAGAAATAAACCTCTATCTTTTGTATAACGTGTTTTATATAAGTTCAAAGATAGGATCCCCTTGTTGAAAGACCCTTTAAAGCTATGAATGTAAACGTTGTCTTCCGTTAACTTGAAGTGCTTATAAGAATATTTTTGTAGGTACCAATTAAGAGTGTGCAGAAAAAAAACATGTGATGTAATGCATCTGGTTTGATCCTTTCTAAGTAAAATTATAGATAGCTTGAATGTGCAGTTAGCAGCATGAAAAGCGACCATTTTCCCTAGTTGGCTCTAGAGCTTAAGACTCAAGGATTCCATCTTCAGATAACGAACCTTTCAGCTTTACGTGATCAATTTCATTACTCTATGTGCAGAAATCTATTTCAGTTTTACATGCAGAGAAACAAACCAATGAAAGACAGTATCATCGATGCGAAATAAAGGCCGGTTCAAAAACTACTTCATAAATAGTTTCAGTACTCTAGTACAGAAGGAAAGATTGAACCAGGTACATCACTCTGTCTTGTAGAGGAAGGGAGAACAATTGAGGCGCAGAGAACCATAAGGGTCCAAGGCAGAGATGCATAGTATTTAGAAAAATAGATGTTTGTTAAAATCAAAATTTCTATACACGAAATTCCCATTACGAAAGATTGCTTGCAAATGTGATGTAAAGAGTAAATTATGTTGGTAGCACTAGACATAAACTGAACAGTGCAGAGAAAAGAAACAGTTATTCTTGGTACCTTATTAACTGAATATCAGGAAAACTATTTATGAATGTTTCATTAAAGAGGGTCTAAAGTATAGCCAGAGCCGGTCGACCACAGGGTGGGAAAATGCCAATACTTGCTAAAATCTCAAAATCTACGATCTTATGCTTTAAGTCCTTATGACTCTAAGCGCCTAAATTGTTTGTAGGTATCGTTAAACTGGACGACAAGCTACAACAATTATATGAGGCTCTTCATCGGCGACTGGAGACGAAGGTTAACGTTATTGCCGCCATCAAATGCCAATTAAAAACAGATATTAGGAAAGGATAGTGTACCATTTATGCATTTAATGGTTAGGTTATACTGCTTGAAAGTTAGGTCATATTTTCGGGAGGTAAATTATCCTGAAAATACTAGCTAGAATTGTATCCCAAAACAGACCAGGATAAACAATAAGAGGGAGGAGATATAATCCCTCAGCTTTTAGAAACCAACTTAATATAAATAGGGCCATTAAATATTCCTGGATACGTGCGAAAAGTAAACAAAGTACAGGATACACATTAAACATTTGAGGTTTTGTGTGGCTTTTCAAACGTAGGTCGAAAAATTTGATTAATATGAAATAGTAAATGATTTCAACATAAAACTAAACTGTCTAACTTCCTATGATGTGGGGATAACGCTTCTGATTGAAATTCAAGAGGTCCAGAGTTGGAATTTTGAATAGCTTCAAATACCTGGGTATAGCTTTTTAGTACTTTTTCATTACCTTGTACGATGAATGTTGAACACGCCAAGCCCTGCGGAACCTGGACTAATCTGAGTAGCATTTTAGTCATTTCATTCACGTCTAATAGAACCTAACCGGACGAAGTATCTTAAACCTTACAGAAACATCCGTTTAATTCTTTGTGGTTTCACTTGTCTCTCTCCTGTTTGCAATAATCGTGAGCAACTAAGGCTAATGAGGAGAGATACAAAATATTTTGTTTAGGTCAAGTATCGTTCTCAGTCTGGATTCATTTATGTTTATAGTACCAACATTATCAGTTATCTTCCATTAAAGGGCATATTTTTTCTAATTAATATAAGTTATGTTTTAGTCGTCATATTCTCTATTTTCCATCCAAGGTGAACGGCGACCACCTCTACTCTAATGTAAATTGTGTTATAATCTTTATCGAAATATCTGGCTCTAGTGAACATGGATTGTTTCAGTGCTTCAAAGGGGAATGCAGAGAAATTCTGTTGTTTGAAGAGTAATGAAACGAAAACCAGATAAAACTACGGATTAAAAGTGCTGGAATAATACCGCTTACATGTTGTTACCATTACTGTGTTGGCATCATATAGCTACAACCTTTAAATGCTCTCTCTTGACAATCTAAGGGCGTGGAGCTGCCAAAGGAAGCTGAATTTGTGAAATATACCTTATATTACGAGTGCAATGAACTTCTGTATAGCTGGCCATTTGATGAGGCATATACAACGTAAAGGTACATATCACCGAAGGAACCTAAAACTGGGGCAGAAAATTGCATGACTTTTTTTTTTTTTTGCCTTCAAATGCGACCTCTGGGAGGTAGCCTAAATGCAACCAGACACTGCAGAAGATAGGGTCCCTAACGGTTCCTGGTTGAACGCATATGACGCCGTTCAAGTCCGCCCACAAATTCTAATGTGCATTAAGGGAAGCGGTTCAGAGAAGGTGGGTCCGTCAGCAGTTCCTTTGACGCCGAAATAACCCTCCACAAGGCCAACCACTACGGCCCAGCCATAGAAACATTACCAGCTAGTTTTTCAGTTGTAAAGAATGACCACTCCAGTGTGCGTCTATGGACCCAGGCAATCACGAAATAACCGTGGTTAGTGCGAGCAGTCACGAGAATCAAACCAGAGGCGTTCCGAATACGAGATTTACACGTTAATTTTACAGAGTTACAGTTCTGCTTACCACCTTATAACATTATGCTGTCCTTAGAAGAACATTATAAAGACAAAAACAACCTTTAGTTAACCTAAGTGAAAGTATCAAAGTTTTGTGCTATTTATTCGCAGATAACAATATCTTCTCTTTAACCGTTGCAACTAAATATTTGCCTAATTTAAGATGAATTCCTCCACCATTTTGGATAACTGATACTTCATTTTAGTAATAGGCAGCTTTTACCCCCCAATACGTGTATTTTTTTCTTTAGGTTACGTTCTCTAGCGATAACTCTTATCGAACCACGAATTAAATGGCTGAAAAAATACTCCAATGAGGTCTGGTCCATAGAACTTAGAATTAGGATTCGGCACTACGACCAGTATTGATCCAATGTCCCCAACTGGGGCATTTCCGGGCGGAAGGATGAGGCGAGAGGAGAGAGAGGGCAGCCATCGCAAGGAGTTACGATATTGCTGTGGGCAGGATCCCTAAGGTTTACGTAGATAGAAGCCTCTCCAGGTAGACCAGGACAACGGACATTTCCCCTGCTTTGGTTTGGGAGTGGCCGGTTTGGAGGCAAGCAACCGTCCTAACACAGACTCAGAGTATATCATCGTAACATATAGCGCCGAGACACCCTTCGACGCTTTTGACCTAAAAGAGACTACCCGACAAGAGATGATGTGAAATGATAATCGAGATTAAATGGAGGGACTGGTTAGAAAAATATTATCTTGAAGCCCAGTCTGTACGACTGCAAAAAGCTTAATAGAAGAACGAAAAATCGGTTATATTTGACAGTATGTTTTGAAACGTCATCGAACGAATATATAGAAGTAGTTGCTCAACTTCTGTGTGATACATATAGATAGTCTTTACCGCCAGTAGAGCCACATAAAAACACTCCAGAATGAGTGAGATTTAGGCAGTTACAGCAACAAGGCCACGTGCCTCACGCCTTCGAAGTTCGCAGGTAGGTGACACAGCCTGCCGCCTGCTGTAGCTGTTTGTAAACATACCAAAATACTACAGGTAGCTCGCAGCTATTAAGAACGTCTTTAGCTTGTGAAATCGAAATAAATAACCTATTCTTTAGTTATTTCTTTATGAGTGTTTAACGTGTTCCAGGATTCCATTATAAGCTGGTGGACATATTCAGCTTAAACATTTTAGAGGGAAGTTAATGTTAGTGAGATTGAGGATGGAAGCATTAAATTATAAAAGGAACAGAACAATTTCAAATAATTGTAGGTAAATTCAACCAAAACTAAATGCCTTATGCAACTAGTCTAGCATTTTATTTCTCTGTGTTTAATACTATTAAATAAAGCATTTTAACTGAAAAGGAAGCTGCTGAGTTTACAGTGACTGAAAGCACTGTGCAATTAAGATCATAGCAAAATGATCAACCTTGGAACTGTCCGAGTCAGTTTCGACTTTTTCACTAGTAACTGCCCTTGGCCCCATTACTTGAAAGCGAGGCAATGGTCACTGATAAAGAGCAAGGAGTAATGCCTTTGTTTCGTGGCTGCTGCGTCCCAGTAACAGCTTTTGAGGTTCGCACACCAGTGGTTCTTACGGAGCCCAATCACAAGTAATGTATTTTTAATGCTGCATGAGATTTTCGAAGGTGCGATACTGAAGTTCGGACTAGTTAAGTTATAAACTACGAAACGGCTATATTAGTTTGGTGTCGTTTCGAAACAAACCATATACCATTACTTTTTATAGGGGAGGAATAATTTCTCAAGTCCTGTTTATTTAGAATGAGTTTTGTATAAGTAATAAATCTCAAAAGATAGTCACAATTTACCCCACACAAAATACATAGAAGTAATTTATTATATACACATTTATACATTTAGTTTGTAGAGCCAGTGATATTTGAGATATTCATTACTATTGGTTTTAATTTTCAAATATTCACAACTTTCCCAATTAGCAAGTCATTATTTATCCCTTGGGTATATAAGGAGAAGGCTATTACATAGAGACCAGGTCTTAGATGTTTTGACTCTAGCTTAAGTCTATGAATTTTCCAAGTACCATTAAGAAATGGGTAATACCGCTGTTGCTGCAAAAATTGATCTCGATTAACATGTACTAAATAAAGATATAAGAGTTTTTAGAATTGTTTTTGCTAAGCTGAGTATAAAATATAATATGCTACATAATATATTTTAATTCTATCCTCACGGATATTCCACTGATGACGAGAATTAATCTAATAAATAATAAATAATTTAAGAATAACAGTATTCTCAAGGTTACATTTATTTCAATATCCTTATTTATTATTTTAATTTAAGTAAGAGGCAAATCAATTACTATGAGTTCTCTCACAGTTGTAATATTTTCAACTGTAATCTTAGTGAACACGGTATGAGTAGGCTCACATCTATCAGATAGTTCCTGGTAAAGGCTGAACTTGAACCTTTAAGATAAGAAGATATTCTCTTATTTTCTGTTCCTTCCTTTCCTTACCTTTATTTATTTTCTTTTTACGGTTATTTCCTCTTCACTTTACATAAACTATAGACCTTGTTCCATACGGACGTTCACGTATACAGTCTTTGACCATGTTTGAATAAAACACTGGTTGCACTGTAAAGAAAACGAAGGTACTGGGAGCCGCAGCATTAAAATGGTCTTCACCAGAAATACAAACGAGCTGAAAAGGAGGCTATTTTGAAGCGAATTGCTTACTTTTACACTTACCATTACGACATTTGGCAAGCAGTAAAAATAACGTTTACTTAAATCTGAGAGATAGTTCGAAAGCACCAATGTGTAAACTTATACGGAATATCAAGTAATCTTCCAAAGTTATATTGCAAGAAGAAATGTAGAACTGTGAAAGTTATAGAAGAGAGGAGGTATGAATTCGCCGTTACACCTAAGGCATAGACTGTCTTTACTATATGAAAACAAGAGAAAAGCGGATCATAGAGCCCTGAATCACACTCCCATGGAGAAATATATAATTGTGCATATAGTTTCTGAGGTAGACGCACACCTGTGTTTTTTCGTGCGGTACAGAGTTATTGGAGCAGTTGAACTATTTAAAGTTTTAATTTATTCACAAAACACGTTGCCGCAGAGGCATTTCTTTACATATATATGGCTACAACGCTTCTTGGAACACTTAAACTAGTATCACAATTTCCGGTTGTAATTTGAAAATAGGGAACTTCACTTTCATATTTCTTTGACGAAATACACAGTGTTGTACAATTTGGTTTATACTATGTAAAGTGTACATTCATTTGAAAGACTTCATCATTGCTGTTCTCAAACTCAACAGCTTCTCTAGGCATTTTCTTCTTTTCTCTCTCACTAGTTTCGTAAAGATAACTTCCGTAGCTTACTAACCTACAAGCAAAGAACATTTTTTCTAAGTTAAGATCAGAAATTCATTTTCTATCTTGTCCTTTGCAGATCTTTATACAAGGAAATTTCTATTCACAAAACTAATGTTTGAACTGAGGGAACCCCTTTAGGAAGGAACATTCTTTAAAACGATGAGAACTGTTTTGTTGTTTTGAGTGAGCCTTTTTCATATCCATATCATGTTCTAAGTTATTAATTGTAATTGTAATTATTACACACTGAAAATTTTGTTGCAAATCTGCAGACCCTTGGAGATTTTTAACATCTGGAAATACCTTATCGAATGTTTGCTTAGTTCTTCCCAAATGTGCTCACATTTATTCATATTGATAATTGACTGACATGCTGCATTCTTACGTATCCGCCATATTTACACAAAATTCAATAAACACTGTTGCGCGTTCAAGTGCGGTTCATGAGCCGGTGATTACTCGCTTTGCGCTGCTTTGTTGGGGACTGGCTTTTACATCACAAACAGTAATTGTTGACCGTTAGTGCAGAAAAAGTAAGAATTATATGCTAGTACACTGATTGTGCCATACCTGAAGGAATGTTTATAGAGTAAACGTCATTTCTAGGACTAAAACTGCTTGCACAAAAATTAAGGAATTAAAATATACGACGGGGTATCGTAAAGTTTTAATTATCACCCGGTAGCTTTTATGCTAGAGATATGCAAATTTTTCTGTGTCATAATTGATCCCTCGGGACACAATTTTGGTAGTTTCAGTGATTTGAGTCCCCCTATTTTTTTTTTTTTTTTTTAACAGTGAGTTGCAGAAGTGGACTGAAATGTAATGGAGAAAATTGAGGCTCATGGTGTGATCAAGTTCCTGCATTTAATGGGAAAAACTGATGCCCAGGAAATCCATGATGAAATGACGACTGTTCATGGAAACGAGTGTCCATCGTATGACACTATTGTGAGAAATTTTCAAACTGATCACATGTCCCTGACAGATGAGCCAAAGTCTGGTAGACCGTCAAAGATAGACGATGCTGTCACTGTGAAGAAAGTGGAGTGTTCAGTACTGGAATACAGACGAGTAGCCATCCAAATGATCATGAATGAGACACATCTTAGCTATGGTAGTGTGTGGAGAATTATTCATGACGAACTGCACATGTCTAAGGTGTCTGCATGGTGGGTTCCACGTTTGCTAACTCCTTTCCAAAAGCAAACACGGCCTTACATTTCAAGACAGATGTTGGTACTATTGGAACAGAATAAAGATGATGTTTTTGAACGTTTGGTAACCACGAATGAATCCTGGATTTATAAGAATGATTCAGAGACTAAAGCCATGAGCATGGAATGGAAACATGCCGATTACCCCTCCCAGACAGGCAAAGATGCAAAAGTCAGCTGAGAAGATCAGGTTTTACGTTTTCTGGAACTGTCGTGGAGTAATGCTTACAAATAATCTTTTCAAGGATCAAAACATCACTGGCAGATACAACTGCTAACTTCTGGACAACTTACGATCAGCTCTGATTAGGAAACGACGCGGTATGTTCTCCAAAGGTGTTCGTCTTCTGGCTGACAATGCAGCAGCTCATTCATTTGAAGTTGACAAAACAAGGGAATGAGTCTTTGAGACCTTAGAGCATCCACCTTATTCGCCCGATCTCAGAATAGGTGACATTTTCTTGTTCGGAATTGAAGAATCAGTTGCGTGGTCGTCAATTTGGTAGTGCAAATGACGACATTAAGGAAGTGGAGGAGTGGTATAAAGCGAATTCTGTAGACTACTACAATCAAGGTATTCGGAAGGTCAAGAAACGCTGGGTAGAATGTATACATCTGGATACTGACTACGTAGAGAAGAACTTACAAGCACATATCAACACAAACCTTCTATCACAGTTTTAAATGGTAAAACTTAAAACTATACGACATTCCCTCGTACAGCATTTATTTAAATTTCAGAGGTTTCCGACTTTGATTGGAAGTATAGCTTACCTTGAGAAACTAAGATCATGAGGCGTATAAACGGTACGGTATAAAACTGTTGTTTTGTTATTGTTAAATGGTTTCATAAAGAATGCACGGGAAAGTAAACCAAATTAAAAAAAAAAGACATTATTCCAATTTTTAAAAGTTTCCGTATATGGTAGCAACTAAGAACTCGATTATTTGTAAAAAATAATTATGCAATACAAAACATTATGCAATACTACATAGGAATATTTTGTTTATGATGTAGATTATCAGCAACAGCTCAGTGTATCCAAGTTGATGCAGGAACTTTAAATTTCAGAATTCTCTTGAGGGCACATTTCAGCTTAACTGCGGAAATTACCTGTGTACGTGAGCCGATTATATTGGGATTACCTTACAGCATATTGTGTAGAATCTGCTACCATGCAGTGAATGTTGGTATGTTCAATGTTAGTTATTCAGCCACTCTCTTGTTATTCTTTTATCTTTTAATAAGATGATATATGACCTTCGTCTCTTCCTAATCTCATTTCTGTTCTTTTTGAGCAGCTAAGTAGTTCCTTGTGGCTTGTAAAAGAAAGGAGCTAGGCAGTGATTTATCTTCACCGGTGCACAAAACTACCAAAACCCGGTCACACAGAATATCTGTAGGAGCAAAGGATTTCATCAATGATGGAGTGCTACATAGACTATTTAAATACATAATTATAACATAAGTAACATTTGTTATAAATGTACATGCAGAAATCTTAAATTAGTTGCAAAAGCTACACGTAGTTTCATTTTGGAAAGAGTGCCTTTGAACATCTCTAATTGGAATGATTAAAGGAATTATATAGTTATATACAATATCTCATATAATATGAACGGATTTTAAAACTTAATGATAATTAATTTAAATTTCCATTATTCTCTATGAAATGTCCGTGCAGTGACCTAGAAGCCTTTACCCTCACATAATATAATGCATTTACTTTTCCAGGTTCGAATATTTGCTTTATTTCCTATAATTCCACTCTTGTATGGTTCCATGCTAATTACAAGAGGCTCCTTTTGTAATATTTGACTCCCATTCTTACCAAACAGGTAACAAAAGGCCTTGGAAATGATAAATGAAATTAAAATCTGGAAAAGAGGTTAGGGGGCAGGAACATTCCACAACAAATTTAGAGTACTTCCCCGGAATTTATTAGTAGTAATCAGTACCCCAGAGACAGGGAAGACATTATGGTGGTATTTGAAACCACGGACCTCTCGTTTGTCAGCATAGACCTTAATTATATCAACAGTAATTCTATTTATAAGACAGATCGATTTATAGTTAATGAAACTGCTATGATTTTTGGAGAATCTTCTTGTATATCTTCGGATCAGCATCACGTCAGTTTCATAAAAACATTCACACTTAGGAACCTCATATATTGCTAAAGTGAAATGTAGTAAACAGTATGATATGATATTTTTATGTGATATGATATTTATTTGTACAGTTTCCATTACAATTTCACTTCAATAACTTTAACATTGAACAAGCAGTATTATACATCCTGTACAAATACATGAAAATGGCTGACCCAAGATTTATTCACTGACTCAGGTTCCCTGGCCATAAGCCTTTGGTTTACCTGAGCAGCTTGGGGCTTTTCTTCTTGACCTTCGCTTCTTTTATCCTAATCCACTTTTCTCTTAACCTATATAAGAATTCTCCTTTACATCTATTTTTCTTTTCTCCCATCACCGTTAACATGCGTAACCCCAATATCTCTTTACTTACACTGTCCCATTTCTTATCCCATATTTTTCTCCTGTAATTTGTTAACTCCTTACATTCTATTAGGTAATTAACTATGCTCTCTTCATCTCCACAAAATTCACATATCGCTACCTCATTACTTCTCAAGCCTTTTAATTATAATATTCCTACTCTCATCCATGTTATGCCTTCTGTTTCAGTTTTGCCACATTGATTATATATTTTTCCCTACCCGATTCTGTCTTTAACTGCTTATGACATTTCAAAGATTTCTTTTCTTCGATACTTTCACTTATCTCTTGTTTATCAATGTTTTGTACTCCAATTCTCACTTTCTTCCAAAAATCGCTATGATTTATCTCCTTTGTCCTCCATAGATCTCCCATAGCAATCTTCGATACCATTCTTTCCAATTTCAACCACCAACTATTTGTATTTTTAATGTTTTTCTGTTGCTTCATGCACAGATTCAATAATTACCCTTTCTGTCTATTAATACACTAATACCAGAATTTCAAATTTCTCTCTATTATTATTCCTCTCCTTTTTGTATTTTCTAGCTCTAGTAATGCCAATAGTAAATAAAGCTACCCTGGATTGGGTTATCGGGTGCGTAATTTGGCACGGCTGGTTGTTGAGAGATAGATCAACGGTGATTGTTCCTAATGTCAATTCCGAAACGCCTTCAGGATGCAGCGAGCTCTTTCAATGGCTTTCTTCCCTGCCTCCTGCAAACACGCTTGACATTTCTGTGACTACATTTCGGCAATCATCTTGCGACAGTTCGTGAATTGTTGTATTGATATGGCGTAAAGTGCGGGTAATAATGTTTAAATCAAGTTTATTGCAAATTTAGTCAGCGGATGGAAAGCAGAAGAGGCTCTTCCGCTCATTATTCAGTGCATAGCCACCCGCAAAGAAAAAGAAATTGAAGGCACAGAGGTACCGAACTATGTTGCACTAGAAAAGTGAAATGATTAATTTGGATTTAATTGTAATTTTATAAAGGTCATTAAAATGAGCTATAGCTCCATATTATGCGAAATCTGAAGAAGAATATTTTCAGGTTTGTATGCTGTAAATTACGCAGGAAACCGCAAAGTTCAAGAAAAAAGGAACGAGAAGAGAACACAATTCCTTCAAGTTGTGAATATATAAGCAGTTGCATATTTTATAACACTGAATCTGGTTTGTGCAAGAACTATATTTGCTATGGATCACTGTGTTTGTTACCTAAAGAATGATTACTGTGAAACACAGATAAACTAGTCTTTATCATTTTTACATGTTTTTCTGTTACGAATACGTCACAGTTTTCCGAGCTTTCTACCGGTTATTTAGGTGTTTGTGCTGCCCATTAGTGATTCTGACGTATACCAAAATGCATACGTCTGGCAATGCGTGATTATAAGTTCGCACAAGTGCAACATGGTTCACTGCTTAGTATTCTATTCTCTCAAATCTTCATTGTACCAGAAAAGCTCCTACGCTGTTTGTTCTAAAGAGGTATATAATGGCGTACATTAGAATCATTAGGTAATACTCCTTCGAAGTGTTTGGCTCTATTTTCTAACCAAACAATAGAATAAATGACATTCAGGTTTTGTTTAATTTCCGTAAAGTTGTTAAATACTTTTCCTGTATAATAATTTTAGGCCGAACAGGCTATGAAATAGGTTCTGTTAAAACGCGTATCATGGGCTATAAAAATGTGATAATGTGCTGAAAAGATAATATATCCAGGACAACGTGACTGACTTTCGGCCTTGGAGTGAACGACTGTCTTTTATAAGGCTAAATGTCCTTTATTTGTTTGCGTAGTTCTCTTTTAGATCTATGAATTTTGTTCAATGTTTTTCCAGTGAATAGATTCCATTACTGAAGTGTGATATTGGAAGTGTGCCAAGTATCCATCTGCGGCTGCCATAAGGTCTTCCTTGGATGCAAAATATTTTTCAGCAACAAACACCTTTAGATGTGGGAATGGATGGAAGTACCAGGATGCCAATTCTGGGGACATAGAGGATGTTCCAACTATCAAAATACATTTTTGAGCAGATTCATTGATCTGCTGCTTTAGTAATCCAGGGCCTTCTCGCATACGTTTTCATTCAATGAATCCAGGAGATTTGCGTAATATTCGCAAGTTACTGTTTTTTTTCTTTTGGAAGGTAACCAACAGGAATAAATCCTTTTGAAACTCTGAAAACATTTTACAGGACATTTCTTGTAGATAAAATACTCCTCTCCTTCTTTGGATCAGAGCAGCCAACTTCCTACCCCTGCTTCGAGCGTTTCGCTTCTGGCGTGTATCAGTGGACAGTTATTGTTCATCAACAATAACAGATCAGCAGACCTAACACTACCCAACACTACCCAACACTCGATCCTTGAAACATCTTTTATAAACATCAAAAGCAAGAATAGAAGAAGTACCTCAAGAGTTTTATGGAGCGGGGCCCATGATAGACGGACATGGACCACATCCAAATTTGAGATGAGGCACGTGTTTACTAGAACGGTTTCCATTATCTCATCTGCAAGAACACATCATACCATGAGCCAGCAGAGACATATGGGTGCCACTTATGCGGACAAATATGTGTACGTTACCACATAGAGCTGTGTAGGAAAAGAACCAAATCAATTAAAGACTATGAACACCAACGTGCCACAACTCAAACTTCAATAATTTGTATTTGTTTGAAAATTGACCTTCTTTGTATGGCCATTTGGCTGAAATAAAAGTTTATTAAATCAGCAGACAAAAACAATTACAAATCTTAAAATTGTAAAAGTCTTAAAATTGTGAAAATTGTGTATAAAGAGGTGCGGGTATGCGGGTATAAATATATATGTGAAGAGGTTATAATTAAAAAAATAAAAGCCATAAAACTTTTACTGAACAAAATTTTGCAAGAATGGGACAACAAAATTTTCTTCCTAACTCAAGCTACCTAGCGTTTTTATGTAGAAGGTCTCGGTATGTTTATTTTGAAAAACAATTTCAAATTATTTTGATAAAATGTCACATGTTTAAGAGGTTTTCATAAAAATTGCAATTTGTATCTTTAATTATTTGGGGTTAGCTTATGAAGTGCTAGTTATCGCCAAGTTTTGTACAAGTTATAAATCTTAAGCGCTACACAAAATCTTACTATAGAAACGCAAAATTCGTTAAAGTCGAACTTGTTTTAATTATATTACTGATATGTTTTCCTTTATTTTGTTTTAATTTCAATGTCTGAGATTTTCTCAAGTGAGAGGCGTTGCTTTTTCTTAATTATGCTAAATGATGCAGTTTCAACGGCATTCCATAGCGATGCAACGTTTAGAAATTCAATTATTGCTTTAAATACAGTAGCATACAACGGAATGTGTAAAATTTGAGAGTTTGTCTGGATTAACAAAGCATGATTAAAAATTAGGCTTTGTAAGTATTGACTGTTGAAGAATGAGTAGACGATACTACGTCAATCCAAAATATTGTAATTTTTCCAGAAACAATACATCACTTATCCTAATATAAATCATTTAGCTTCCAATTCAAGTAATGAGGCTCATTTAAAGACATTTAATGCATCATTAAGGTAAGAGGTATTAAGTTCTGAAAGTAAATTGGACTGGATTAAGAACTTTCGAGTTATGAGGGTGGGATAAACAGTTTAGAGCCAACAACTATTGAGGCTGTTTATGGACGACGGTGAGTAGTCAACAACGGAGGCAAACAACTTTTGTAGTGAAGCTGTGGTTTGTGATGGATGGATGTTCGGAATTATACGGAACGCCACAGGGAGGAGAAATCCTGCTGCAGCAAAGAGGTCAGCAAGCCAGGGATACGATCGACTGCCAAAATGAAAAGAGACGGAGAAAGGCCGAACGGAAGATTGATTGATGTAGCGTGGAGGTTCGTTGATTGCCTAACCAGCGAGAAACGGCAGTTATTGTGAAATCTCACATTATTAGGGGTGTATAAAATGATTTTATTTATTTTTAATGGTCACACACCGTCTACCACGACTCTTTCATTTATGCCAATTTGTGGTTAATATTTCGGAACAGGAGCTCTCAAACTCATCCAGTGGCGTATCATTACATTTAATACAGAATGTTAGATCCCCCATTTAATATTATGTGCGTAAAAATGTATTTCACCAGAAGCAGAAATACAATTAAATGTATATTAATTGGACAGCATTCATTGACGTTATGTAGGTATATATTTTGCAACAAACCTAAAATTCAACTGAAAATTTTAATTACCTGTATCAAAATTGTTAAATAAAATTAAGATTCATTATTCTAAATCCTTATTAATTTAAAGAAAAAGCTTAAATTTTACCTTACAACTCATTTGGTAGAAAAAAACTCGAATATGCTTCTATTATTTGGAATTCTAAAGCTAGAAAACAAGTAATATTAATATAAAGTACATTAATTTTTTTAAAATACACATTACTTAAAAGAATTGGCTATTAAAAGAGCAAATATATTGCGAAACCCTTCTAAGAATATTTGAATTCAAAGCAATAAATTTCGGAAGATACTTTGCGGGATTAATATTTCTGTATAGAAAGTTGTTTTACATTTTTGATGGTATAAAATTATATTAAATATATTTTTATGTACCAAACTGAATAAGCATATTCAGGAGGCTTTTTTCGCCTCCAGAGCGGATACACAAATCCATAAAAATTTAATATTAAGAAAAATTATATATTTATATAACGAACTGCATTATTAGATATACACGTTTTCAAGAGATCTGAAACTATATTCTAAAAGGCTATACTTTCATTTTTCACTACTCCCGTCCGCCCGTCCGTCCCTTTATTATTTGTTTGTTAATTAATTATTTGTTTATAATTTTTAAGCAGCTGTTTCTGTGCATGAGATGAATTAGGATTTTTGGACACGAGTCAGTTGGAGAATTCAATGTCATATCGGCACGTTGACCACAGTAGTTCAATGGTTAGAGCGGCTGTACGGAGACCAGAAGATCCGTGGTTCAAATCCCGGATATGGCAATGAATTTTTTTAACCTGCCTCTACCTTTCCAAATTAGGATTTTGTTTTCCAATCTTACCTTTTAATGTTACCTCCCCTCCTTCTTTCTATCTCAATCTGTCTCTCTATCTCGTTCTGCCCCTCTCTTTCTCTCTCTCGCTCTCTTCCTCTCTCTCCCTCACACGCCTTGGTAGCGTAGATTGTAGCATATCTGCTTCACGTTCAAGAGGTCCCGAGTTTGAATGTCGGTCAGGGTAAATTACCTGGATAAGGTTTCTTACTGGGTTTTCCCTTATCCTCAAAGACGAATGTCGGGTAACTCTTAGATATATGAACCCCGGGCTCGTTTGAGCATCATTTCAACCACTTCACTTACCTTCCGACATGACTTAACGTTGGAGGACGTAAATTAAGAAAAAAAATCCACACACTCAAACAAAACATTTCAAATATCATATTTAGCTTCATTATAATACATTTTACGGTTAGTTTACTGTGAATTACTCAGCCAATTTAGAACACTTCAAGCTTCAGATCAGGTGCCCGTTTACCTCGCCTCTGTGGTACAGGATTAGCCTGTCTGATTCACATCAAAGAGGTCCCGAGATCAAATCTTTGTCAATGTGAATTTTCTAGATAAGATTTTTCGCTTGCAGTATATGCGCTTACATAAATTATGAGCGATCAAAACGGATTTTTACCATTTTCTTTTATGATTCAGTAGTAAGTTTCTCTTCCCAATATGATTTAGTGCTATATAGCTACTACAAACTGTTCCTGAGAAGGCCTGCTCCCCCCCCCCCCTCTCTCTTTCCCACTAATTCATATTAATAAATTTAGAGCTTTACAGTACATTTACGGCACTTGCATTACCTATAAGTGTAGCATGGATGCATGAACCTGAACTTAGAGTCACTTGGACCTATATGCTGGTCTTGAAATGTACAATCGTTTCCATGACATGACAAGAAATAGCAGAAGGTGACAGCGTTTTACAGAAGTAACGAGGTTTGAAACATTCAAACCAATATTAGTAGCTAGTGATCAAAGCAGTTACTTAAGTTAATTCTTTTAAGAAAATCCACGTATTTTGTTTATATCTGTTTATCCCTAATACGAAATTAATAAAATTTATTCCGAATGAAAATAGTCTATGTAATATATATGCAGATATTTTAAAGATCTTTTGTTTTTTTCATATTTTTGGTAGGTACGAACTTAAACTTCAAATTTGGTTTTAAGATTTGGCAGTCAGAGGGATATTTACATACCTTCTGTACCTTCCTTTAAAAAGCTTTTATTATATTTAGAAGACCATAAATGCTGTTTACAGGGAAATCTGGATATTAACTTGTGGGTGAAATATAACTTACCATCAGAAGGTAACAGATAAATAATAAATCTTACGCGTTAGTTTCATAGAACATGTTTAAACATTCAACAGACTGATCCTACAAAAGCTTATATTCTTATCTTCATTTCAATTGAAATAAACATTTGTACAGATGACTTTGCTACATATTTTCTTAACCTATTCCATTTCCTTCACTGTGATATCTTTTGTTTTATTATTTATCACCTTAATATTTCATTAAATAGCCATTATAACATTTCTGTAAAGTAACTAAAATTTAAAATTCATAAGCAAATTTGCCGCCGGCTATATTTAAGTAACTGTTCCAATCATTTGTTCTAAAATCATATAGAACAGAAAAGGCTTCGGAAATTATTTCCATAAAATTCAAGATATACATTTTGTTTTAAATATTTTATAAATATGGCTGTGTAATATTTTAAGCAAAATATTTCTGTGTATAATTAAAATTCTTGTCAAATGTTTCATATCAAGGTTAGGGATGGATATTCTCCAGACAGACAGACACTCACCCGGAGCTTTTTGTATATGCATTTTACCCTTGTGAATCTGGAACCTTCTATTGCGAGATCTTAATATTACATTTTGGTGCGGGTCCAAACCTCCTGAGTTTAACATGTATGTGGAAGAAAAAATGTTATGCTTTATTTTTATGAAACTTCATTATTATATAACTTACTGATGAAATCTTATTAAATGTTAGAATGCAAAACTATATTTAGCCTACCAACTAATTGTATTAAAAGTAAATATTAATTCAGAATTAGGTTATAAGAAACTATACTTAGCCAGGATCTGCTTTAACTAGAATTCTGACAGATTTATTGCGTTTTGAAGTTTGGAGTGAAACGCCAGCATTATATCACGTTATAAAAGTCGATAACACCATAAGGTGATGTGTCAGATGCAGACAGAGTATCATTTATTTGTGAAGCTACCCCCTAGTGCAGGAGTCTATCAGTTCCGCAAGAGGAAGGGACGCAATAAAAGAGGGTAATGGAGCAGGCAGATCCCTATTGGTGGCTCACGTCACTCTTCAGTCCTTGACATTCATCGAGTTCCCTGGGCTGCAAGTGGATTACTTCATTCACTCCATTCTGATCCCTTTGAATGAGGGCACCTTCGTGAAAGCTGGCCTTATGCAAGCAAGGCTTATAAACTTCGAGACGCGTTAGAACGTTGACTAGAGATTCGGGAACCCTGGAAAGAGACATCACATTTGCATTCGCCTGGTTGGGTAACAAATTCTACGTCCACTGTATAGGTGCCAACTACACGGGACAAAAGAGCCTGAGCACCAGATGTACTCCGCTCTAGAGGTCATTGTCCTGGAATAAATTCCTATAAGAATAGAAGCTGAATTCTCAAAATGTACATAATATAATAATTTAAGTATATAAGCTGATATACAAGCTGAGGCTTTCATGGCCGGTGTCTAGAAGCTAAGTGTTATGTTCCGGGCTTATGGGCTGTGATCTAGAAGTTCTTAAAGAGACGTTTCGCCAGACTGAGCTGTCTTATTAATTTAAGGCTTGAATTATAATTCTCGTGGCAATATTTCAGACATATCTTGGCAAAAACAATTTGAAAAAATAAAAATAATGCACATCTTCAAAAAAGAAGATTGAAAGAGAAATAAGCTTGAAAGGTCTTATCTTTGTGTCGGTTTGGAAGACTTCCCTGTTTCCTCTTTGCGTTTTCTCGGGCGCTTGATAGTTCTTCCTGGAACTTGATTAACACTTCTTCAACACGGTTAGATTTATTTCGTTACCCAAGTTGACAATGCTCTTCTTGCTTTTTAACTGTATATTGTTTAATGTATCCTATTTCTTCACTTTGAATTAGCTCCATTCCTTGTGAAGTTTCTACAGGAACCTTGCTACAGGCATCAATTTCAATTCTAAAAAAATTAATTAACTATCCTAGGCAACAAAGCATTATTTTCTATCATAGTTTTATGTTTACTTTCTCTAGTACTTACCTTCATAGTATATAAACTATATAATATTATCCATATAAACGTGAACCATTTCAATAGACCATAACTTTTTAACCAATAATAGAACATACGTGCAACTATGAGAGAATATAGTACAAAATTGGGAGATTACATTACACTACTTACATCTCAGAGAAAGTATTGGAAGTGTCATCCGCCAGCATCTATACATGTTTGCACTCGTCTCACGATATTCTCTGAAGTTTTAAGGAGATGATATCGAAATGAGAGAAGGTTATTTACAGCAAGATGGAGCAAATGACACCATAGAACTTGTAATCAGTTTCTTTGATAATCAAATAATCTCAAAATCTCTATGGACCCCAGATCCTCTGACCTAAACTCACCTGCATTTTCCTTATGGGGGTATGTAAAATAAAGTGTACAAGAATATGCCACGGACAATTGATGTTCTCAAGAAATCCATTCGAACCCAAATAAATAACATTGGCGAGGATGCTCTCCGTAAAACTTCAGAGAATATGGTGAGCCAAGAGTAAACTTGTAGAGATGCTGGTGGAGGACACTTCCAACATTTTCTCTGAGATGTAAATAGTGTAATGTAATCTCCCAATTGTGTATTTTATTCTCCAAAAGTTGCACGTGTGTCCTAATATTTCTTCAAACGTTATGGCCTATTGAAGTGGTTCAGGTTTGTATGGAACGCACTGTACTATTCCGTGATACCAGGAAAAACTAAGTAAACAAGAAGTCTTTACAAATATTTGACATCCTCAGATAAAAAGAGTTATCCTTTTAGAAAACCCCTGTGCATGTTCCAATTTTCTGTGAAACTCCACACTTTAATTATGACATATTGGTAACATGCTAACTTGGTTACACGCTCTAGTATATGGTTTATGTTTTCATTCGTGTAGATGGACAGGAATCCTTCTCCAATACTATTTTGGTGCAGAATTCAGAACATATGTATTCCTTGTGATCTCAGTATTTAAATTCCACGTAGTACTCTATTCATCTACAAAACGTAAGTTTCAGAGAAAGTCAAACTTATTGTAGCATATGTACACTTGGGAGCTTTTAATCAGAATTGGGAAGTCAAAGTCTTAGAAGATGAGGAAACCGTTCATCTATGTAAAGAATAGCTCATAAATATCAGGCTTCAGAATTCGCAGTAATTTTGCGGTGAAAGAGGGATCATTTTTATAAAGTCCAAAATGATTGTACATATCGGTATATAAAAGGTATCCAACTTTATATAAGTATTTAATTTTAAACGTATATATATTTATAGTTCTATACAAAGTAACCAGTTCAACAAAACTAAATAATAAGGCTTGGTCTCCAAACTAAAGGTCTTATGTGAACATGAAATTGAAGGACCTCATTTATCTGGAGCTCGTAAAATTTTCAAATGAAAATAAAATGTACAAACTAAACAAATACGTAAACTATACAATGCGATAGTACATAATAATTTTATCTCAATGGAATACGTGCTAAAATCCCTGTGATAGGCAGTCAAATAAACCCTATAACAGATTCAAAATAGGCACTAATATAGACATTATCAGACATGATAAAAGCTGATATAGGTGCAATCATTTATTTATTTACCGCTTAAAAACATTTTTTCTGCACTGCAGCATAATATATAAATATAAAATATCCATGTATCCTATATCAAATCCAACTATTTTTATAACGGTGTTTTCACCGCAAATATAGTTTTTTTTTCAGCATTACAGTGTTTAGTTACCAAATGTTTAAGACTGTAAAATCTATGTTGAATACTTTTTACACTTCCACACCGGATTTTAAAATTATTGAATATTCTATGTATAACTTTTAAACACGCCGTTGTTGCGTTTGAAATTATATCTAATCCTTTTAGAGCAGTACTGTGTAAAGTTCAAACTTATGGACGGAAATTGGGACAACATCAACAATGATAGAGTTGAACAGCAGCAGAAAGCCTGTACAACTATGTTGGAAGTATGACCCCTGATAGCAAGTATTATATAACAACCAGCAGGAGGAAGGTTTAAGGGACGACTGAGGACGAAATGGGGAGATAAATGTAGATAGACCTTGATGAACAACGGGAGAAATACTCATTCTTTGATATGCTAGAAGACAACAATGTTTCATAAAGTGAATTAGATAAAACTCTACCATATAGTACAGCGAAGTGAACAAAATTGATAAAGTTATGATTACAAATCAAAAATCAGTCCACTTATTTTTAAGGCTTGACGCTAATTTCTTACTCTGTATTTGCTAATGTCAGCCGCAATCTTACTGCTTCCAGTCACAGGTAATTTTTGTAATTGGGATTTTAGTTCACAAAGAGAGGATTAAACCAGAGTACGTATTTACGATAGGAACCAGTGGGTTCAATGGACAGAGATTATGTGGGACCATCGCATTTAAGCCAAGTTTGTAGACCATTTGGATGGAACCCATAAAGTAACAAAAGCGTTGGGATTAGCAGTGATATTTACGCAGAGGTTCACGCAGTCGTGAGCGTTAGGACCTAGTCTTTTTAAGTTCATTCCCTCTTTTCGCTCATCATTGCGTTCACTATCTCTTTTTCTCTGGCATCTCTATCTCTGTCTCATAGCTGTGCACATAATCGATATCAGCTGCCATCCGTTTCGCCGGTTTTGTAGCCGCTCCTCTCTGGGGGCGAGCAAAACGCGGCCAGATCTCGCCAACTGAGAATTTCTGACACTGCGCTTTGTTATCTTCCAGTTCAACCTATTCGAAACTGCCACCGTGTTCCTGGGACCGGACAGAATTTGATATGAATCATATATCGGCTTGCGCAGTTTATCAGCTCTGCGACGGTTACAGAGACGTGAGAGAGACACTGTGACGTTCTGCGGAAAAACATCCAAAAACACAATACAGTCTTAAGTTTATTGCAAGGCTCTTCATTTGAGAAGAAGTCCAATATTTTATATTTCACATATTCTAAAAACATGCAGATTCCCCCCCCCCCCCCAAAAAGGAAACGATATTTCGCATTTATGTTTGATGAAATACGGTATAAGAAATGTACAGTAACCAAATTAATAATTTATAATTCATGAAGCGGTAGACTCAAATTCAAATATTCAATGTCATAGCCGGAATATAGACCATAAACTCACGTGAGTCAATTGATAAGTATATTACCACCCGAACATACGTATTACATCCAAATAGCTTATTTGCGAGAGCAGAGACACGGAAAATCCAACATACCAACAGTCACATCACAAAGCTTTGTTGAAAATTAGAAGTTAATTAGTCAAACGTTTTGACACCTGAATTATTTTATGTAATGAAGAACACTGACACAAGTTTTTTGGGGAAAACAACATTTTCAAATTATAATGTGTATTACATTAGTGATCAGAAGTTTGGCAAAGGCTGCATAGAACTGATATTAGTATATCAATGGTCATAAATAGGCATAAATAAACCAAAAAGCTGTAATGAAGTTTAATTTGTGTATGTTTTCCACAAATTCATCCGATTTCACAGATGGACTGCCTTAAATTTACACATGCAAATTATATTAGTTAATCCCATAAGTAGAGCCTGGAATTTAAAGCAAAATGCTTAAAAATATTTTCCTGAAATAGGGAGTTTGCTTGGTTATTTTATGGTTTTTAATTTAAATATCTTATTTAATCCAAATCATGTAAATTTAGAACTGAATTTTTCACTCCTAGCCATTATTTTATCATTCAGGTGGTTTACATCGTCTCTTTGAAAAAGGAGTCAACATAAAGACGTGGATCTTCTTGTCTCATTCCAAATTTGTCTTTACTTCCTCAGACTGTTTTAACTCGATGGGGTTCTTGGTTAAATGTTGTGCAAACCTATGCAGAACATTTAATCGAAGTAAAAACAGTGTTGTACTATCTTAGATGCAGAATATAGGCTGAGCGAGACTTGAAAACTATGATAATCATTATTTAAAATTAACTTTGTGTACCTTAAGTTTGGGTAAAGCTGTTTGTTGATGGTTAAGCTTAAGTTCTGATGACTGGCAAAACATGTACTTTGGATTGGTGAACCTCACATCCTGGTGATCAAGGGAAATAATGCACGGTTGACCAGTAACAGGTCTCAACATGTTTTCAATGATGTAAACAATGATTGCACAAGATGGTGCAAATATAGCTAGCGTGGGAATTGCTGATTTGGCTTTTGGGTGGGACCCCTATTTAAGCTGGGTTGAGTTAGCGCACGTGTGGGACTTTCTGATGGACTCTAGGCTGGGCTCTATGCTGGATGAACTCGGTATATTCCTCTGTCAACATTAACCAGAGTTTATTTTAAAGGTGCTACTAAACGTTAGATCTTCAGCGGGGTGTAGCGTACCAGACATCTCTTGCGAGGTTCAGCGTTGCTAAAGGTATAGTTACACTATGTCACTATGTATTTAAATATTCCTAAAGCGCCCCTGATCTCATCAAGATCCAGGGCGTGCTTTGTAGAAGTGCAATGCATTTAGGAATACATTTATTAATTTAGGGTTGAATTAGATGTTTCTTCTACTCTAGCTTCCCATGTTTCCTAGGCCCCATAGCTACGCTCCCAGTTACTGTATAGGGTTGTGAGTAAATGCCCTTAATTTTAGCCCCTATAATCCTAATTTAACAATATACAAGCAGTTCTGTGCCACTGCACAGGAACGATCTCCTAATACTGGCATCCAAGATAAAGTACATCCATAACAGTTTCTCCGAAATACCTGCAATTAGAAAACAGTTGAAAGTTCTAAATTGGAACATTCACTTTCTCTGATAGATGAAATTTCAGTAACCAGGTCTTCGGAGGCTCATGGGGTTGCTAAAACCACCTTACTGAAACTCAGTAAGGTAATAATGAAAAATCATGATTGCGAAATACTGAATAAAATTTCTAAAAAGAAATTTCTGATACAGAAACGTATATTGAAGAGGGCATCATTCCAGAAGAGCTGTGTTGCCTGTCTCATATTCCAGTAACGTCATGTGACTTGAGATTTCCTTTTCATAAGAAAAATCTCGGTATAAAATCAGGAGCTTCACACAAGAAAATCTCTATACAGCCTTCCTCGTGTACTGTAAAAGGCTTACGTAAGTTATGAGTTCTACGAAACAATATGTTTATGATTCAATTTTTATTTTTATTTGCTTATTTTTGGTGCTTATTTGTTCCATTTATCGTGCCTATATGCCTGTTTATTTCACCATTTGATTCCTTTTTAATTCTACGTCCTCCAACGTTAAGTCATATCTTGCGATGAATGGGAAGGGTGAAATGATGCTCAAATGATCCCAAGGTCCATAGAGCTTAGAGTTACCCGAAATTCCTCTTTTAATTTAAGGAAACGCCCTGGAAAAACCTTAATCAGGTAACTCACCCTGACCGAGATTCGAACTCGGGACCTCTTTAACGTGAGGCAGACACGCTACCACTACGCTACCGAGGTGAGCGCATTTGATTGTGCTTACAAATCCGGGCTCAACTCATAAGTATGTCGGTTTTCCGATTTTAAGGTTCTAGAAAATGTATTGTGTTTCCTTGCTTTGATAATGTTATTACAGGATGCATGGCTAGTATTGCGTACATTGCCAGCATGTATCAGTTCTCAATTGTACACAATCATAAAATGGAGATAAAGTTTGAACTTCGTGTTCTTCTAAAACATTAGTGTAAACCAGATTATAAAGTCGCTGCAGCAGCTTAAATATGTGAAGTGGAAGGAGAAGGTATCTTAAGTGAGTGTGTGGTACAACGATGGTTCCGACGTTTCAACAATGGAGATGAAAACACTAAAGATTTACCACGTTCTGGAAGACCTAATATATGAAATATTGAGGAAAAACGCCAAGTTTTGCAAGAAAATCTGCAAAAAGTACCCGTAGGCTTTCTAAAGAACTTGATGCATCAAAAGATGTCATATATCGCCGCATTAAGACAATTGGAAAATCAGACAGGAACTGCAGATCTGTACCTCATGAACTGATACCCCAACAGGCTGAACGTAAAGTCGATATCTATCATCAGCTTATCCGTAACCCCATGGGAGATAGATTGGTCACGAGAATTATCACTGGTAATGAAAAATGGCAACATTACCAAAAACCTGGTGCTTAGAAACAGTGGCTTGATCCCCGCCAACCTGGCAAAGTCATCGGCAAAAGTCAGATTGATCCCAAGGCAATATTGTTTCTGGTGGAACTTTGAAGGTGTGATTCACTGGGAGATTACTCAAAATTGGCGGGCGATTGAAGCTGATCTTTACTCTCAACAACTGGAACGAGGTCATGAAATTTTGAAGCATAGATACCCAGCGAAATAGAATCCTATTGAGCAGGTTAATGCAATACCGCATTGGGCACGAACAACCAGGAAAAAAATTCAGAAATTGGCAGGAATCGAAATTCTATCACACCCAGCATACAGCTTTGATCTCGCACCATCGAATCATCACCGTTTTCGATCCAAGGCCCATATTCAAAGTGGAAGAAATTTGACAAAATTGAAGCACTGCAAGTGGGTGTCACTGAATTCTTCGCATCAGAAACACAGAGTGGTACTGGGATAATAAGCCTCGCTGAACTATGGCTCAAAACCATAAAATCATAGTCTATACCTTGAAAATTAATTAATTGCTTCTCAGAGCACATTTTAAATAATTGTTCCTAAAAAAGAACATTACTTATGATACAGTATCTATATAACAATAGTTAATTAGCAGTAATCCACTCTTAAAGTTCTTCGCGTTAGGTGTAGTTGTGTCTTGTAAGGCGATTGAAACGCCTCATTCAATTTTCTTCCGTCCTGTACTTCTTTTTCTTTTTGCTATGCTACCCCTTACTATTGGTGTAATACACTCCTCCCTTTTGCAATTCATTGTCATAGGCTGGAGTACCTTCTCGTATCTCTTTAATAACTACAGTTCTTACTCGGTCTTTTCATCTAATTTCTCAGCAGTCTTATTTCTTTCCAATATTCCTTGTTTTCTTGTCGCCTTTGCCCTTGTTTCGAATGCATGGACGGTTTATGTATACATTTTTACTTTTTTTCACTTGCTCCATTTATAGCCCACCTTTAACTCCAATGGTCATATCGGCGGCCGTTTTCCTTAGGAACATATCGAGGGTGTTAACACGTATTTGTTGGGTTTTAATCACTAGATCACGCTCGCATTAGCACTCTCATTCATACTTCCAGACTCTGGGCAAGATAAGGAATTATCTTGGTCGGAAAAAAAATCCCCACCCCACCTCTACCGACTGAACTATGGGGCCAGCCATTCACTTATTTTGTAGTATCACCAAAACACTAATTTAATCAGTTAGATTTATTGCCTTTATATTTTCATGGTTATATTCTTGAATTATATTTAACTGTGAATAACCTACTATTAGTTGAGTATGAGGTGTAGGACGATAGGTCACGCCGTGACTGACTGGTTAGGCCGCTTGGCTCTTACCAAGGCGGTCCGGGTTCGGTCCCAGATGACCACACAGTGAGATTTGTGGTAGACAGCTCGGCGCTGGGGCGGGTTTTCTCCGAGATCTCCGGTTTCACCCCCCTTCTCATTCCACAACTTCATCTCATGTATCATTAGTGCCACATGACGTATGTAGAAAAATGGGCGTTGAACACCACACATTTAATTCAGTTTTTCCCTCGTATATAATTATCTCCTCCTCCAGTTTACATATCTGAAGTAACTTATGCAACGGATATTTCCTAATAATGCTAAGCAACGCAAATAAGTGTTTCATAATAACGGCTTCAACGTGCAAGTTGATTTTGAAACTGCCATACACATTTTACTACCACTGAGTATCTGTAATCTGTGTGTGTGTGTAATCTAAAAGATTTATACAAAGAGATCGGGGCTATTGAGCACCAAAAAGTTCATCTTTCTTTCTTTACTTTAACTTGTTTTAAATTTTAGCTGGAAATAACTGGTAATGTAATTATTTAAATGTAAGGTCACAACAATATTGGATTAAAGGCAGCATAATTGTTTATATTTATTCATTTTTTCACTCACTCACTCACTCACTCACTCACTCACTCACTCACTCACTCACTCACTCACTCACTCACTCACTCACTCACTCACTCACTCATTCATTCATTCACTCACTCACTCAATCATTTATTTATTTGCTTAGTTACTTAATACTTATTTACTTAATTATTTATTGATTTACTGAATTACTGATTTACTTATTTACTGATTTATTTATTCATTTGCTGATTTATACTTTCATTCATTCATCGATTGATCAATTGATTGATTTATTTACTTATTTATTTGTTTAATTATTTTATTTATTTTTTGGTTTGCTTATGTATGTAGGTATGTATGTAGGCATTCCTTAATTTTTATTTATGTATTTATTTGATTGTTTGTTTATTTATTTATTACTAGCAGCGTTTACCTATAAGAGAAAACATTAGTACGTTTATTCTAGCATCATCCCTGAATGAGCAACAAATATCTTGCTCAGGAGTAGATTCCCTAAATAAATCTAAATACAAACGTGCATGTTGCGGGAAAAAAATAGTAAAACTATAACCTAATACAAAAATCTGCTACTCTAATTTAATTTAACATTTTAAGTGTAATGTTTAGTTATGGTTATGCAATTAAAACTAAATAAAAGTTTCGGACTGTTAAATTTCGTTACAAAAATTAATTAATTATTTATTTCTTTAATTGTATTTCTGAGTCTATGTTAAGCAGCTGAACTGTAAATGCTTTTTACTAACTACGTTATATAATCTTGAAATTTGTCTACCTTGTTTGAGCCGCCGTTGATAAAGAAGTAGTCAATTTAGGCATAGAAAATTGTTTATAATTATGAACGAATAACAGAAATATATTAATTTTGAACTAAACACAAAATCTGATGTGGTTTTCCCTAATTTCTCTTAGGCAAACTGTTTATGAAAAAAGTTATTCTTATATCTGCCTCATATTAAATGAAATACAGGTACGTATGAATAGTTTGTTCTCCTTAAGTATTTCCTTATAGGTACAATGGGAAAAAGAGAAAGCAACAGACAAAGACGATAGTCCAATATATCAAGACTGGCGAGTTTGTAATGATTCTGAGATTCCATTGTTTTTGCATGGGCAGTAAATTAAAGAAAACGAATAATGACTTCATATTTAAGACGTATAAGCAAAACTTTCTCTATAGCAAGCAATATGTGGATAACGTTTATCTCCCAAAAACGTTGACAAATTATGTGCGCCCGGCCTGGTAGCGTAGATGGTAGCATGTCTGCCTCACGTTCAAGAAGTCTCGAGTTCGAATCTCGGGTGGGGCGAGTTACCTAGATGAGCCTTTTCTCAGTTCCATGGACCCTGGGCTAATTTGAGCATCATTTCACCCATCCCATTCATCGTCCAATATGACTTAACGTTGGAGGACGTAAATTACAATATAAAAATATTATGTACCTTGACGAACTTTAGATTTTCTGAGAAGTAAGATTTTGTGTTATCACTTACCTCTTTGAATGAAAAGAACTTCAGATATAATTAAATTAAGTTATGCAGTTTCTTTATTAATAAATTAGTCAAAATGGCCACACAATTTTTTATAAACTAAATTTTTTTGAGAAAACAGTTATTCTGACTAACGAAGTAGTTTCTTTGGGAAAATTTATTTCAGAATTTTCTGTCACGTTTTTGAAACAACCTGAATTTTAAAATTATGTTTATTTAAACGGCTTTTCCTTTCTGAGATATAATGTCCTGCTGTTCACATCCACTCCTACACCAACAAACACACACACACGCCCACACCCCAACCACAACCACACCCTCACCCAAACCCACAGATGGACGGATGGACACGCAAACAAAGAGGTTTCCAAATGGTATTTACGCAAATCAGGGGATAGAGAGAATTGCTGAACGTATACTTCCACTGATATGTTTTAGTGTAAAACAGTAGCTTGAAAAATTATGATCTTTTTATTAATGGCTCTAACAATTTGGTAAAGATGTTACCTACATGTTCGAACATTTTCATGACATATCTTCATCATGCATATCTTCAATTCTCTGAGAATAGCCTCAGTTTTCTCGTCATTCTGAACGACGTTTTTCAAGACCGGTAAGAACACAAAATTTGCGACAAATAACTGTTTTATGTTTCTTTTTCGGGTGGAGATATACCAGATATTCTTTGAATTTTTGAATCTTTATATTTTTGTCAAATTGGAATTTGTTAGCTTTTTAATGTTATTTTTAAGCAAAGAAAACAGAACAACGAACTTACCACACATTGACCAGATATTAAATATTTGATTATCGCTTGAACATACGACATTCTCCAATTCCAATTACATCTATAAGGAAATATGTAATTAGAATATTTGTAAAAAGCATATTCCATTTATCATGTATTAGAAGGAAGAGCTGGTGTTTTAAGGAAAACTTTGTACAAGAATGAACACAGATTGTTATTTGAGTGCACACATATTTTTAGAAAAAGCTTTTGTATATTCCTGTGTGCATGTGTGTATATATGTGTGTGTGTCTGAGCAGTGTGAAAAATAAAAATTAAATATTTAAGCTCAGCACCTTTCAAGGGTACAATACGATAACCTTAATATGCAACACTTTTTTAAATTTTGACTTTCTAAAAATGTTTGTCTTTAAGAGAAATTCATGTCAAAAAAACATATCCTAAATCATCTAGAAATATCCAAAATTAGTGTTCCTTTTGACTTGATTTTGTGCAAGTGATAAACCGTAAGACAAAAAAAATCCTATTATACAAATAAAGTTAATCTACCTAAATGGCAGATTTTTGGAGTGAATCTTTCCTAAAGTAGTGGTTTATTTTTTATTTCTCTGGTGCAAATAGATGGGAATATCAAAACCATTACACAACGACCAGCTTGTAAGATATTTGGATATGACAAATCATAACGTATTCCCATTCATCTTTCCATGAAAATAAGTAGTAAGATAATTAGTGCAAGAGGTTTACGTTTATGTTTACGTTTACTGTCTGTAACATAAGGGCGTAATGTGACTGAAAGCCAATACGAAAGTGCCTTATTACATCGTCCTCTTAGAGAGAAAGATAGAGTGAAACAGTCGGTTTTAAAGCTTTGCATACATTGCAACCAGTTAAAGAGTTTCACAAGCTATAAACGAGAACTGTGTTGATACCTGACCTATCCTCAGTGTCCCAGTTATCCCAGACACTTACCTTGCACCCCTCGCTAATTTCCAGTCAGTCATGGGTTTAATGATTCAGGATCTGGAGCGGAAAATTTCCTCCACAGTGACCCACACATATGCTGCCAACTGTGTAAGGTAACAAGCGAACTACTGCCCATTAACCTTTAATGTAATGTACCATCTGGCTCACAGATAGTGGTTTTATATCGTAAAACTATTTTACTCCTACATTGTATTACATTATACGACTTAATTGCTTTTTAAACCCTTCCATCTATGTACCAGCTTATTCCGTACAGTAGGATTTTCTTATTACTCTACTGTTCAATTAGCTACGTTTAAATGTCCTAACAGAGACGTTTTGATACACATTTCTAACACAGCACCCTCCATTTTAATGTGTTTGAAATCCTGAAAAAGTTAAGGATTGATATGCACAAGCATATCAAATTGAAAGTCCGTTTCTACCTTATTTCTACAGCTATTTAACGTTAACATCAGATATGTTCTTCCAGTGTTCTAAATTAAAATCCTCCTTTTTAGTTACTCTACGAAGTTGAATAATTATCTAAAGCTAAAACGCAATACATACTGCTTTGATTGCAGGCAATTATACCAAAAAGGTGACTTTGACATCTTGTGTTTGATATTTGTGCTAAGACAGCTACGAATAAAATTCACCATTAAATTAAGGAATACCTTCCATAAAACAATTTATAATGATTAATTATATAATCTAGATAAATATAACTTCATTTTAACAAATTCAAAGTCCATATAGTAAGTAGGGGAGGTCTTTGATGCTTTAAGACCCCTGCGTATAAAACAGTATTTTTAAAAAATGTCCGAATTAGTATATGAATATGTATGTGCATAACAGCATAACACTCTGTTTAATATCAAACTTCTGAAGTTCAGTTTCCTCCAGAAATGTGACATGAAGATTTTCAAGTAAATCTCCAACTCACACAACCCTTTATCTAAAACACTTTTCAAAATTTGTATGTCTTCAGAATTCGTTTTAGGGATGTTGATTAAAATTTTAAACTTTGGAGATACTTGTATGTCAAAATTTTACATTGAGGTTTTAAGAATGTACCAAAAAGAGATCTTCAAATATTTTTGCATAACACAGAAACTGTAAGCGCTGTGTAAAATATTACCATACAAAAATGCAGATATTTTAAGACCAAATTTTTACTTTTTGTTATATATTTACTTTGGTGTTCATTTACCCATTCATTTATTTGTGAATTTATTTATTTTTATGGTTTCTGTTAGTCGAAAAGGGTATAAGATTGTATATTTAATGCCATCCGAATTTCCGCCTTAAGCCTGAAACAACAGTAAAATTAAAAATTATTGCCAATAGTGAATGCTAATAGTGAACTGCCAATACTGTCCATGATCATGAAGTTATTTCCATTGCACACGCTTACATTATACCATATCGCTAAGGAATATTACTTAGGTAGAAGAAAAACTATTGCCAATTAAACATCCCAATATTTGGAACCCACTTCTAAGTTTATTTTCCCTACCATTTTGTACAAATGGTAGGGACGATGACAGCTTTTGGTAGCGTTGCTGAGATTGCAGACTCGTACAGCAGTGATCTCACTTTTACTTTCACAACGCGGTCGTTGAAGCCAGAACAATTCATGCCGTGGAGGTATGGGGCACATCAGAAATAGGTACAAAATTTGACCAGATGTACCGATTGTTATGCAAAGAACTGCTAGGGCTGCCAAAATCGGCACCAACAGAAGTGGCATTACTAGAGCTGGATAATACAAAAAGGACAGGAATAATAATAATAATAGAGAGAATATTAAAATTCTGGTACAAGTATATTAAAGGACAGAAAGGGGAATTACTGAATCTGTGCAAGAAGCAACAGAAGAGAATTAAAAATACAAATAGTTGGTGGTCGGATTTGGAAAAATGGTATCGAATATATGGAGAACGGAGGCAATAAATCATAGCAGTTTCTGGAAGGAAGTGAGAATTAGAGTAAAATACATAGATAGGGAAGATATATGGGATATTATTGTAGAAAAAAAATCCTTGAAATTTTATAAGCAATTGAAGACAGAATGGGGTAGGAAAAACATATAGATCAATGTGACAAAACTGGAAGAGAAGGCATAGAATGGATGAGAGTAGGACTATTACACTTAAAAGGGTTGAGAAGTAATTAAGTGGGGATATGTGAATTTTGTGGAGATGAAGAGAGCACTGATAGAATGTAAGGAGTTAACAAATTATAGGAGAAAGATATGGGGTAAGAAATGGGACAGTGTAAGTAAAGACATATTGGCGTTACGCGTGCTAACGGGGATGGGAGAAAAGAAAAATAGATGTATAGGAGAATTCGTATATAGGTTAAGAGAAAAGTGGATTAGGTTAAAAGAAGCGAAGGTCAAGAAGAAGTGACACGAAGCTGCACAGGAAAACCAAAGGCTTATGGCCAGGAGAACTCAGACAGCGAGTAAATCTTGAGTGAGCAATTTTAATATATTTGTTCAGGATTTATAATACTGCACGTTCAAAGTTAAAGTTACAATAGCGAAATTTCAATGGAAATAAATATCATGTCATATCTCATCATATACTTTCACAACAGTTGAACACAACGTAAACAAATTTGTCTTACGATTCCAGAATGGCATTATTTTCATGAATAAATAAACGTTTGTGCTTCTAGTAATTGCATATAAATCTTCCTATGATACATTTTACTACCTAAACTTACAATCTCCGTATATTTTTATCACCCTGTTCAGCATTTATCTTAATCGTTATTAATTTATGCTACTGTAAACTACTCAATCAACCAATTCATATTTATGACATGTAAACATTTAGATTCATGTTGGACACTGAAGGACTTCTATATACGAGCGCTGTTCAGTAATGAATGATCATAATTCTTACGGCCATAATTTTTCGCACAAAAATTCAATCTTATTATATTCTGTTAGCTTAATGTGAAACAAACACGCCGTAGTAGTTTCATTGTCGGTACTCGTGGTTTCCTCCTGTGAGAACCAGGCAAGTTCAGACATATTCAGTATCCCCTACCGCTGCAATGGAGGTTACATGCGGTTAAAGTTGATGTTAGAGGAAGATCCAGAGCTTCCTTCAAACAAAATCACTGCTGATGAAACTTGACTACATCATTTTGATCCTGAGAGCAAACAGCAAAGCTCAATGTGGAAATCTCCTTCATCACCAACCTCTAAAAAAGTAAAAGTGGTTGCTTCTGTTGGGAAAGTTATGGTCATCTCAATCTTTGATATTCATGGAATGGTTTATCAGCATATTTTACCTGCAAACATATCAGTAACTGGACAATACTACAGTGATATCCTGAAAACATTGCAAGTCCATATCAGGCGCAAAAGACCACATATCCATGAAGCAGGCTGGATGCTGCACCACGATAATGCGCGGCCGCATATTGCCAATGTTGTTGGTGAATATCTTGCAAAACTCAACGTGAAGTACATACCTCAGCCTTCCGATAGTCTGGATTTAGCTCCATGTGACTGTTTTCTATTACCTAACCTGAAGAAAGGCCTTCGTGGGAGGCATTATCCATCATCAGAACCATTGGTGAAGGCTGCGGAGGCGATTTTGAAGGATCTCTCAAAAATGGTTTCCAGCATGTTTTTGAAGACTGGAAAAAAGCTGGGACTAGTGCATCGCATTTGGGGGAGACTATTGTGCAAAAAACACCATCAAAATTTTGTGGATGAGTAAAGGTACGTGGTCAAAAAAAAATGTGATCATTATTTATTGAACAGCCCTCGTAGATATATTTTAGGCTAATAGCCTGCCAGCTGTACCTGTTATTTTTGGCGAAACATAATATAACCCTCTCGTCATGGCTCAAGTTTTGTTTGGATTCTAAGGGACTTTTTGAAATTAAAACCGCATATATGGCAAGGACTTTTTTCCTTTTTACGTCTGAAAGCCGGTTCAGATCATGTCGTAACTCGGCTTCTTTGCAATATTATGAGATATGCAACCATTTTACATCTGCACAGCTTCTATCGAAATTATATCAGGAAAGGGTAACAGTCATCTCAATACAGTCTCCCGGTTAAAATTCTTTCGGTCAAAAACAATTCTTTTCTAAAAAACGGCTGATAATAGAATAATATTCTAAGATAATTTTTGATTTATAATAGTTAAAGTATTCTTTTTATTCTTACTCCTGTTCTTACTCATAAGGCTTTGGGTTTTCTGACCTGTTTCGAAGCTAACAAAACCGGTCGCTCCAACTCTTGCGTCTTCTCAACACGTCGTCTTCCTGAAGGTTCATAAGACTTGCTGTGGACGTCTTGAAGAGGGCATTCGTAGAACATGTTCCTTCCATGGTTTTCGATACATCTGAATTTATTCAGTAATATTTTCGTTCCATTAACTGTTATCTAAGTAGTCTTCCTAGCCCTATCTCTTCTGGTAATTCCCAACAAATATAAAAATCCCGTTTGATCTGCTTCCAAACTTGAATTTTCTCTGGTTCTTAATGTCCTAGTTTCTCAAGAGTACATCAGCGATGGCTTAGATATTACATTGTGGAGTCTGCTTTATTTCTGTCCTTATATTTTCACCAAATGTTTTATGCATCCATTTAATCTGTTTCAATATTCCTTTCAAATCCACATTGGTGTTCAGAATTGATATATTTGACCCTAAGTACTTGAATGTTGAAACTTTTTCTGTAAATTCCCCACCAGTAATGACTTTGACTATTTTTTTCTCTTCCCATCATTGCCTTGGATTTAGTTTTTCTTCCAAAGACTCTCATATTTTATTTTTACCCAATTTCATTTAACTTAGTTACTGATCTTTAAAGTTCCATTTCTTTTTCTGCTAATAGTACCTGGTTATCTGCAAAAGATATTGTGTTTATATTCACATTGTTTACAGTTATCCCTTTTGGTTTAAAGCGTTCTCTCCATTCTTTTATAATTTTAATTACATATATTGTAAGCAAGATTGGCGATAGGGCACATGTCTGTCTTTATTCTCTACTCACTTCTGTACTTTTGTTCTTAAAACTTATAATTGTTTTAGAAAATAAGTTATATTGTCGCGAACCTATTGTTGAAGCGAGGTGGCGCGGCCGACGGGTTCAAAGAGACGGACAGTGCATGCAGAGATAAAAGCTCGCCGAAACGTTGAGGGAAAGAGACGGATTTCTGAAGAGTTCGTCTTTCTTCTAATGCCGTCCTGATTGAGAACGTTCCACGAATTTCTGGAACAGTGAGTAAGCTACAAAAAGGAGCCGCTGTCCACCACTGGGTGACATTTGTTAATTGAACTTGTGTGCGCGAACAGCTGTGTGAACTTTATTAGTGGTCGATGACCTTGTAAGTTGTATTGTGTATGTGACGTAATTATAGACTGCCAGGTTGAACAAAGTGTGTTTCTACGGAAATAAACAGCAATTTTTAGTGTTTGTAACCTGGACTTTTAATTTCATGAACCCACAAAGTCACAATATGATACTTTATACTCTTCCATCATTATTCTCCACAACTTACTCTATTATATGCGCTAATATAATCTAAAAACAGGAAAGAACTTTCTTAACTATATTCACTTTCTTTCTCTATAATTTGTTTGATACTTTAAGTACACATGGTCCAGCGTAGTCAATTGTTGATACGATTGGCTGAAATGTGACGTTCTTGCACATGGCAGACGTATGAATGGATATAATTTTAGTAATTAGTTGAGATAAATACTTAAAGAAACTAGTCTCTGATGACAATATGCTGCCTCGCCAGAGTAGTGTAATGGTTTGTCTGAATTCAACAAACGTACCTCCACCACATCTGCAGATAAAGACTTGGGTGGGCCTTCATCAACATGGCCCACTGTTTTACATGCTGAATTGCGCGGGTTGTAATGATCTAATATGTGCTCACTGGAAATCCGCTTTAAAAGAACAGCTACATCACATTAACTAGAGCAGCGGCAGTAATGTGGGTATATATTGTCCATTTTAAAATGGCACATTTTGCTAGACCATGAACTGTAATGTATGCAGAGTATTAGAAGCAGATGCTTTTAAAATCCCCTGGAGGCCAGTTGCTCTATGGCAGTAAAATAAAACGAGTTTTACTGTTCAAAGTAACGCCTCTGAAAAGCTTAGAGAATGAGAAAGAGAATAGAAGGAAAAAAGGAAAGTGTCCTGCGTATGCGGATATGGCTGTATCACAGACTTGAGAGAGCAACTTTCCCACAAAAAACGGCAGTTCCAAAGAAGGTGCAATTACGTGGGAAAGAAACAAGATAGTAACTCTGTGTAAACACTAAACTATTCTGTCGCTTACTTCTGGACATGGGTCTAATTGCAATTAACATTTCTGTGCTTGCAGCTCACTAAATTTGCTGGAAACTTCTTGAGAAATACAGAACTCTTTTTTCCACAGTGATTCAATTGGCTAAGGAGGCTGTAGAAAATGAGCGTTAAAACAACATTCACGCGAGTAAAGTTTATGTAAGGCATTATCTGAGGCATTAGCTCAAGAGATCTGGGTCTATAACGCTGCTGCTACATCTTTTAGCTGAGCCTCTGCAGGTATGGATGGCATTTGATAGCTCCCCGAATTGCTTTTCATGAAGTAGGTCATCAATTGTTTCTGAAGGGGCTCTCAAGATACTACAATCCATATCAGATCCCCATTAGTAGGAGATATTCCCAATCCGATACTGGCCATAGCAATTGAGTTTCCTCGGTCCACAGAGAGCAACACTACCGAACTGCTACGGAGGAGATTAAGTTTATAAATTGTTGTGTCAAACAATCTCATTTCAACACATATATTTCCTGATTAAGTGCTACTTCATGCATTATATTTCATAGTATTTAAAGCATTGACTCATTATTCGATGATATTATATCCATATTTTGCTTCTGTTATCATTCATGGGAAGTTGACTCTTCTACACTTCGTGCGTTTTGCATATGTATATAAATTTATTTATACGCTCCAAGGCACTGACGTACAATTCTTGTTGCACACATAATATATGTTATGTTAGCTGATATTTGCTACTTATATCTTAATATAATATACATGCTACACGTGGAGTTGGTATAACCTTTAAAACAAACATGCACCCTGTTCACACTGTACACTAAAACCGATAAAATATATAGGGAGGGCCCGGAAACTTTCTTTTCTACGGTATACTGTAGCTATTTTGGCACCATCAGCCATAGGACCTACATTGCTGATTAGCTTGATCAACATTGCCAGACGTGAACTAATCGATCACCAGTTCGCAGTGGCTATCTGAATCGATCTTCATTGCTGTTAAGAAGCTGATTAATTTTGCTTTACTTTTCCGTTAGAACAGAAAAAGAAGTGAAAAACGTTAAATTCGTATCATATTTTCAAACTCTTAATGAAGATTTCTTAACTTTATTCTGCAAAGATCAGTTTACTGCACTTGTATGACAATATATACTACTACTCAAAAAGGGATATCTTAGGAAAAGAACGTGGTAGTAATTTGTACCTTTCACTGTTTCTTCTCTGTAGCCCGACTCGGTAGCGTATATGGTACCGTATCTACCTCCCGTTCAAGAGGTCCCGAGTTCGAATCTCGGTCAGGACGAGTTACCTGGACAAGCTTTTTCCTGGGTTTTCCCTTACCTGAAAGACGAATGTCGGGTAGCTCTAAGCTATACGGATTCTTGGCCCATTTGAGCATCATTTCACCCATTCCACTCATCGTCTGATATGACTTAACGTTTCGGAACGTAAATGAAAAAAAGAAAAAAAACTGCTTCCTCTTAGGCCGCCATTGCGAGGAACGTACTGCTGCGGTAAGTTCTTCCTAGATCTTTAGAAACACAATTAGGAAAACAATAACCCATAATTATAATGTGCTAACCCTTCTAAAGTGTAAAATTTATTACAACATTTTGTCGTTGCCGAAGGTTTCCTACAGCAGATGTCAGCAACTGATATCGAGACGTCATAAAATTTAATATTAATTTAATTATTCATCGAACATAGGCAGCGAAATAATATTTTAAAGTAAGCTACAAAACGCTCACAAATGAGCATTGGCCCAGAAAAACAAGAAATTAAATGGATAAAAAGAACTTTAATTACTATAATTACCTTTTAATAGTAATAAATACTATAAATACAATAATAGTAATTTATATTATATTGATCGCATTAGTTGCGGTCGCAAGTAATTATTCATAATAATATATTTATTTAGGATATACGTAACAGTGTTCAACATTTTATCTGACATAAGCGTATTTCGCTTTAACCAGATGAATTAGATATTGGAATATACTTATTGCAACAAAACACTTAAAAGATTTTCTATTATATTGCAATATGCAAACTTATTAAACGCTGTATTTCTATTACAGAAACCATGTATTTGCCTGAATAGCTGTAACACTCTCTTATATTTAAATATAAAAGCATTACATTTAATACATTAATTTCTGCTATCTAGAGCTTAATCTACATAGCTACCGAGTGAGATGGCTCAGGTAGTTTCGTCTGTGGCCCGCATTCGGAAGGCCCAGGTTCGATTCCCATGGTTGACTTACCTGATCCATGGAGTTTTTCAGGAGTTTTCCCGGGCTGCTAGGCGAATACTGGGTAGCTTAATTACATCTCTCGAATTTCATGTCACTCCATTTCATCTCCATTATCGCTTCATATCATCTCTCATCTGCTGGTCTCTTTCATAGAAGTGTCGGCGGGAGTCTCGGCGGTGCATGACGGGATGATATGCTCTCAGAAAAGCTACTTCCTCCTCCGGTACGTCGGTTGCCGGTCTCCGTTCCTTTGCTGGGACCAATTCGGGACCACCAGCCAGGGACCTCTGGGGTTCGCATCGCTTTCTAGTGCCTTTGGGGCTCGACTGCTCAGCTCGTTGCCGTCCCGCAGAATGGGAGCATGTCCGTTGTCCTGTCATGTCGGGGGTAGTCTCCATCTAAGTAAACTGTAGGGATCCTGCCCTCTACACTGCCGTGGCTCCTTGGGTCGCCACCCTCTGTCTCCTTCGCCTTATCCTTCCTCCCGAGGGTGCCCCCAATTGGGGATATAGGAACAATGGGCCCAGTATAGTGGCCTAAGTACCGAATCTCCTCCGTAATGAACTGCTGATCCCAATCCTTAATGTAGATAGTTATATTGTAAAATAATGTGAAAAAAATTAACGATATCAACAAATAAATTCAAACAACATTTTCCTAATAAAAATAAAATATTCGTATCTGTGTCAAAAAGATTCTTGGCTATGCCAATATGGAAATTTGCTCTAAGAAACTTTTTTAAAACTCTTAACAAATGATCAAGAGAACGCAGGCAAATCTACTTCTAATGCTCTTTACTCGATTCTAATATTGTTGCACTTTTGCATATTATAGATGTTAAAGACAATAATCTATTTGTAAATAATCGTACTCAAATTTCTTCAGAAAATTTTAGAGAAAGAAGTAAAATTCAACTCCTGTTTCACTTTTAAATTGCCTTATTGCATCATTAATTTGAATACGCTAAAGAAGTGCTACAAAATTTACCATTAAAAGCCCAGAAATTGTTCCTGATGCAAAGACGAGTGAAGAAAAAGCCCGTCAGTTTTTTGTATTAGTTTTTAAAATATTGTCATTCCTGTTAGAGTTAATATTTTTGTTTCCTGTGAAACACCTGATCAATAAGCTTAAGAGAAATAACTCATTTTTGCTTAAAAAGCATTTAAAATATTTCCATGATACCTAGAACAAGTAATTGGGGTACAAAACGTGTGAAACCTTTTCAAAACGTACGGTTAAAAATAGAATTAATTATAAATTTCAATTATGACTTCCCTTAACGAAAACCTGTGTTCAAATTGTTTTTAATAAAATTCCCAGAAAAACATTGTCCATAACTCCAAACACGATATTAATTTTGTAATACTAATGAGTGATAAAAATTACGTAAATATTACTAGGGGAGACCAGGGCAAGTTAGCGACGTTAAGAGATGTTAATTTGTAATTAATTCATCTTAAAAGCTTTCGTTGTTTTCTTTCCATGGTTTTGTTGTGTTGTACCAAATTGTATATATCTTTATTTTAACATTATAAACTTATTTGCCCCTTTTATAAAGCCATTCATAAATGTGATCTTGGTCCCAGTACCGACTTAATCACGCGGCAAGGTTAATATTTTGATAAAATCCTCATATGATTATTTTTAGAAAGAATAACACAGTACAGGATTTTATGCGCTTTGCTTATTTTCTGTTGAATTATAGCAATTAAATGGTTACCTTTAGCATTGTCATAGTAAATCAATTTAATTTAAAATCAATAATTTTCTTAAAAAAATTTGCGAAGAAATATTTTTCCTTCAAAGTTAGAGAGTTCTTGTATCAACATGCGTGGCATTTGCTACTCTGTATCCAGTCTTCTAATGGAGGAGCAACAAAGATCTCATCACAGCCCGGACACGGCACAGTACTTTCTTTGGAAGTTCGAGCTGAAGACATAGGTGTCAGAAGTTCAACCTCGCTTTTTGTACATGAATCAAACTACTTTTTCTCAACAACTCCTTTTCCTGAAATTCTAGCCTCTCGGTTTTGTTGGTTTAAATGGTTTTGTCTTCTTCAGAACTTCCTTCTAAACCAGGATTTCTCTCACAGGTAAGCTCGTTAAGACGCTTTTGCACATTGGCTGTGACTTCACTTTTTTCACTGATGCACTTTCTTTAGGCTAAGGTTTAGAAGAAAATACATTAAACCTTTTTAATGGCAGAAACATTTCCTGAACGTTCTGGTTTTTCATTTTGTTCTGAACAATCATTTTTAGGAGGTTTTGTATTTTCTTTGTGTGTTGGAGCCTGTGAGGTAGAATTTTCTTTTCAAACATTGTCTGTAGCAAGAATATGCCCGTTGTTTTTGCTGCTTCAAAATCGTCCTTGTTCACCACAAGATGATCATGAGCTTGAACCAATTAACCGTATTACCGACAGCTGCTATTTTGAAATAAGCAATGCCAAATAGCCCACATTTTTTTTTTTTTTTTTTTTTGAAAATAATGGCTTGCTGTGGATCAGTAACCGTGTAGTTGTCAAAACATTGTATGTAACAGGTCCTTGAATGACCCAGAAATGAAACATCGAGGGGTACAGGAAGTTCGGTTGTGTAGTTTGGGAATCCAACCATGATAATTAGATTTTCCCTGCAAATCTTGATGTGTTTTATGATTGTCAGCAGCAAGTAATCACGAAATTCACTGCTAAGTTTTACATGAATATTGAAATGTTTAAAACGCCACACAAATAGTTCTCCATTACTCCAACTATTATCACCGCAAAGCCTAACGTTTCCTGGTTGGGCTCCTTCCAAATGTAAACCAATATGATAAACATTTGCTTCACCCAAGCATTTCCTTGCTTGACCTCTAACAAAGCAACAGCCATATAATTTCTGTCCCGTTCCGCTCTAGAAGAAATTTTACATAATTTCTCATCATATCTGAAACTTAAAAATTTCCCGGCATTAATAAAATGGTCCAAAAGCAAGAGCTAACATATTTTATGTAGTATTAGGATTTCATTACGTAGGCCACCATGCTGGACCCATTGTTCACCTCCAAGAGGGGCACCACCGGGAGGAAGGATGAGGTGAGAGGAGAAAAACGGCAGCCGAACTAATGAGCCATGACAGTGCAGAGGGCAGGGTCCCTATAGTTTACTTGGATAGAGATTTCCTCCGACATGTCAGGACAACGAACTCGCTCTCCTACAGCGAAACGGCAAATAGCCCAGTAGCCGAGCCCTAATGGTTCCAGGCAGGTGACCGAGCCCCAAAGATCCCTGGCTCGCGGTTAGTTAGTTAAATGCAGAGGTCCTACTCCATTTAGTCCTAGACCCGTAGGACCAAGGACCCGAGCTTCCCGGGAGCTACCCGGGAGCGATGGATACTCCGAGGTTTTTCCCATAGGGCAATACCTTGAGTCTAAAAAGCCCCCCCCCCCCGCTGAGCAAAACGTCAAGATGGGATGGAATTGGATACGCCACTTACGCGCGTGAATCCCTCAGGGAAGACTACCAAAAACCTTGGTGGGGCCGCCTGGTAATCTAGCACACCTTCTACTAGCTCTGCAGGCTGGTAAGGGGGACTCATTAGGCAACTCTCTATCCCCTCCGGGCGGCAGCAGCCTGGCCCGGGGTACCCAATTTCCCGTGGGTGCCGGGAACACACTGCCCGCTCGAGTCCAACCCAATCCGAACAACTGCCTAACGGGAGGGGCTCGGCAGTTCGGCCCAAGGTTTCTCTAGTAACGTCAGAGGTACCACGAGTGCTAAGGGTCCGCAGCGCCCGCACCTCGGCAGCTGAAGGGGATGGATCCCCTACACCGAAATGGTCCCAGCAGAGGCGCGGAGACTGGCAACCGACCTACCGGAGGAGGAAGTAGTTTTCCTCAGAGCATACCATCCCGCCAAGCACCGCCGAGACCCCCGACGACCTTCTATGCTGAAAGAGACCACCAGATGACAGATGATGTGAAATAATATTGGAGATGAAATGGAGGGTAGAAAATTCGAGGGATGTAATTAAACTACCCGGGAACCCCCAGAAAAAACCCATGGATCAGGTAGGTCGCCACGGGAATCGAACCCGGGCCTCTCTAATTCGGACCACAGACGAAACCGCCTGAGCCATCCCGCTCGGTAATATTATATGTATGTCTATGCTGGACATTGTGCATAAAGTTGGGAACCATGTAACATAAAAGTAACACGAAATAAAAAAAAACAACAATAAAACACAAAAAGAAAACATTAAAAAGCCCATGGGGCGAGATAAGGAGATCGTTAACTTGCCCCGATAGGGAACATTCGAAGTCTTTTGTTATTTATCCAGGGTAAATAATGAAACTATAGCATTAACAAGAAATAACTATTAATTAATAACGATGGAGAAAAAGTGTTATGTAAGATAGTAATGAAGAGCAAAGAATAGCTTATCTTACTATGAGATCTTACGGCGAATATCTTGAAAATCACAAAACGTCAGCGAAAATACACGAACTACATCTAGTAAACAAAGAAATGGTGGCTGCAGTCTCACTGTACCAGCTTATTATCCATCGATTAGCAAGCATCAATTTGCTTTTCAGATGTTTGTTATAGAGAAACACAGTAACAAAACACATAGCAACTGAGGTAACCGTGAACGACTCCTCTAACCAAATATGACAGGATAACTATATCACAAACTGAGTAAGTGTGTAAATAAATAGGTCTGATGGTAGTAATCACTCGTCTGGGTCGTCTGTACTGGAGAGGTCACTCAGAAGGAGATCTTGTGGCAGTCTGCGCTTGAAGCGAGTTGATTGGTACCTCCTGGAAATGGTAAAAGACAGGTCGTGCTAGCCGTCGGATGTACTGGCGAACGGGTAGAAGACCAAATTCGTGGAGAAGCTGTTAGCTTCTGACGAACCATGGACTATTTGTAGCTGTAAGAAGCACCCTTTTTTGTAGTACTGCAGTCGGCGGAGGCTACCTTGCTGGTGCCACCTCCGACTGGAGCTGCATAGGTAAATATGTGACGGACTAGAGATGCGTAAATAAGAAGGGAGGATTCATAACCAAGTGAGGTGCGCCTGTTGGGTAAAGAGTACAGTTTTGAGAGTCGGGCAGACGCAAGTGTAACAGACCGACAGCTGTGGGCGTTTCAAGTAAGTCCAGTGTCCAGTAGCACCCCAGGACACTTCACTGGCAAACTGGTGCTGTTTCCGAGCAGCTGTAGTGAAGGAGGATCCCCGTAAGGACCCAAAGAGAAGATCTTATCCTCTTACTTGTTAATGTTGAGGGGAATGCGAAACTGTGAGAACTAGAGAACCAATGGGCTAGTCGATCTAGGGCAGTTTGCACTTCGTGAATGGCATGACGGATATCGAAATGAAAATAAGAGAGCAGTATCATCAGCATATAAATCCGTTCAAATTGCAGCTACAGCAGGAAGGTCATAAATGTATATATTAAAGAGTAGTGGTGCAGGTGCAGAACCTTGAGGTACAACTGCTAAAATGAACCGTAGGGTGGGTGTGAAACTAGCAATGGCCAGTTCTATTAGTGAGAAAACTTGCAATAATATGTATAAGATAATAAGGAAGACCAATGTGATGTGCTTTAAGTAGTAGCCCAGTGTGTCACACCTTATCGAATGCCTGGATGATGTCTAGGAATGCGGCTACAGTGCAGTGAAGGTTTTTGAAACCTTGTACGATAGATTCTAAGCAATTGGTACAAGTTCTTACTGTGTAGCAGTGTGGAGCGCTAGTAGTATAATGGTGTTATCTCGTAATGTAAACTTAAACTCATTCATCTTGCCCAGCTCGTCAACTTGTCCCGGCCTTCCTACTGCAATAATACAGAAATGTGTTATCGTGATCATGTGTATAATGTGAAATGTGTAGTGTAGCGTTTAACGCCCGCTTTTACTACATACGGCACCGCAGGCGGTGACACTGATGATACATGGGATGAAGATGGAGTACCGGTGGAATGAGATGGCGGGGGAAACCTGAGGTCCCGGAGAAAACCAGCCCCAGCGCCGTGTTGTCCACCACAAATCTCACTTTGCGGTCGCCTGGGATCGATCCCGGGCCGCCTTGGTGAGAGCCAAGCGGTCTAACCACTGAGCCACGGCGCGGCCACTGATCGTGATCGTGATCGTTATCGTTATCAGTATTATTATCATTATTATGATTATTATTATGATTATTATTATTATTATTATTATTATTATTATTATTATTATTATTATTATTATTATTATTATTATTATTATTATTATTATTATTATTATTATTATTATTATTATTATTATTATTATTATTATTATTATTATTATTATTATTATTATTATTATTATTATTATTATTATTATTATTATTATTATTATTATTATTATTATTATTATTATTATTATTATTATTATTATTATTATTATTATTATTATTATTATTATTATTGTTATTGTTATTGTTATTGTTGTTGTTGTTATTGTTATTGTTGTTGTTATTATTGTTATTATTATTATTATTATTATTATTATTATTATTATTATTATTATTATTATTATTATTATTATTATTATTATTATTATTATTATTATTATTATTATTATTATTATTATTATTATTATTATTATTATTATTATTATTATTATTATTATTATTATTATTATTATTATTATTATTATTATTATTATTATTATTATTATTATTATTATTATTATTATTATCATCATCATCATCATTATCATCATTATCCTCATCATTATCATCATTATCATCATCATTATCATCATCATTATCATCATTATCCTTATCATTATCATTATCATCATCATTATAATCATTATCATCATCATTATCATTATCATCATTATCATTATCAATATCATTATTATTGTTATTATTATGATCATCATCATCTACATCATCATTATTAGTCAGTTTCTTCCAGAATATTCGTCTATATTAATCGGAGTATATGATTTTTGGCTCAGTCCAATAATTTCTCTACACATAAGTGATAGCTGAAGATATGTTATTTAAAGTTAGGCTAACAGAGGGCAAAGGTTTTGCACTAAACATTTTGGTCATCACTTCACTGCTGCTGGCTGCATATTTTTACGGTGTTCGAATTCTGTTAGAGAGGATTGAATTAGATTAACACAGCGGTCAACTGCACCACTAAGTACATCCCTATGGAACATGGTGGGTCTGTCCATGTGGGACTTTTCTCTCCAAAAGCGTGTCAACAACTGTTGAAAAGAAAACTCCCATGCGATAGTACAGCACCCAGCTTCATACTCTTCCATAATTAACACCAAAACACATTCGTCAACTTCTAGGTTCATTGCATTAGTTCTCACCTCTGTTTCTCTCAGATGTTTAAAACAAACTACTGGAAGGTCATATTAAAAGCTGTAGGTACTATAAGACTCACTGATATAAACTGGCACTGTTAGTCTTAGGTGTGTATCTCTTGTTTTCAAATGGGAAATTCAACAATTTCTTAAAAGAGAAAAGGCTGAAAACGGAAATGAGGAAAGTAAGCCTATTTCATATAGGTCGCTAAAATAGGTATGTGGAGTGAATAGACCGAGGGAAGCAAATTGTTTTACAAACGTAGCTAGCGAAGGGTACTTGGGGATGATGAGTTTTAATTGACAATTGTGTGTCCCATCTTTTAAAAAAACTGAATTTAAATGTACAGATTTATATTTATCTCATATTTCATTTATGAGTTATGTTGCTGAAACACATATACACATATGCACACATATACATATATCTCTAGTAATTCCTATTATGAATTCAAGTATCTCACAACATATAGTTCTGTTAAAATCTTGGAATGGAATTCTTTGGTAGAGCTCAACCTTTCTCTATCTATTATGTGCATAGTAAGGTAATTAAAGTATCATAACTGCAGACAAAAGAGCTTTTCTCTGTCATGGAAAGGTTTTTTACAATAAAATTCCTAGGGTTATGTTTTTGAACTTTTGTTTTAATGTTCAAGTTGGCTCCTAAGTTGATTAAAAGTGTCACAAGTACAAAGTACACAGATCCAAAAGAGGTTAACATTTGTTTTAATTATTTTTAAGTTAATACCATTCTGGTTTGAACGGTATAATGACCATCTGATATTTTCAAGATTGTGATATTTATTGTATTTCTGCTAAAATGAATATATTCTAAGACTTTAGAGAACGAAAAACCGGGCTTGAGGAGAGCTAGTATTAGGTTCTTGAAATCATTAAACTGCTTATAAACCATTCATTGCTTCACAATGTATTTAAGAAATATTCACGTTAATGTACTAATAAATAAATTTGACTGCAAGTTAATACGCATATGTGACGTCACCATCTCGATAAACTTGACGCTAATAGTGGAACAAACATGGAGCGATGCTCTTGATTCGCACAAATACTAGACCAATATTTATGCACCAAAACAAAGCCACTAGACAGTCATGCACAACAGGATGTGCAGCACTTATACCTACGAAACATCAATTATTTGACACAAACATGAGCACCTCTCAACACGATTATACTCAACACGTAAACAAACAGAAAAAAAAAGTTTAATCAGTGGCTTAACGGTCAATCTAGCATTCTGTACACCACTAAATGCAGTTGTAGAAATAAGTACTCCACAACTGAATAGAAAGCTTAACAGTCTGTTAACTAGGCTATTTTTCATATGTTTTTACTTTCTATATTCGTTGATTTACTGAAGTGACAGGTCTAATACTCATTCATGTATTATCATGTATGTAGTTTATTACACACAACCACCATAATACATACCATAAAGCAGAACAAGAAATACACGTTTATAGTATATCACCACTAGTATCAACAGACATAGGAATTTCTAAGCATTAAATACAGCAGGGAGGCAAATGAAGCGGAGAAGAAAAATCATCCTCCACCTCTGGATTTACAGACAGAAGTATTAGTGTCTACACAGAAATTAATGACTCTTAGCCTCGGTTATTTAAATTAAGAAATTCTTGGTTGTATAATGACCTGACTGTACATAATTTGATAAAAACTGCTTAAGAATTCCTATGGCTAGTTATAACTACAGCAGGAGATCGGATTTCATTGACTTTGCGTATTTTTTATGACGATGCTACTATGTGGAAAATTCAGAGTGGATCATAACATTTAGAGTGCTTTAAATGTGTCTTTTTCACATTCTTTAGACACTTTTATCTGACTGGAGTTGCCTAGAAAGGGCAATGACCATCCCAATGGGAGCACTTCCTCTGTTAGCACCATAATGCATCATAAGATCTAGAAGCATGACTGAAAGCCTAGAAGAAAACGGAATGAAAATGGAAGTATGTAAAGCAAATCGTGCTAAATGAGAAACTAACCCAACATTCGCCTATAAACTACACGTAAGAATAAGTCAGGGTGTACAATCGACGGGAATTGAATTAACGATCTCCTACATGCCAGACTCTAAATTTACCTTGGATCCATTTCTATTAGTAGGAACTATATAACTAAGGAAAAGCTTATTTTTGCATCCTAAGTATCACCTATCAGTCACACCTCAATTTCACAAAACAATTTAAAAACTACTCTTACTAATACTAAGAAACAAGCTTCACCTTCTCTTGTTTACTTTCAGGTGCAGTACAACAATAACGTTAGTCGAAAATGCATTATAACAGTTCTAGTTTTAATAATGAAAACTCCTGGGCCGCGAAATGATAGCCTTGATTGTAAATATAACAGAGAGAGTGTTACGGATGGTTCTCGATAATCGATATTGTACATCGAAGCCGGGTTGGATACCGATAACCGATATTCAATAGTGTATACTGCCTTTGCTTAACAGAAAAGTAAACATGAAAAAAGGGTTCCATCACTAACAGCGTTTTGCCGGAAAGTATTTTCTGTAGAGTAAGGCATCTAGCAGAATTCACTTCAGAAAGTGATTCTTTGTCAAAGTTTCTAATTTGTTTTCTGTCATCTTGATTCACATACAAAGACAAAATCTATTAATAAAACATAACATTTATAACCTGAAGAGCAATTTCTGTTACGGATTTGCGTATTTTGCTATCTTTTAAAGTTTTCAGCGGTATTTTTAGGTATCCGATACTCACAGAGTCCCTTAAACAAACTTTGGTTTTTAGCCATATGTTTCATTTCATCGGATTTATCGAGACTGTAGGACAAATATCCAAACATTTGTCATATTTGTTCTATAGTTGTTCTTATTTAATGGGCCATAAATTTTGAACCAATTACAGGACACACGTGAAAATTTGGGAGAATATAATACACAATTGGGAGATTACATTAAACTATTTATATCTCAGAGAAAATGTTGAGAGTGTTCTCCACCAGCATCTATGGATCGTTGTTCCCATTTTCTTTGATATGACTGTAGATACTGAAGTTTATATGGGCATCTTCAAGACATTTGTGGAGCAGCTGGATGATATGGAATTGAGAGAAGGTTATTTCCAGCAAGATGGAGTAACGCGCCATACATCTAATGACACCATGGAACTTTTAACCACTTTTTTTGGTAATCGAATAATCTCAAACGGTATGTAGAAACCCAGATCTCAACCCTAGCCTCACCGGACTTTTTTCTGATGGGGGTATCTAAAAATAGAGTGTACAACAATAGGCCACGGACAATTGATGTTCTCAAGAAATCCATTGGAGCCGAAATAAGTAACTTCGGCGAGGATAGCTTCCGTCAAACTTCATTGAATATGTGAGACGTGTGCAAATATACACATATGCTGGTGGAGAACACTGACATTTAGATTTCTCTGACATTTAGATACTGTAATGTAATTTCCCAATTGTCTATTATATTCTCCCAAAGTTACACATGTATCCTATTATTGGTTCAAAAGTTACAGCCTATTGAAGTGTTCAAGTTTATGTGGATCGTACCTTCAGCTGAGTAGACTATTATGTGTTTCAAATGGGAAGAGCTCTGGAGTCCAGCTAATCAGATGCCGTATCACACTAAGCGTTGCCAGCTTGTTTCCCCACTCCTTTCATAGTTCCCTCTGTTTCGCACACTCATACAACATGCAGGTCTGCTTGGTGCAGGCGTAAGGGTAGGCAAATTATATTTTACAAACTTTTACAATGATGCAGTGCCAACATCAAAACTGGAAGACGCATTTTCGCAAATTATTTCTATTTTTAAATTCTATAACTATAATTATAGTTTATGAATTACCTGTGTTTCTAATGCAATGGAACTTCCAGTGGCTCATCTATATCGCTGTCAATATCACTTTCGTTAAGAGACAATTCGTCATTGTTACTGTCTTCATCATCTGAGTCTTACAAATTTATGATTATAGGTTCCAAAATCTCGTCACGCGCTATTTCTTTCTTAAAATCGTCTTCTTGAAGGTTTTCTGCATGGTTAACGCAGTTTTCCCAGTCCTGTTTGTTACCTTGTCAATTTCTTCGTGAATAAGTCGTTCAACGTCCGTCAGTTTAAAAGTATTATTTCTGTTTGCAGTCCCTCTTTTTATTTGAGCCCACAGCAACTCAGTTGGGTTATATTGGCAGTGGTAGGGTGGGAAGCGTATTACCTCGTGTGCCATTTCAATTGCAAGTTGATCCAGCTGATAACACTTTTTCCGCGTTTTTAAATGGAAGTACTCCTTGCAATAACTCATTTTTAGTTTATCTTTCCGAAAATTTTTAAAGAACGTGTACACCTTAAAAATAATACTTCGAGCCTGACTTCTCAATTATTTTTGACTCACCACTAAGTTCACCGCAAGAAGCCATTGCATTATTTAACTCTTACTCTACTGTTGTGTAAAGAACAACTGAATGATATAGATCTGAACTCTCCAGATTAAGTAAACACCTCTTATCCAGCATCCATTCATAAACATAAGCATACAAATTCCACAGGCTTACAGGAAATGAAGTGTTTGTTCTTTGACGAATTTAACCCCTTGACTTATTCACAGCAATTCTTTAATCCGCCATGTCAGTAGTTTAAATTTAATTTCTGAATAATTAAAAGTATATGCACATATATACACTCCAACCACTTTGAACTCTCTAGAGTGAATAGAGATTACGAACCAATTATAAACAAAGATATACTGTGGCCAGATATGTTCTGCCAGGGCAGCAGGAAATTTATTGCCTCCTCTCGCTCGCATTGGCTTATTCAAAATAATTCTTTTATCAACTTATGTCAAACGTTTACCTTCCAGTTCTGAGTAATTTCAAATATACGTATACGCATACATGCCAACCAAATATGATATTCATACAGTGCTTACGTCGCGATTTATTGTTATAATACAGGTAATATTGGTTTGTTTATTTATTTGTATTAGAGGAACTATTTGAGCTAAAAGTATGTGGTTTTCGTGGTTATGTTAGATACATTTCCCTCTACCTTCCATATGCATCAGTTTTTGCAAACTCTGAATAGTATTTCATACAGATTGATTAGTTTGGCGCTCCTCACACACCACATAGCGGAAATGCAATACGACAACACCGCAGGACTCTCATTGGTTGCTCACCTAGTAGCGCTCAAGGACAAACACCTTCCCATTGGAAACACATAATAGTTTCTTTTGTTCCCATATACATCAACTTAAAATACGGTTATTATAATTAGGATTTCATCTTTCTTTCTCTACCTTTTTCTCAAACACACTACGCGGCATTCCTAAAAACAACTTTTCTGAATTAGTATTCTACAAAACTTGTGTATCAGGTTCAGGTCATTATGCTATCTCAGTTAGATGGTAAGGAACCTAAAATCTTTGTATTTGCTTATCATTTACTTTTTATAATTACGCTTATTAGTGCATTACGCGCAGAAATTTCATTTAAAGATCAGCTGGACATACTGGTTTCGAAGAACACTGCATTTAAAAATGTAAATACCTCTGTACAATGTGTCTTTGTGTCTGTCCTTGTGTGTGTGTGTGTGTGTGTGTGTGTGTGTGTGTGTGTGTGTGTGTGTGTTTGTGCGTGTGTGTGTGAACAGCATAACTTGACAACAAAAAGTCACATGGACCAAGTTCAGTGTTATTAAGGTTACCACACAATAACACTGAAGAAAATGCCGCCAGCCAAATGATATTTTGTACTGAAGTACTTTTATTTTCTCAGGAGTTACCATAGCAATTAGATTACACACGTTTAGGATGTTTATATAAAGGTAGTTTTATCCTGAAATTTCTGCAAGGTTTCCATGAAGCGTGTTCACTGGAATTAATTTTGTTTAGCTGGTGAAATAAAAAAATAGAAACTTCTTGCAAGAAAAACGTAGAGCTCTTTTATCTAGACAATGCTCTTCCAATTAACTTTAGGTGCAAATAGCTGGCTTAGTATTCCTTATTGTTTTCAGTTTAAAATTTCTAAATAGTACATACCTCACTGAAATTTTACTAACGTCTTTTTCAAGTGTTTTTTTTTTTTTTTTTTTAATAAAACGTTTTAAGATTTCAAAGCAGGCTCATAGCTATAAGCTATTTTAAAATGGTTACTGCCGCTTTAAAGTGCTATATACCGTTTGTACCTAGAACTTAAGCTTTTGAAGGAATAGATATTGGAAAAGAGAAATTAAGCGATGGTGATTACGAAAGGAAAGTGAATCTAATAAACAGTTAATGTTATCTATTTATTGCAGAGAAAGAATTAGAAAGACAGCAAAAATTACAATAAAATTGGTAATAAGGACAACAAAGCATATTGCGGTATAACATAACGTAATACAAGGTAATTCAATATAGAGGGTACGTGGTTCTTGATTGCATTCTGAGAAGGAAAATATTTAACTTAGTAGTCATTTTAGCCACGATAACCGTGTTCTACGAGGCATGTTTTTAAAGTCAGTACCGTTTTGCTATTCCGCCGCCGCAGCGCTACGGTCGGTGTTCCGCGCATGCGTGCTGGTTACCTACATGTCTTGTCTACGCACTAACGCCATTACAGTCTGGTTCTTCACTGTATACGTTGGTTCCTGAGTGTTTAAGATGCCTCCGACAATCGTGAGTCCCGCCGATTGTGAAGTACGAAATGTTATACGATTTCTTAGTTCTAAGGGCGTAAAACCGATCGATATTCATCGTGAGATCTATGAAGTTTACGGGCAAAACATTATGAGTGATGGAATGGTAAGGAAATGGGTGAGAGCATTTAATGATGTGCATGATGAAGAACGTAGTGGGCGTCCTTCGGTCGTTACTGAAGATTTATTGCAGAAAGTGGACGAAAAGATGAGAGAAAACAGACGCTTTACAATTTCATCATTGTGCCACTATTTTCTTCAATATTCTCGTAGTGTTTTGTATCGCATTGTGACCCAGAACTTGAAGTACCGGAAATTGTGTTCACGTTGGTTTCCGAAACTTTTGACGGATTTGCACAAATCCCAACGTTTAGGCTGTGCATTGGCTTTCCTTGAGCGGTACCAAAATGAAGTTGAAGATTTTTTAGACCACATTGTTACTGGTGACGAAATATGGATGGCGTACGTCAAAACAGAATCGAAACAACAATCCATGGAATGGCGACATTCATCATCACCCACAAAAGTGAAGTTTAAGCAAACAATTTCTGTCCGGAAAATCATGTGCACAGTTTTTTTTTTTTTTTTTTTTTTTTTTTTTGGACAGAAACAGAGTATTGCTAGTGGAGTTTCTGCCTCGTAATGAGACAATCAATGCAGCGTCTTATTGTAAGGCATTGAACAATCTGCACCGTAAACCAGAACAAAGGACGTGGCAAGTTGAGTAAGGGTATCGTTTTGCTGCATGACAATGGCCGTCCACATGTGGCTAATCGGACTAAAGATCTCATCAAATGTTTTCAATGGGAAACTCTATATCATCCTCCATGCAGCCCTGATCTGGCGCCTAGCGACTACCATTTGTTCCTGCGCTTGAAGAAACATCTGGGCAGTCAGCATCTTCAAGACGATAACGAAGGCAAAGCAGTTGTGATACAGTGGTTAACACGTCAGTCGGCAGAATTTTATGAGGGGGGTATTCAAAAACTGGTGCCACGTTATGACAAGTGCCTCAATATTCACGGAAATTATGTAGAAAAGTAGATTAAGGTACAGGATTTCATGTAAAAATAAAATTATTCCGATATCTATGCACGTCTTTTTTAATTCCGAAACGGTACTGACTTAAAAAACATACCTCGTTATTAATTTCAGGCGGTTTCAGGTGAAAATATAATCCTTAAATATTTGTGGTTGATCGGGAAGATACTTGAAAAACTACAAATTAAGCATAATTAAACCTAAATAAAGAAACAGATAAAATAAAAGGAAGCAAGCTAATTCACCGGTCTCATTCTCTCTCTCTTTCTCACTCTCTCTTTGTCACTCTCTCTCTCTGTGTGTGTGTGTGTGTGTGTGTGTGTGTGCGCGCGCGCGCGCGCGCTCTTTTGTTAATTTACGTCCTCAAATTTAAATCATATCGGATCATGAATGAAATGGTTGAAGTGATGCTGAAATGAGTCCGAGGTCCATGGGGCTTAGAGTTACCTAACATTCGTCTATCAGCATAAGGGAAAAACCTTATCCAGATAACTCACAGTAACCGAGATTCAAACTCGGGACCTCTTGAACGTGAGGCAGACGCGCTACCACTTATGCTACCGAGAAGTCTCTCTCTCTCTCTCTCTCTCTCTCTCTCTCTCTCTCTCTCTCTCTCTCTCTCTCTCTCTCTCTCTCTCTCTCTCTCTCTCTCTCTCTCTCTCTCTCTCTGTTTGTGTGTGTCTATGTGTAAGTGTTCGCAAAATTTGAGGTATACCAAATGGAAAGGTAGTTATTCACATTAATTTAAGCGTTACGGATCTCATTATTTAGAACATAATGGCAACTTCTAAGTTCCTTTGACCCTTTTCTGTGGAGATTTTTGGTTTTTCAGAGCAGGAAATAACATGCTGACAGTGTTGCACGATGTGCTGACCTAGGATAGCAAATTCTGTTTGAGGAAACCACATAAACGTGATTCATTTCTCATGATGTCTCATAAGCACAAACCAACAAGTGTTTCATTTTTACTGTTTCTTAATAAATCCATAGAAGATTCAAGATTCAGTGGTACTCATTAAATGTAAACTATTATATCTACCTGAATAAAAAGATTTATGTGCCTAATAATTTATATTATTTTTGGAGTCTAGAAGGGAGGATATCAAAGAAAATTTGAAGAAGTTTACTTTCTCTGCTAGTTAACTATATATCTCACTGGATGACATTTGGTACTTCCTTCGAAAATTCAATCCCAGTATTTCATTTAAATACGTATTTTGAGGTTACCTGAATATAATATTAAGGTTTTGAAAGATGTATAATGTGGGTGGTCTTTGGATATATTTGAAAACTGCGAGACGAAGTTCAACAAAATCCCTATATTGAACATTCTATGATACATACTACTATAACATTACATGTGTAGTATATGCTCTATCTTTTGTATACCTGATAAATTCTAAGAGATATCTTAAATTCTACTACAAAAATATGTATCTTGTTGGAGATTCGTAAGATATAGTTCCCTTTCTTTCTTTTTCTTTTTTTTCTTTCTTTTCTGTTTTTTAAGTTTCGACAATTTACCAGATTCTTTTTATGTAACTTTAGTTTTAAAATAGTTTATGATTTTATGACGTTTAGTTCTTACTTTGAGACAGAAAGGTAATTCCTAAGCAAATATATAACGACTTGTTTTATAACATTTGCCTATCTTTTGTCTACCTTAACGAAATATGAAATGAATTCAATTCTGCAAGCGTTTAGTTTGATTAACGTTAAATGGATAGACAAGCAAACTTCTTTAAAGAAATTGCAGGAAAAGTATCAACTTCTATTTAAATTCAGATTGTTTAAAATTGTTTTCATTGACGATCTATATTATGTTTCGTTGTATGTTGGAAGGTTTTCCGTTCATGGAGTGGATAAAATGTGCAATTTAATTTTAAGGTGTTGACCTAAAAACATTGTAGCAGTACTGGCTAGCAGCTGGGCTTTCACACATACACATTCAGAGGGCAAGAGGGCAAAATCATGCACATTTACCCGTATTTTGGTTTCATCTAAAACCTCTAGCTGTTAGCCAGATGTAGCTATTAGCTCTAGTCTTGAATCCGCTGGCGTTCTGCTATTACACGTACCACCAACAGTTGTATTTTCTGTAACTTAGGTGAAAATGCAAACCCTTGAACTAAGGAGTGCTGAACAGCATATTAAGCAGCTCTGCGCTAGCCAATTCCTTTTGTATAAACTATGATTCAAAAATAATAAGTACGAACTTTTGTATAGTGCGTATAGGAATATATAAAATGTAGGGAAACAATTGCAAGTACCAAAAAGTCTTAATATGTCCAGGGAAGTGAAGGAACGTAAACACATTTAAAATTAAAACTCAAAATTTCTAATGAAATATAATAATAGTTTACATTTGAAGTATTATCTAATATGTAAACTATTAGATATTTGGAGTTTTAATTTTAAATGTGTTTACATGTTTACGTAAGTGGTCCAGTGGAAGTTCCCCTTCAAAGCCCGGATAATTATTTTCTATATAATGATATCGTCCGTGAAGACTACGCAGTTTAATATTCCACTGATCTCAAATGGTTAGTAGTTAAATTTCAAATGCTATTTTATACTATAACTCTGTTTTCCAAATTTTGGAAGCAATTTCCTAACACTTTCACATACTTATATTTCATAGATATCAATTTATCAGCGTAAAATGAGCAATTTAGCTTGCTGCTGTTTCCTTATCGGCTACAGTGTACAGGTGTATAAATTTTCGACCTTTCTGCCTGCACCTCATTCTAGTGTCAGGTTTAGGGAAAACTTGCCTAAGCAGGCAGATTTCCTCAATTTTATATAGGTCTTGGAAAACCTGTTAATAAAACCTTTTTTTTTCAATGGACGCTAACGCACTTTAGCTGCTCTGCTTGTCAGCGTCATTGTCAGGCTTTATTTTGAAGCTCATATTGCATACATGGACATATTAGGTAAAAACGGCCATCGGTAATTCAACTTAAGTTAAATAACCAAGCAGGCCCTATAGATGATGAAACAAATTCTTAGGTTTATTGAATTCCCAAATTGTGACGTAGGACCAATCAGAATTAAGTATTGCGGTGGATTAGCAACAAAAACAGAAAAAAGAACCAATGATTTTATTCTTGATTTTTTTTCTGGCTTTAACTCTCGAAGAAGGTAGACGCGTTTTCGGTAAAAGACTTCTTGAAGCTATTAGAAGTTATTGGAGTTCATCATTTATGAACTTTTAGTAAACGTTTAAAATATACATCAAATACGTGACGCTACGATAAATAATATAAGTAAAAAACCGTTGCATCATTTATAAATAGAAGGAGAAAATTAAAATAGAGTAAAGGACTATATACATCAGTGGAAAAAGTCGCATGTAAAGAAGAAAATGATGTCCAGAAATATCATTCAAAGTAAAGTGAAACTGTATTAATTATTCTATTCCATAGTTATCTAAAAGTGAAATCCCTTTTGTATCGATACCACACCTGAGAGGTTTCACATCTCATCGCTCGCCGCAGCTGCCGGAGAGAGCATTTAAAGAAATCTTCGACAACTTCATCTTCACGGCTTTTAGACGAAAGGTTCAGCGCTCCTACATCAAGGTAAGGTTTGGCTTCCACACGCGTCGCCACACCGAGGGAACGCGAAACTTGTTTACGTGTGGGGCGTAGACCTCACGACAGGGCGAATCCTTCTTCAAATATGTCACCGCATCGTGTGATATAAATCCAAACCACAAGGAAGGGAACCGCTCCAGTTTCATTAACGTGATATAAATCCAGAATGGCCCTCCGACTTTACTTCCTTTCCAAAGGAAGCCCAGCTAAGAATTTGTAGGCCAGAAAAGATAAATCGCCTTCTAGTGGATTCGAAGCTGTGAACTCTGGAATAGACTATGTTACTCCTAGACCAGGAGGAAGTATTATCCAAGGAATATTCAACGGTAAGAGCGAATGTTTCAGAAGGAATGGAATATAGTAACCCTTGTTACTATGACAACTACTAGTGATAAATAGGTTAAGCAGTATTTAATATCCAGCAGTTTGATACTAATCTGTCTGTCTTTCCTTCTTTCCTCCTCTCCTGTCCACCCCTTTTCTTCTCTCCTTCTCTCTCTCTCCCTTTCTTTCTTTATGTCTTTCTTTCTTGATTTATTTCTATCTTTCTTTCTTTCTTAATCATTTTCCTAGTTGTATCACTATCGGGGTGTTAGAGGATACATATTTTGTAAGTGTTTACTGCACCTGGGTTGTCTATTATATTAGTAGTTTGATTTTGGTGTGTATTATTGCTAAGATTATGGGTCCCGTTGTTTCAATTCCCAACATCGAGAACTGTTTTTTTGCCAGAATCTCCTTACACTAGACGATTGTCTCCCAAGATTAACGAGAGACTTCCTCCCGGATTTCACTTTTGGTGTATCCTTCTAAATGAGTAACCTGACGAGTCTTATCCACGCGGTGGGTTACGTTCTTAGGTTTCAGTCTCTTCCTATACGTTGGTACTTTGCGCTCACAACTTGACGCTGCTAATCTTAGGCACCTTGCCTATGTTATAAGACAAACTGGTGTGTATGTCAAAATATAATTTTTTTCTGGAAAAGTTAAAATGTTTATTTGCATTTTGTACTTATTATTGTGCTTAAATTTTGAATTTTGTGCATCACAAAAGATTCTAATTTACTAACTTATAGTAATAATTAGATTCATTGGGCGTTATATTGATTTCAGCAGCAAGATAAACGAATTATAAAAAAAATCTTTCAGGTTATTGCTCCTTGATGTCATTACAGAACAGGTTCCTTTCCAGCTTTCAGACCAACAAATCCCTAACCTTGATTCCCCTGTGCCGTCTGTTATATATCAATCTCGCAGCCTCTGACCTCGTATCACCATTTCTATGCTTTTTGACATTGAATACCGGTCGCTTAGACGCACGAGGTCCAACGTTTGAGTTAATTCATTGGACTAAAAGCAATAGGAAACACGTATTTTCTGTTTCCAGCTCTTTGTTGTTACATGAAATCCTCAAAGCCGTTTTTGCCTCATTATTGCATTCCACCGGAAAATACCGTACGAGTGTAGTGTAATTCGGGGGCCTGCAGGCTAGAATGAGTACAGCGCTCCGGAAGCGGGTGTGAGTTGCGGGGAAAAAGAAACTGGGGAGTAAGCAGGAGCATTTACATGTAACCTCAGTTCGGTAATATTAAGTATTCTGCGCTTTGAGGCATGAGCATACTATTCATCTGAATTCATCAAGTACCCTCCTTTAGTATTTCCACCGATTTTACTTCACTATGTTGCCCTGAATTCGTTCTCAGCTATAGAAGGCACAATATTAATTTCATCGCTCCTAGCGATTCAGAATACTAAAGGTGTGAAGGCTATTTGTGAATGTCAACATCAGAATTCTAAGAGCATTCCCCACCGGATTAAGAATAAGTTGCAATTTCCATTGCAAGAGAATAGCACTCTTGTGCATGGGTTCTGACCAAATGATAGAACGCATGTCAACAGACCGGATTCCACTGATTGTATATGAGGAAAATGAAATAATTACTAGCACCAAAACAAAAGAGCTGCAAGCTCAATCTATACGGTGAATATACAGATATACAGAAGACACTAATCCCATAACGGTCATGAAGACAAAACACTGTTTTAAATGTATAAAATTTAATGAACAAATACTAATCCACTACATTCAATATACAGTTTTACAGAGCTAAATATTACACTCATAACAGAAAACACAAATTAATTTTACAAACATCTAAAATGCATAACAGAAAACACAAGTAAATCCTAAAGAAAAACAAACAGTTGAGTAAATACTACAGTGATCACTATATAAGTTCTATAAGTCTGTGGAGCTTTCGATCTATTACTCCGGTATTCACCTTGAGAGGCTGAGGGAAAACCAAAACCACAGAAAAAACCTCAATCGGGGTACTTGATCACTGTTGAACACCAGTAATATGTTCAGCATAGATGTCTCTGGAGGATCTAATGACATCTGACACACACAACTTCTTGAAGAGCGTTAAGTACTTCTTTGAGCAAATTCTCTTCATAACTTTGTTATTCTCATGATCCCAGGAACCAAAGGAGCCAAGAAAAATTGCGTTAACCTCTACTTCCTGATATCTGGTGCGCAGGGTCTCAGCCAAGTCATGGCATTTCTCTTCTTTTACTTTTCGAGCATCACTAAACGCCTGCTTCCCGTTATCGAAGGGGATAGTGATATCTAGGATGACAGCTTTTCGATCTCTCACCAAAACGAGATCTGGCCTCCAGTTTCCTTCAATAGTTTGATTTTCGACCAGAATGTTGAATCTACTGCTGGCTGCCTTTTGAACCCTACTTACCACGGCTTTATGTCTCCGGGTGACGATATCAGTATATTTCATGCAATGATTTATCACATGAGGCAGGGTTTCGTTCTCATAGCCACATATTCTACAGCTCCGCCATTTAAGGGCAATAAGTTTAGTCGGGCCCGATGAATGAACCCCCAATCTGCAAATCTGGTGTAGAGGCCAGTTCTTATAAAATGGGAGCTTGCAGCATCAGCAGACACGCGGTTAATAGCTTTCCCATGGCCGGGCAGCTCAAGAAGACGAGTCTGGTGCCAATCTCTTCTCATATATCTAAGTGTTCTCAGCACCTGATGTCTTTGGCTTCCACGCAGGATCTTTTCATCAACTCGTGATGCAGGCTTGTATTTCTCAGAGGACCATTTCACATCACATCTCTCAGAAGATTTGCGAGCTTGACTCTAGGTTGAAGAAATAACATTATTGTTTCTCCTGAACTCGCCCTCATTCTCTCCAGTCAAGTATGCAGCGATATCGTCGTTATCAACCAGTCTTCCAAGCCTTCTTTTCACTACGCTCTTTAGGTCATCAAGAGCTAGTTCAGCAGCATAAACATCCGTTGAGGAAAGGAGCTTAAAGGCATTGTCAATTAAATGGAAGTCTGAGTCACTTGCCTCTGCCGGAATTCCTATGCATCCGGACTTTGAGGGGCCATATATGTAGTCATTAGCTGCATCCATTGGTACGTGAAGAACTTTCTTGATTTCAGCTCTGATGACATCATCCAGCCTAGCCCAATCTCCCTTAGCAAATTGGGCAGTCCGCATCAAGAATTTGAGAGATGCATAACAGAAGGTCATCTAACTTCTACCAAGGAGGTAACTTCGACTGGAAAGTCATATTTGCAGTAACCATTAGATCAGCTAACTGTTTCAGATTTGACGTGATGTGAAAACCAACTGGCTTTCCAAGATACTTGTCAAATTCACCATCTTCAAGTTGTTTAATCCCCTCTTCGCCAACATGAAACCTTGTTATAAACTGTTTTGTATATAAATGTTTCCTTGTCCTATGAGTGGGGCTAGTCAGTCATCATAAACGTACTTCCTATATAAAGGCAAAGTAGCTCCCAAGAAACCAGTAAATATAAAGGCATCACTTTGGATAATATGCTCGTCAAAATATTCAAAGAATAATAACAGGAAGAATAAAGGTGATAATTAAAGAAAACATCCATTAAACTCAGCTGAAATTCAACAAAGACATATCAGCACTTAATCGCATTGGAACACTTATTCTGAACAAACAGCCTAAAAGGAAGTTAAAGTACAATCTAATTTATCACGGACCTTACTAAAAGCCCTTGATATAAATAAAAACGTAATGAAATTAAATAAATCTTAAAGCATAGCAGCATATATAAACAAATCATTAGTTTGTTACTGGAACGAAATAGGAGTTTTAGACAATATCTCCCTATCAGATAAAACACTCCAACTAAACGGAATATCTAAAGAAGTTCCAGTATGACTTCTACCTTGACACTAAATAAATCTTTGGAATAAAGCACCTATGACAAAGATATTGAAATGCACTATAAAGTTTCAGAAAATAAGTCACATAAAGAACCGTATTGAAAAAAAAAGAGTATGAAATAAACATATCAAACCCAAACTATGGTATTATAAAAAGGAAAACAGGCACTTACATCGGTAGAAATCTTCATAAGATGAAACAACTAAGGATCACATGTGGGCTCGAATAGCTAGGTGCCCGCCTCGGTAGCGTAGATGGTAGCGTGTCTGGCTCACGTTCAAGAGGTCCCGAGTTCGAATCTCGCTCAGGGTGAGTTACCTGGATAAGGTTTTTTCCGGGCTTTCCCCTTATCCTGACAGATGCATGTCGGGTAACTCTAAGCTCCATGGACCCCGGAAGCTTTGAGCATCATTTCAACCATTTCATTCACCGTCCGATATGACTAAATGTTGGATGACGTAAGTTACAAAAAAAGAGTAAGGCGTCATACTGCAAGCAACAGCTAGCTTTAGCAAACAGTATTTTAGATTTTAGGCTTGATATGACTCGTGCTACTCTAGATACTCACGTAGAACATTTGTCACATGATTAAAAGAACTTTAGAATTTACCTTTCTTTGCATATGTTGATTATATTTCACAGAAGGAAGTTATGAAATCGGATCCATCATTTTGTCTAGTTCCGTGTAAATATTTATAAAAATGCATAACAGAGAAGGCAACGTACGCAATAACGCCTATGCACCAAAACGTTACATAAGACTTTATATGACAGCAATTGGCGTATGACAGAGAAGACATCCCGCTGAATTGTGTTGAAACTGTTTGCATTGGATAGAATTAAAGCGGTATAAATGAAAAGGCGATTGTACTGTACAATATTACACGATTCAGATTGCGTGTCTTTGGGTTAGAGAAGCCTTTAGGATACCTGACACTAAAAAGCACCGTGCCTTGTAAGTACACTAACATTACTAAGCCCAAAAAAGAGCATGAATGATACCCGAATTGTAAGAGACAATTGGATTCATATATATCAATAGAATGTATCAGATTAGCCACGTGTTTACAAGAATGCTCATAGCTTTACATTATATGTAATAATTAGTAAGTTTACATAATAGTGATCACAAAGACATTTTGATATAAAATGGTACAAATGTGTCCGTAATCATCTGAATCTCTTCATTAAAAGAACAAGGAAAATTCGAATCATAACAGAAATATATATACCGTTTTACTACACATTTCTTTATTGGCACAATGGGTGTACGAGAATACAGAACGTTTTGCTATTTCTGATTATACGTTGTAATTTATCACGTATGACTTTTGAATGTGACAAATCTATAATCAGATGTATGGCATTTCTGCTACTTGGCACAATCTTATTATTAGCTTTAGTGGACTGTCGGATGGATTTACTTGAACCATCGTAATGTGTAGCCATATCAACACCGTTTTGGATTTCACTCAAATCCTAAACCAGTCCGTCATGCTAAATTAATTGAGCACGCAGACATTCTGTCTGTGCTTGTGCTCTCACTGATATGGTTAGCTCTCATTGTAACTGAAGACTTATGAATGAAGTATGATGGTTCTGCAAATCTCGATGGTTATTATTACGTTTATGACTCGGCTCATTGTTAAATCCAATTTAGGTATTACGCTTACACTAGTGAAACTACGGAATGATTGACCTCATAGCGTAGGTATCAGGAGGGTTAAAATTTAAATTATAAATCTTAAAAAAAATTATATACACAATTTAACAAGCATATAAACGTGTACTAAACCAAAATTCCTAGAAAGCAAAATTTTACAATATTTATCTTTCTACAGAAGAAACAAAAGATGCTTCCTGCTTAGGCAGATGCGTCTCTTACATTTTCACTCTACGTTTGGAGAGGTCCCTTAGGGTGCGAACATGAATCCATGATCTTCCTTTATATTGTGCGGTAAATAGAGGCAGGAGATATATAACATTTCACATTTCTGAGCATGCTCGCTATTTTAGTGTACTTTATGAAACATTTTTAATGGTGAAATAAAATTTAAAATAAAATATATGGTGGCAGTGTTTATAATTGTCTTAACTCTGTTATGTCACTCTATTTTTAGTTGCAGCAGAAAGAACACAAGGTGTTCTATCTTACCAGAGTTAAGGATAACCACCAAAATAACGATTTATACATAAAATTCATTTTAACATGGAAGTTTACGGGTTTAATTATTATGGATAGAAATTTTTTGATGAAAGTATTTTTCTTTAAAACAAAATGACAGTATGTTGTCAGCAATTTTTAAAATCATATATGTATTTAAAACACTTTAAAATTATGACAGTTGTGGTAACAATAACTGATATAAATATCACACCTCCATCCTCTATAGTTTTCTAAGGAAAGGGCACTGAAGTTGAAAATATATTTTCGATAAACTTAGATAAAATGTTGAGCTTCCTGCTGCATTCCTGTATGACGAATTGTATGATGCGCCTAGCAACACTCAAGTATTATTTAAAATCTGTTTTATATTCATTATTTTATTAATACCTTACATTTCACACGTTCTAGTTCACTTTTTACAGTTGACAGACGGCCTATGCCCAGAAAATATCTAAAGCGTATACATACATTTTAGGTATTTAGAATCCTCATAGCTTGCTCTTATATTCAATCAGAAAATTCAACGCTAATTTTTTATTTTAGAAAATAATCATTTTTCTGACTTTTAGAGGTACTTCCTGTAAGAGAAATACAACTGAAGTTTGTGACGATTATTCTACATTCTTCAGACATTTAAGCATTTGTTCTAAATTGTTCTGGAAAGAGTAATTTTTACAAAATAGGAAATGTGAAACTGGGTAGTCCATGGAATGATACGACTTACATAACACCATTGTTACTTGTAATTACAATAGAAGTAATTTAGTTGTTCTAGAAACATCGTGCTCAGAGAAGCCAGAATATTCAGATAGCTTAACGTCATTCTGCAAAGGAAGGTCCTTTTTTATTTTAATATATATATATATTTCCTTTTTCTTTGTTTTTTCTTATTTAACCGTTTTTCATTAATTCCATTTATTTTCTTATATATTTCCTTATTTTCACACATATTCACTATACACAAAAACACCCATGCCCAAGGCGGAACTCGAACCCGCGATCCTCTACGCGGCGGAATGCTTGAGACATACGGTTTAGCGACCATGGCTACGGGGGCCGGCACCTCGTAGTAAGACGTGCTCCTTTTTTTTGTGGTGCTCTGCAAGTTTCCCGAAAAACGTTTTAGTGTTAAATGCATTTGTGTTGCACTATAGTGTGTGCCTGAAACTTAAGGCCCATCGATGCAATAACAATGATTTGTGAAAAGACAAAATCTAGGGCATTTAAAATTGTAACAGAATGTATTAATATTTTCGTGAAATAAATCTCATAATATTTAAAGAAGAATTGTTGTTATTTTCTAGCCACTGCAGCATAAAGTACTTTTCACTCCGATACTACGACCGGAGGTAAGCCACATTGCTCCAGAGCGCCGAGGTATCCACAAGAATTCTACCAGATCGTCACCAAAGGGGAGAGTAATTAATCATCCATCATCACATCGTTTTCATATTATCCTGTGCAACTTATTTAAAGCCATGGAAAAATAGATGAACAGTAAAGTGCGTAAAGCTTAATTGCTAATTCCAGGGAATGAGTAATCAAAGGAAGATAAACTAAAACTGAATTCTAGTAGCATTTTTACAGCGATAAACTGAATTCAGTGTGTTGATGAGACATTGAATTCCGCAAATATAGTTCGATCCATAAATGCAGATTTGGGATTTAGTACCAAGCTTTCTGTTACACTTATAGGGTGACCCAGATATTTAGCAAACGGATTCGTAATAGAGAACTTTTTTAAGTTAAATCCAACAAGACCTGTCCTTCCATATCGGAACTAAAAGCTAGGAAATAACTTACATCTAAAATGTTTTTTTTTTTTTTTTTTTTTTTTTTTTACGAATTATTTCCTTACCCAGTTATGTTATTTTACGTATTATCAGCGGGCATAGGAATTCTTAAGCATTCAAGGTAGTCGTCCTCCGTGATCTTTTGGGCATATGCTAGCCTCCAGCTCCCAAGATTGCGGATTCAAACCGGCGGAGAGCAGTACATTTTTTAAAAAAAACTAACTAGCTTGGCTCCTTTAGGAAGTTAAGTAAATCCGGTGGTGCCGTGTGGTAGCTTTATGGTAACTAAAAACACCTTATGCCTGATAACGAAGATCTGGACAAAATTAACTGGGTTTCATGCCATAAACTAAATTAGCCAAAGAGCGTACATAGAAAATATTTCACTCAAACTTCAATTTATATCTACATTAAAACAATATTTCAATTCAAATAACTTGTAAAAATCAACAAGTAGAATTCACGCTTTGTCTGGTTAGGTTGTCTGCAAACTCCAAAAGTGAGAGATGGAGCGGTTTGATGCGTATCTAAAGTCCAGCATCATTTCCGCATTATTTCTTTATTTCCTTAATGCTCCATAATTCCCATGCCTCATAATAGCCCGCCTCGGTAGCGTAGATGGTAGCGTTTCTGCCTCACGTTCAAGAGGACCCGAGTTCTAAACTCCGTTAGGGCGAGTTAGTGGATAAGGTTATTTCCGGGTTTTCCCTTATGCTGAATAATGAATGTCGGGTAACTCTAAGCTCCATGAACCCCGGACTCATTTGAGCATCATTTCACGCATTTCATTCATCGCCGATATGACTTAACGTTGGGAGACGTAAATTACAAAAGCAAAAAATGGCTAATGATAATAAGTGTCCACAGCCTGTAATCTAACACATAAAATTGGCATTAAAACTACTCAAACAATTATCAGTACATTACCACTTATTTTTTTGCAGAACTTCTACAAAATATTCTTGGAAGTTTTATTTTTGCATATATCGCAGTAATCCAAAAGTAAACATTAATAACAACTGTCACATTAACAAATTACAATTTTTTCATAATAATATTATAAGTATTCTAAACATTTAGATGAAATATAGTTTTCTACTTGGCATTTAAGCTAACAGTTAAATGAAGCTAATGAGAAGTTTATTAATAAACCGGCTAAACATTCAACCTCGTTCTTTAGCAAATATTTTGTAGCATTTTCATACCCATAAAACTCCAAACGATGAAGCTGTTTATTACTTTGTTTCAAATTATCTGTATATTAGAGAAAATTAATATATTCTTCATAAAATAATCCTTTAATTTGGAGAAATAAGCTTGAATTGTTTCAAACATCCAGGAGATTAGAGAGTATAAAAGCTGCAATTTTCTACAATAGTTAAAGTTAGCATAATCTGATATAATAGATATTTTTGCAAACTGCGTACCAAAAAATCTGTCTATTTTATCTCGCTAGTTTTAAATATGCACGTGAAATAATTTTCTCCAAGCAATTAGTTCACAACACAAAATGGATTTTTAAATAACAGTGAAAACTGAGGTTTAGAAGAAGGCATTGCATGTAGTAACTGGTAGAAATTTCAGCAGTATGTTCTGTGTAATTTTTCAAATATTTAGAATTAGAATTTTAGAATTTCAGAGATACGCAGTTTTAATGTTAATGGAGACAAGTGTTTACAGAATTACTTCATTAAACAGTTTGATATCCGTATAAAAGAAGTACAGGAGGCGATAACCGAGTCTTTGAAAACTAATCCTCCTCCTCCACCTCCTCCTGATCATCATCATCATCATCATCATCATCATCATCATCATCATCATCATCATCATCATCATCATCATCATCATCATCATCATCATCATCATCATCATCATCATCATCATCATCATCATCATCATCATCATCATCATCATCATCATCATCATCATCATCATCATCATCATCATCATCATCATCATCATCATCATCATCATCATCATTATCATCATCATCATCATCATCATCAACAACAACAACAACAACAACAAAAAATAGAGCCAATTTTCTTGTTGCAACTTCACAACTCCATATTGGTCTTCCACTTCTTCGTCTGTTATACTTATGTGTTCTTTCTAATCTTAGTTTTTGAAGTTATTTACATATTTCCAAACACATTATATATCTTTGTATATCTTTGTCTTCATTCAATTTTGTTTCGTACCCCAGAAACTGAAAAAATTAGAACATTTTATTTTCAGTAACGATCTATGATTGAACGGATATTTTCCAAAATGAGTCAGTCATATCTTCTGGTTTATTAACATACTTTCAGGATGTAGTCTACCTTCGTATTCAGGTAAATAACTGGAGGTAGAAAAATAAACTTCCTAAGAACAGTTTGCAGAAGACGTAATATGTATCTACATGGGTAACGAACGAGTCGATCATGTCCATGTGAACATTTTTTACGCTTAGAGGGAAAAATGTAAATCGAAAATAAAATGAACTTTCTCGGCTCTGTCTCAGCAGTCCAAATTTCAAAAAATAGCTTTCAAATTAGAATGATTCACTGACGATTCCCTGAATGATTCCTTGCTTACATCAGTGTTTAAAAATATTAAACTGGAGGGCTGACAAAATGTGTTATTTCTATCATTTTGGCGCTTCTTCCTTTGTTGTTAGGATAAGTCCACTGCTGTAGAAGAAATAAAACTATACTGCATACAATTTCTCCTTAGCTATGTGTGATCCACGAGAGACATTTACTCGTTTAGAAACGTTATGTTACAGATTGCAAAATACTAAAGCATGAAAGTTCAAACGCGTTCTCAGAAATAATAAAAACTTACAAGCAAGACTTACCTTTTACTTCAACTAGTACCACATCAGGGAACATTACTGGGTTAGCTACTCCTTTGTTCATTACGTCATTCAATTATCTGGAGAGAATGCAAGGTCTTATTCTGCATCAAAGAGCTTCATAGGAGTCCATGAAATACTTCAGGCCGTTCCGAGAATTGTATCTGTAACGGACTGCTCAGTGGTAAATTTGTAGTTAATATCTTGAAACATCACCAAGAAAGACTTAAAGCTGATGTGGCAGGAAGCGCTGATAACTGTGTTACGTATTTTTCTTTTCAGTTTTAAGTGCGAGATTGTCCCGGACTAATTCCTAATTTATTCGTGGAAATATGTCTCATTGTATAAAGCAGAACACTTTTTTTCTAAAGCATCTTCTGACAAAACAAAAATCTACTTTCAGCCAAAATATGTGCATAATTAAGTAAATATAATGGGACGTTGCCCAGATTTCTCAATGTCAATTTATTTCTCAATGTCACTTATTTGATAAGATTTACCTCAACTTTTATTGCGCGTTACATGTTGGCAGGTTTACTAACTAGGGAATCGAAGACAAAGAGGTCCATTTTTCGTGGTACTAGAACTCACCATATGTCACACTAGTTGAATTAGAGCATCCATAATATCACCCTTGATGCCTCAGGAACGCATTCGCCAACTCAATAATGCGCTGATTCACTCGCGAACCCACTGGCTTATAGCTACTGAAATCATCCAAGGAAAGGTCCTAGAATGTTCTGGAAGCAGAAGAAAGGAAAGGTTCTACAGATTTCTTTTTTATGGCACTTCTTGTGCTTATGCTAGCCAGGGTCACTACAGTAACCACTTTCTATTGATCCCTACAACTTTCCGGCGCCAACCTGTTGTATTCTGATAAAAACACAAAACTGCTTTACTTTCACGGAATCGTTAAGTCAATGTTAACATACAAACGACCTCTCTTTTAGTTGAATACAGCACCCTTATAAGTCCCTGCAATCCCTGTTTATATCCCTTTAGCATGCACCAGTTGTGCTACTAATATTCCTTCTGACGCACGTACAGGTCCACCTCTAACCACTCCTGTACTCGTACAAAATCTGCACTGCTTCCTATTCTACAGCTCGCCGATTCCTTACCGTGGAAGCGCAATTACTGAGCTGTGAACAGCTTACTGCACCATTCCACGGTCTGCCGACACCTCCCCCAAGAAGCCGTATGCAACTCAAAGCACCACACTGCTTTCACCACTATTGTTCACTAATTTTTCACTACCAACCCTAGGCTTTAACATACATTACGGGTATGTTATATCTTTCTGAAACTAGAAATAGTTCCTCTCGAAATAGTATCGAAATGTTTTTGTGTAGTAAAGAAACTTTCCGCTGGGCCTCGTGACGTCATCTCGTGACATGAGCCACCGGCTAACCTCGAAGGTCTGCTTTTGCTGTTCCACCAGTCAATAAACAATAAGGCGAGGAGATACCTCTACTCCCTCCACAATAGCTCTGCGATACCCGATGTGACATGGTGCTTGGAGCATACCGTAGCCTCGCTGTACTGTCAAGGGTATGTACTACAGTGCAGACATTATGGTGTGCCCTTATGCACACAATACATGCTTTTATTTCAGTACTTGCATTTTTTTCTCCTTGTTCCATTTATACCCCGCCTTTAACTGCTATGGTCATATCCGTTCTCCTTTGGAACATACTGGAGGTGTTAACTCGTTATCTTTTGGTTTTTTTAATCATTAGATCACGCACACAATCACACTCTCATTCATACTTCCAGACTCTGGGGAAGATGGAGAATTATCTTGGTCCGAGAAAAATCTCCAACCCCACCGTCGGGAATCGAACCCGGGACCCCTGGCACTTGTGTTTTCTTTCTGCTAATGAAATCATATTAGGAGACCTTCATGAAAATTTCATTTCAGTAGCAATTATTTTCATACTCCTCCAATGTCGACCCACTTTTAAACTTTTCCTGACGAGTTTAAACATTTTTCATCCGTTGGTAACATAAATTTAAAATAGTTTTATTATTCTTATTTTGATGTTCATTTCCGCAGCTATATTCCACTCACATAAATGCCTACAGCATTGGACTCATTTCGCTGCAGCGTTAAAGTTTACGATCTACAGAATGCCGCCAGCCATCCAAAGCCACTGATCTCTTCCTAAGTTCCTTCTTCACCGTTCTGCATTAAATTCTTCAGTATCAATTAAAACTTTCTTTGTCACTGTTACAGTCGCTTGCATTTATTGATATTAGCTCTTATTGCTTAATGCAATTATTTGAATTGTCCAACCTGATCTTGATTCTGAATATTATTTATGAATATTATTTATTTTTGCTTTGGTTTCATAAGCACCTTTCTTCATTTTCTTATCATGCCATTATCATTTATTTAAATTAGCGTTTACCTACAAATATCCTCCTTCTTAAACTTTATGCCTTTTCATTAATTCCACTTCTGCCTTACTTTGGAAGAATTCTCTATCAAATTCTACAAACATAAATTGAACGTTGATGACATACCTAGTGGCTGTCTAGACTGCCCACTTTACGTCAATTTAGATGTCTCCTGCATGGATTAATGTGTAGTCTTTCCCTTAAAACAAGATTATTTTGGTGAATGCATAAAAACACATGCAAAGAAGTTTGAAAACCTTAAATCGTTAAGTAGCAGAAACAAACGCAAAAGCGAGTGTATGCTGCAAAGCCTTATTCTGATTAATGCTGATGATGTATTCAGTGATAACCTATAGGTAATATGCTTTATGACAAGCATCACTTAAGTGAACCGTAAGCCGCTTTCAAGTGAGCTTAAATGGAAGGCTCAGTTGTAATAAGTGCCGCTTATGAATTGGAAACAGCATTTAAGTATCATTGAAGTTCAAGTGCTTTCTGTTTATAATTCCGGCTCTTATCTTTAATCAGCCGCTGTAGTGTAGCTAGGCAGAAACCAATGCCAAAGTATACTCGAATACGTAAAGTTCATTAGGACCTAAAATAAATATTTGTGGAATAGGCTGAATATATGAAACATAGGCGAATTCTATGGATATCTGAGTTCAATAGTAGCAGCTAGATCCCAATTACTAGAAAATAGGGAAAATATTAAACACATTAAAAGCTCATACTTAGATACTTTTATGTCTTTATGTATTATTTCTTCGTATGTAATTTTTTCCCGCCCTTCTCTATAAAAAAGAATTTGAGCAGTGGGAGAGTGAGATCTTTAAAAGGGGTGTTAACATATATTCACCTAAAATTTGTCACTCTTTAATGACATTCTGAGAAACAGCTCATCAATATTCCAGAAATGGTTCAATTATTACATACCTGTACCTCGGTCCGTTAACGGTTCCCTCAAAGAATATAGGCCTATAATTCGACACGCATTCATGGCACAATAAATACCAATTTTCTGGTCATGCAATGGCATTTGGTATACTCTTCCCTAATGTAATACATTTCATTAGCAATAAGCTTATTTCAAATAACATGTAAAAATGAAGCAGATAGACAAAAATCTTGTCTTCTGAATCAAAGGATGTTCTTAGTTTTGTGATGTCCAAGTGAATGTTTTAGCCCATAGGGATAGAAGACCCGGATACACACAACGCCAAAGAACATCTTTGGCCGATTTTCTATAGTATTCCGGGCTGTTTTGGGGCATATTCTTTACGCTACTTATCGCGAAGTGTGGTGACTTGATAACACAGCAATTATGGGGTGGGGGAGGAGAGCAGAGGTTCGCTTTGCTTTTTCTGGTGTTAATTGAAACCAAAATAGTTTTGTCACTGAATCAGCCATGCTTTATACCAGTGAAATTACCCTTGGATTTGTCCAAGGCCGTGAGAGTCTGGTCGCACTTTTACAAGAATAGCAATGGTTGTGCATAAAAGTGTTCTTATAGTACAATACTGGATGAAAAGATTGCATTAAAGTAGGGGAGACGGTCTACATGCTGTCTATGTCTTCATTATAAACTGTTGCCTTACTATGTATTTAATGAATACCATTCAAACTTTAATTCCTACTCCCTGAACAACTTTGATGCACACATATTAGACATTTTGCTAACGTGGGCGCTCATTATGAGTTCCGCTTAGCATATTTCCCTTCACATGCAATAGTCATAAGATATGGCTAGCAGTCTTGATACGAAGACTGTATGACAAGCGGAATGCACATACTCCACCTCATTCTTCTTTAACAAATATGATCCAGAACGTAAACATAGGTATATGTCAGTTCTACGTCATTTTCTGACCACTGTTGTTGTTTGTGCAATCCTTTAGCAGAAAGAGGGCTAACCCCGGCTACAGCATGCAATGAAACGTCCATAGCTTCGCAAGGCCACGTATAACGTTAAATAAGGTGACGTGGACATGAGGTGCGGCGTGTTGACATTGGCTTTGTTGTCTATACTAATAACCACCAGCTCTTAAACAACTATACCTACTACTGCCGGTTTTCCTTAGTTCCGACCACTCATAGGTTCCTTGCATTTCCTCCATGGAGAGGGGATCAAAGGCCTAGGCATAAAATATTTTATAATTCGAGGAGCTAAGTCCTCCTTCCGAATCTTCTCATAGATGCGTAGATAAAGAACTAAGTTCTGATATGAATATTTGTATGCCCATAATGAAAGAAAGAATTTATCTGAAGAAATTTTTTTGAATATAAACCGTTAATTTATTTTAAGACTTCTTGTCGAGTAGAAGGTAAACTGGATGGAACAAATTACCACATAAAGACGTTGATATTCCAATCATTTGGAACAAATTGTACATATCATTTTGCTCTGTTGGATCTGCTTTATCTAACAGTTGTGTTGCCTGTCCAGGAAGCGTGATAACCCTTAATATTAAACTTGGAGTTGCTAATAGCGTAACTTTGTGTTTCATCCCAGATTAGCGTTGACTTGATGAATCTCACGCTTCAGATAAGAGGTAAGCCGACGGAGATATGCCTTCAGGCCGAAGGTTGTTCTGGCGTTAACGCGTTAAGTTTGGGATAGACGTGTTGTGTTTGTACACTAGAGCATTTATTAATGAGCATAAGTGATTTATTGGCAATCCAAAAACGTGCAAAGGCAATTATTGGCAATTCAAAAGCATGTAAAACGTAATTGGTTAATTACTTTCAAATCATGCGGCCTGAATATTTTCAAGAATGCTTTCCCATCTCAAAGTAACCTTCATATGGACAAATCTGATTTTCTCAAATGTGGCTCTTTGTTAAAATTCTTAATGTATAATATGCCTCTTCTCACAACAATTAATACGGATAGGTATCTTGAATTGTTTTAGAGAAACTTTGAAGTCAAATATCAAAGACTTTTTAAAGCTAGTAACGATAAACAAAAGCCTCCCAACAACCTAAATATAGGTTGCTCATGCATATTGGCCATGGTAGCTCTAGGGGTTAGGGCGACTGGAGTGGAACCAGGAGATCCATGGTTCAAATCTCCATTAGTTGACTCAAATTAATTAAAAACATACATATACCGGAGAAAAGTATTTAAAAGGATTAATTCCTCAATATAAATTTAACATTAAGAATTCAATGATAAAAATTCTGGTATTTAAGTACCTACAATATTAAGTCGCCACGAATGTGAATCTCGAATGTGAGAACTAAGTGGCTTACCGGGAAAATGTAATGAGTCAATTGGGGAGTTTAATGTCGCGTGTTGGCCATGGTAGCTCAAGGGGTTAGAGCGACTGGGCGGAAACCAGGAGATCCGTGTTTCAAATCCCGGCCTGGCACCGAATTTTTCATTTGAATTTAATTAATAGTCTAAATCTATTTAATTCACATAATTTATCGTAAATACTTTCTGTGTAGGTAAATATTTCTAGGATGCTTCTTATTGTTGATTTCTATATTCAAATGATTTGTATTTCTCAATTTGGAAAGTGTTATTTTTCTTTTATCTATCACAGAATATATTGCCTTCCACAGGGAATAAATATCCTGAATCCCAATTAAACAGTTTTATAAAAACGTCCGTGAACGTGTGTTTTGCGTGTGTATGAACAGCCTAACCGAAAGATCAAAGGTCGTATAAATACCAAACCTGTAGTTTTATCTGACTACCCTTTAAAGCTGTGGCACAATGATTTTGATCGTAAATTACCTTTAGAACTGATGATTTTGGGCATTCATTATTTTCCATAAAAGTCCACATTTCGATAGAGGTAACACATATTAAATACTTCAACTTGAGTACTATATACTTCGAGTTCTCCGTATCGGGTTCTGAGGTTGTTTTCAGTCAGAACGGAATTTAAATACAGTTCTATAAATTGATAACTACACGTTGCGCGAGAGACCATTAAGTAAGAAAGAATGAAAGTATTTTAAAATACACATTGTGTTTCAAATACGACATCATTGCATTCATTACCAATGGTTCGAATGCTTCAGTAGGCAATTGCCCAAAAGCTCAGCAGGTTTTCGACAGTTTCTTGCAGGGAGGGATTGTAGTGGCCATTTAATAAACTTTCCCATACCACTGTTACTTTTTTTACCCATGCAAATGTGCAAGGCAAGTGCATTTGAAAAATGTTTATCTCAATCTCGCGAGGGAATCGGAAAGCAAATGTTTAACTATACCCACTATACCCACAAATAAGCAATGCACGGTAGAGAAAGTTAGGTGATTTTAACACTGAATTTTTACTTTCTCTGCTGCGTACATAGAAGAGAAAGAATGTGTTGCATTTCAGCCAACAATCAGGAACCTCTATTTCACTGGAAATACTGTTTTGAGGTCCCCTCTATAACATTCGGTTGTGAAAACGTCTGGGTGAGGTGATTTTAAACAAACTCAAAAGCTAATATTCCTTTAGGAACTAAACCTTAAGTTCAGCATCTATAATATTAAGCATACTCAAGTTTGAAGAAAATTCATCAAACTAAATGTTCAATATTAGATTAATGTTAATGTTTAGGTATAATGTTTTATAAAGAATTTTGATTTTCTCAAAATATAAGGAATGATATTAAATTATTATGTGTTTAAAGAGTTTTCATGTCAAATTAAATGCATATTTTGAATCTCTTTGGAACAGCGTTTAAATTTTTCTTCATTAAAAGCGCTTTTTGCACAACTGGTTAAGCGTAAGATATGGGTAAACTCTTATTCCACAAGACTGTAGCCCTACTTAAAACGCAGAATTTGTTATACACATGTTTTTGTACTTAGCCATTTGCGAGATATTCTTTGTTATTTGTATATTAGATTAAATTTTCAGCGTCAAACAGAAACTCATTTCTGTTTATTTTCCTCTGCTCATACAACGAATAAAACTTCGAGGATATCAAGTAATGAACGATAATTAAGGAATCGACTCTCAGTTAAGCCTACTATATTTCCTTATTCCCAATTTATCTACAGGAAACTATCTACTAAAACCATTTCTGCAATTAATGGAAATCAATTGTTCTTTCACACTGGCCGTGTGTAGGCTAAATTGTGGAAACGTAGAGTCAGACTGAAAAATTCAATGTCATAAACGGGATTTAAACCATGGATCGTCTGGACTCCATCCAGCCGCTCTAACCATTGAGCTACTATGGCCAGCGTGCCGATATGACAGTAAATTCTCCAACTGACTCGTATATTTCCCGGTAAACCACTTAGAGGTTCTCAAAAACATGAGACAACTACCTTAATGAACAATTAATTTCCATTAATTGACCTAATGGTGTTTAAATATAAAGCCCGGGCCTTAAAGTACTTACATGTTGTAAGTCGCCATTAAGGTAGTTGTCTCATGTATTTGAGAACTCCTAAGTGGTTTGCCGGGAAAAATACGAGTCAGTTGGAGAATTTAATGTCATATCGACACGTTGGTCATAGCAGCCCAATGGTTAGAGCGGCTGGATGGAGACTAGAAGATCCGAGGTTCAAATCCCGTCTATGGCATTGAATTTTTCAGCCTGAACCTACGTTTCCACATTTCTGCAATAGTTTATCTCCATTAAAAGGGAAATAGATAAATGAACTTTGTAATGGTTTATGAAGTTATATTGTACCATAAGGTATATTAATTTTTAATGTACACTGATTTTTGAACAAATTTCCTACCATTCTTCTTATTAAATACCGAAAGCATAATGGGCAAACTTTGAACTGCCAAGAATTTCGAAAACTAATCAGGTCCATTTCACGAGCCTTTATAATAATACTATAGATATATGGTTTATTGAACAATGAAGCAGAAATATATAGAACAGAATCGCAAAGGCAATGTTTAGGAATGAATTCTTGGTCGTATCAGAGAAGATGAATCTAAAGCCTAGGAATCAACATTTCCGAACTTCAACTGCTACTGCCTTCGCAGTTTTCGAGTGTATGAGATATATCAAATTCCTTTGTAGGCTTAAAACCAGATTTGATAACCTAAATAGCAAAAAAGTTGTTGATAAATATAAAGCTAACGAAATAAGGAATGTTAGTTTGGCTGGGAGGAGATAAGCAGCAGAAATGTAGCTGATTTGTCAAATAAGCTAATGGAAAAATATTCATTGAAGTACGAACGATATTTTATGCAGCTAGCTGGCAGCTGGAGTGATGGCTAGTGAGATGTTAAGCAAATTAAGTAGGAAATGTGTACTTGCTGAAGGAGAGATGAAGTGACGTAAGGGTAATACTAATTCTTTCAAGCAGTCAAGTCCCTGGCATCGTGTGGATTAGAATATATTCTTGAGGAAATATACTGCCAGCACTCAGCTCTTAACTTATTCTACCGCTCTACTTAATACATGTCCTACCACCCTTTTTCCTTCACTGCTGAACCGAAAAAATCACCATGTTCATAGATTAACTTTGGAGTGCCAGATTTTGGATATCAAACCAATATTACAAGGATCCATTTAGGGGCTGGTACGGACACAGCTTTTGTGCCATTGAGGTGACATCTTTCCATACTCGTTCCCTTTTGCCACTCTCTTTGAGTTTAGTTATATTCATAGGCTAATCTGGATGGGTCGGAATGAAATCCAAACAATAAGTTGACTTACCTGCTCTCTGTGGAACACAGATGATAGGAAATTCCATCAAAATCTATATCTCATGACATGTCTTATTTGGTTATCGCGTGAATTTTGAGCCGACCGGCCCAGTCCGCGCACTTCTCACCTAAACACTTCCTAAACAATCTAAACTAATGTGAGGAATTTTGGCCTTAAAAGCCCTAAAGCTAAGAGGTCCAGGTTATGATATACGAAATACAAAGAACTGACTCAGTGTTGCCCCTAATAAACAATTCAACTGCTCTAATCCATTACTATAATCCTTCATTATAACAATATGAGCTACCTTTAAATTAGCACAAAGAAACAAAGATCATCACAATCTTCCGCCAAAATTAATCTAAACAAAAGAATTTCCTTAGAATAACAATAATAAAATATGAGGGTAACAAGGATCCCAGAAAACCTTTAAATTAACGTTGATGCTCGCCAGTAACTACACTGTAAGCATTTACCAAGGCAAAATAACTGAGTAGAACAATTACCGGTAGCGTAGATGGTAGTATGTCTGCCTCACATTCATGAGGTCCCGAGTTCGAATCTCGGTTAGGCTGAGTTAAATGGATAAGGTTTTGCCCGGGGTTTTCCCTTATCCTGAAAGACGAATGTCAGGTAACTTTAAGATCTATGGACCCTGGGCCCATTTGAGCATTATTTCACCCATTTCATTCATCGTCCGATATAACTTAACGTTGGAGGACTTAAATTACAACAAAATCAAGTAAATAGAACAATTACATGAGTAACGTCTCAAAACCTTTGAATACATATATGAATTTAGGGTAAGCCAGCAGTTAAATCCCGTCCCCATTTAACGATGCAGAAAAGCCAAGTTAGCTGGATGTCACCTTTTTTAAACCCAGAAACATAAAAGAACAATAAATAAATAAAGCTTCTATTCCCGGAACTGAAGGGAATAGCCCATTAAACATCACCAAAAGCGATCATGAAAACTCAAAGGAATTTTACAAAAAAAAAAAAAACCAAAACTGGGAGCACTTACCCCTGACTTAATCGCGTCGAGCACTAAGCGCCAACTCAGCTTTCGACTCGAAGCAGTACCGCTAGGAAGACTTTCGGAAAACTCGCAGCGAACAAAGCGAGAAGCGGCGGGAATCCTAAGCGATCCTACGAGACAATAGCGCCTTGAATGGGGAAGACAAGCAAATAGGTGCCGGAAAAAGGAACGGCATAATTTGCACTTAAGCTCATCGTCTGTTACTGCGGTGCACAAAAAAGAATGATTCCTCTAGATCTTTAGCTTGGCGGTAGCATATGTAACTCGCATTTTAAGATGCCTGAAGTGCGAAACCCTTTAATGGGAATGACCTAGGTAGAGTTTCTTCAGAATTTGGTTTTATTCGTCGAATAACGAATGTCAGTATTTATCACCCCTGGTCCAGTCCAGCTTCAATCCAACCGTTTCGTTCATTCACCTTCACGTTAAGTTTAATCATGAAGAAAAATAATTATAATATATATACAATATACACTTTATCCAATTTTCCTTTAGCCCCGATGATCTTTCTACCATGTAAGCACCGCGTGCGGTGCCGTATGTAGTAACAGCGGGCGTTAAACATTACACATTTCATTTCATTACCATGTAAGTTGTACCTGTTAATATTTTTCGCTTGAAAATGCAGAAGTAACTACTTTTACCAAATGTCTAGTTTTACAACAAATATTCTAAGTAATAGAGAAGCACTTCATAAATTACACATATTAACTCCATGAGATCATAAAATTCGTCACATAGAAAAGCCATTGTCTCTATTTCCCTTTTCTCTACAGAGAGAATAGACTCATACTCCGAATTAACCGCGATAGTTTAAGGCAAGATCGTTTCATTTGAAACTGTAGAGTTTCCGAACACTACAAACATATATCTAGTTTTAAACTCTGCCAAACTATTCGTTTAAGGCTTTGTTTGCTTAAAGACCTATAAAGGAATATAACGTTTTCTTTTTGTGTTGTGTTTTGTTTTCTCCGGCTGTCTTTTCCTTGTCTTCCCGATTTGAGGCGCTCTTTACTCGTAGGGATCGTTTCGGATTTCCGTCGCTACTGTTTTTGAGCGCTGCGATGTCCAAAAGTCTTCCTAGGTGTTCTTCAAATCGGGAGGAGAGTTGGTGTTTAGTGTCGACGGGAATCAGTCTGGGGTAAATGCTCCAAGTTTCGGAATTTTGGTAAAATTTATTTGTGTTTTCATGATCGTTTTGGGGAGCTCTGACCCATTTTAATGGGATATTCCCTTCAGTTCCAGAAGCAGAAACTTTATTATCTTTTCTCTTTTCGTGTTTCTTGGTTAAAAACGTGACTGCTAGTTGGCTTGGAATTTCTACATTGTTAAATGGGGGACGGAATTTAACTGTCGGCTTAGCCTAAAGTCATTTATGTATTCAAAGGTTTTGAGGTGTTACCCATGTAGAGGGGATCCGTCACCTTCAGCTGCCATGGTGCGGGCGCTGCGGACCCCTAGCAGTTGTGGTACCTCTGACGTTACTAGAGGAACCTCAGGCCGAACATTCGAGCCCCTCCCTGATAGGGAGTTGTTCGGATTGGGTTGGACTCGAGGGGGCAGTTGTTCCCGATACCCGTGGGAGATCGGGTACGTCTCCGGACGTGATTGAGGGAAGCCATTAATATTCCCGCGTACTAGCCAGCATCGCTAGTAGAAGGTGTGCTAGATCACCAGGCGACCCCAGCGAGGTCATATCGGTAGCCTTCCTATTTTGGAGTTGGCGCGCGTAAGTAGCGTATCCACTTCCATTCCGTCTTGAGTCCACAGAGACTTGTTAGTCTCTAGGTCTTGTCTTAAGGAAAGCCCCACGGAGGTGCCGGGCGCCCTTTTGGGAAAGCTCGGTAGCTCAATGATCGAAGGAGGCCCGGATCCTTGGTCCAACGGGTCCAGGACAATGGGAGTAGATCCTCTGGCATGAATTGTTACCTATGTAATTCTTGTATTCAGTAACTTTGTTTACTTTGCTGAGTCCTTTTGTACTATGTAATTGTTACTATGTAATTACTCGCTACCATCATCGTTAATTTAAATGTTTTCTGGAACCCTTGCTACCCTTATACATTATTATTGTAATTTCAGGAAAATTGTCTGTGTTAGAGTAATTTTTGCTAAATATTGTAATGCTCTTTGTTTTGGGGGGGATATTTTAAAGGGAGCACATATTGTTAAAATAAATAGGTTATATATTGTTATAATCAAGGATTTCAGTAATGAATTAAAGCATTTGAATTGTTTATTGGGGACAACATTAAGTCAGCTCTTTGATTTTTTTTTGGGGGGGGGGGCCTTCGGTAAAATCCCATATGGCCATCATAGGGAAAAATAAGAAAAATAATGTAAGGAAAATTAAGAGGATGGGAGGAGACTAGATCTGTAGATCACTTTCTTTAAGAAATTGTAGAAGAGCTTGGTATACAGGTTTGTAGCTCTTTGATTGTCATGGACCTCTTAGCTTTAGGGTTTGTCGGGTCCAAATTCCTCACTTTAGTTTAGGCTGTTTAGGAAGTGTTTAGGTGAGAAGTTCGCGGCCAAGGCTGACCGGCACAACTGGTAGACGAACTTGAAAGTTTTATGGAGAGGTAAATATTTTCTAGTGTCAAAGATTTAATCCCAAATTTCACAAAATGTGCGTCAACAGCCAAAACTCCAATAGTTTAAACATTTAAATCTATATTTAAAATATACATATTTTTAAAAATCTATATTTTGGAGATATAGATATATAATATGGGTTCTTAGGGTGTTTTATAATAACATATCACTTCGTTAATTTTTGGAACTGATAAGGATTTAAAAATAATTTTTGGAACTATTTGGACTTTGTATATGCTATTTAAAACCTCTCTGCCATAAAATAGGTTTGTGTTGAATTTTTTTATTTTTTTCGCACTCTCATTGAACTAAACATTAAAGGCCTTTTTATCTTTTTGCTAAACGATTTGCTTTGTTTTGGGCATTCACCGATAAATCTAGTGATGAAAGAGAATAACGTTAAAGCTTTGAAAGCTTTGTGTTCGAGATGCAATGATAACGTTACATGGGTGGTAACGGTTGTCAATGGGCCGGTTTCATGAAATAAAACTGCAATTTTTGGATATTGCGTTGGCTTCCCATTTAGTGGTTTTCAATTCTCATCAAGAATTGAAAGGGCAAGTGTTTTATATTACGTAATTATATCACGTAGTTTTAAAGCAAAAGCGTCATTTAGAAAAAACGCCTATGTGAGTATTCGTAAGCCAAAAATGTTTCAAAGTAACAAGGCAAAGTTAATCAGGAAACTGATATTTCAAATCATTTTTCCGTAATGCATTACCCTCCTTTTGTAGTTTTACATCTAAGGTCATGGTCAATAGCCTGCCAAAAATTTTGTATCTCACCACATCCAGCCTGATGCGTACTATAGTGAAGACAAAATAAATGAAATGTAGCGATGAAAGACATAATAAAATTCGCACACCAAGTTAACCAACTCGGCTCTGGCCTAAAGACCAATTAAAGACATTATAAAGCCTACTGTCAGGCTGAACCCTGGATCCCACGCATAACAGTATCACATGTTGCAACTACGATCATTCACTCAGTAACTCCAAGTTAACCGAGCGGGATGACTCAGATGATTTTCATCTATGGCCCACATTCGAAAGGCCCGGTTTCGATCCCCCTGGCCGACGTACGTGACCCATTTCATCCCCATTATCATTCCGCATCAACTCTCATCAGCTGGTTCCAGGGTGGAAAGTATCAGCAGGTGTCTCGGTGCTACATGGCAGGATGATAAACAATTCCTCCTTCGGTAGGCCAATTTCCGACCTCCGGGCCGATCTTGTGGGGCGTTTCGTACCATGGAGATAGGGATGCTGGCTGCACTAGCCTTCCGGGAGAGTTTCCAACTAAAATATAGTATGGACCCTGCCCTCTTCACTGTAATGGCTCCTTGGTTCTGCCGCCCTCTAACTCCTCTCGCCTCATCTTTCCTCCTGGGGATGCACCACTTGGGGCACGGGTACAATAAACCACAGGTTTCGGTGCCGAATCCCCTTCGAGGTAATCCGAATATTAACTGCAAGTGAAATAAATAAAAATATCTAAAAATAATTATGATTTCATTAAAATATAGTTGATCTGAGATTTTGGCCTGTCGAATTAAGTGCTTCTTCCACAACCGCTGCATACGTTTTGAATGTCGACTGCAATATTTTCGGGAGGTGCTTCGGAATAGCGGTCAAACTTTAGAATACTTTGGGACACGCTCCCAAATGTGTCTCTCTATGGAAGCACACCTACTCAAAAACGAAAAGTGGATTCGCTACTGAACTTGGTTTTTATGTTCAGCATTTTCCAAGATTGCGACACGAAGATTTTCAAAAAGATATTGCGCAATCAAAACTACTCCTTAGATATACCTTTCTTTTAAGCAAACTGCTCTAAAAGTTTCCGTTAAAATTCTGCTAAATTTATCTACATGGGAGTCAAATTGCATATCTTGAATTCTTGTCAGTACTGTGTGAAGCCAACTTTTTTCTTATTGAACTTTGTACAACTTTGAATTACAAGGAAACCTAAAGGACGAACAAAATCTTAGTGCAAAAAATATAAGGATTATTAAATTACACCTTTTTTGTCACGATCTTTCGTAATATATTCCATGGCAAGCGTCAGCAATATAATATGAGAAATTTTGCCATTTTGGCGTTTTTGTTTTCTTCCTTTTACTTACGTCAAAGAGATTATTACTGCGAGTAGAATTTGTAGTATTGTTACCTCAATCTTATTAAGCACGTTTTACTTTATTTGAATCTGTTGTAAGCAAAATTATATCAACTATGATGTAAAATGCATGTAAGGGTCAATTTATTATGTGCACTCTACCTATGTATTAATCTGTTTTAGGTTAGTAGGCGTTCTTGTTATAAAACACAGCAGAATACTTGTATCTTATTTGTTATTCAAAATATTTTCAACAGTATTAACGGATACACCAGTGTAAAATAAATACTAGGTATACAGTAGGGGCGGTTTTTCATTGATGCCTTTGAATAGCTGAGTCACCTATTGTTTTTGAATAACTTACATGGTTATGTTTTATAATCTAGCATTTAATTTTCAATTACAAAGGTTCTTCGAATTATACTTTGTAATGAAACCGCTCGCTTGTTGATAATGCGGCTAGCTTACTTCCCGACTAGTAATTCGTTATTAAAAACCCAAGGTGACTGTAACACACGCGGTGGGAGAGGAGAGGTTGGAGGGGTAGAATGCATTGCTGGCTACCATGGCTACGGATTCGATTCATAGAAACCACGTATTCCGCAATAACTCGTGTTGCCAAAAGAATACAGAGCTTTCTGCCTACATTTCCGTTTATTTGAAGAGTTTTGTTGTTAGAGATGGTAACCCGTTTGAAGCGAGCCCCACGTGTCATGTGCTACCTTTATTATCGGTTTGCTTCTTATTTAAGAACGTAATTTTTTATGTAAGCAGTGATTATCGTGTGATATGGGAAGTTTTTAATTTTTCATATTCAAGGTATTTACAATGACTCCAAAACACGATTTGGTGTGTTTCATTCTTCTAACAGCCTTTTCTTCATGGAAAAATGATGATAAACGCGACGTGGTAAATTTCGGTAGGCCAACACCAGTGCTATGGCTAGATAAACTTTGCGGTGGAGCATCTTCAAAATACACCAGGAAATTTAAGAATCGTTGGTTTAAGGAACATAATTATGTCAGATTGAAGGAGCTGGGAGAAAAGCAGTAACAAAGTTGCAGACGCTCTTCGGGAAAGCTCACGTCTATATATTGTAAAATATAATGAGAACGTTAGGCTTAACAGGCTTTTCATGTAATATCCCATTAGGAAAGTAGACAAGAAGTGGCATGTCGTTGGACACGATGCAAGTGAGGGCTCCTTAAATAAAGGTAAATAAGGAACTTTTTGCCGTCTCGGTAGTGTAGATGGTAGCGTGTCTGCCTCACGTTCAAGAGGTCCCGAATTCTAATCTAGGTTAGAGTGCGTTACCTGGATAAGATTTTTACCGAGGTTTTCCCTTATACTGATAGACGAATGTCCGGTAACTAAGCTCCTTGGACCCCGTACTCATTTGAGCATCACTCTACCAATTTCAATCATAGTCCGATATGACTTAACGTTGGAGGACGTAAACAACAACAACAACAACAACAACAACAACAAAAACTTTTGCATTGCTATACAGAGGGAAGCCCTATCGAAGTTCAAAAATACTATTCCAGTATAAAATCCATTTTTGCGATAATGACTTTGCGAATTTAAGTTAGCGAATTTTCCGAGTCACATAATCAATTCGCTCAGAACCGCGCCTGGTATACAGTATTTATTTGTTCAAAAATATATTGTCCTTTAAACCTGCACTCTAACTCCGTGTCCCTTCTCACATTATTAAAATGGAGGAGCAAGCAAGAACAATTAGATGGTGAATATGTGGCGAGGGTAACAAAAGCTACATGAATGTCTTTGGTCACAAAATCCACTTTCGGGTACTTATAACATGGCATTGTGCTTGAACGCACAAAATTTCGGTACTCGTATGTTTTCAGAAAGCATTATGTTATGATATGTGTTTACAAAACCGTAAAGTTGTTATAGAGGGAAAGAAATACCTACTTTCACTTGAGTACACAACAAAATTTGCCCTATTTACCTCGATTACTACAATTCTGTACCTTACACCTGTCTGGACCTTGAACCAACCACTACCGCTGTTAGAGTTTTCGTTAAGTCGCAAAGTAATCCCCTCAGAACTGTAGAGAATTAAATAAAAAATGAACACATTAACAATACAAATAAATTATGACATAGTTAAATTTTGGACAAAACTTGAAGAGAAGCTATGTAATAAGTAAACTGTATCTTAAAGATTTAAAAACTTCATATTTTACATATAAAAATGAAATGATCTGTCCGGAAGTAAAATCAATGGTACATTGTTGGCATATATGCATCATTCATCTCTGAAAAAATAATCATATTTTAAGGGGAATATATCAGCGTAACTGCTAAAGACAGATGAACAAGAGTAATCATGTATTAATATTAATATTGGATTGTTAAACTATACAGAATAATACACCAACAAGTTGAATGTTTCCGCTAACTTACGAGGGCGAAATACCTCAAGCATGGTGAAGCCTGTCCAGGACCACATACCAAAAACAAACAGCAAGCCACACACAGTGACTAACAGAAATGTAATCGTACAAACCTCTCAACTGTAGCTACCGAAGTTGTATTGTAATTCGTTGGCCGAACTGACGAAAGGTCGAAACTAATGTGCGATCAACACAGATTTATTGAGTAGTGTGCACTATGTTGTCGCCATTCGCATTTGCTGCGAAGAAGCGCGGCCGACGCAAACAAACAGATAGCGCCGCGCGGAGATAAAGAGCTTGCCTAAACAGGTAGAGATGTGTGCACTATGTTGTCGCCATTCGCATTTGCTGCGAAGAAGCGCGGCCGACGCAAACAAACAGATAGCGCCGCGCGGAGATAAAGAGCTTGCCTAAACAGGTAGAGATAGATAACTGGAAACTTCTAGTGACATCTTGATTGATAAAGAACATTCTGGAACTCTCTGGAATCATGAATGGTCGTTAAAAAGGAAGCCGCGGTTAATTGGAGTCAGTCGTAATGAGGGTCGCAAGGAGAGTCGCAAGGAGAGTCGAAGTGGTAATTGGAATCTTGCTTGCAACTGTGTTTGTGGTCAACAACCTTGTCGACTGTATTTGTGTGTTACGCAATTCTGCTACTGTAAGTGTTGACCAAAGTGTATCTCTACGGAAATAAAGAACATTTTCATTTCTGCAAATTGGACTTTTAATTTTACGAACCCACCAAATCACAATATCATTTAAATTACCCTAAGGGTTATCAGGGCAACTATATATGTCGGTCGTTCCATAGATCTGGTGAATCTTCATGAAGGGATGAAAATTCTTTGCTGCAATTTTTTTTATTTATTTTTTTTTTATTGTAATTTTCGTCCTCCAACGTTAAGTCATATCGGACGGTGAATGAAATGGGTGAAATGATGCTGAAATGAGTCCAGGGTCCATTGAGCTTAGAGTTACCCGACATTCGTCTTGAAGGATAAGGGAAAACCCTGGAAAAAACCTTATCCAGGTGACTCACCCTGACCGAGATTCGAACTCGGGACCTCTTGAACGTGAGGTAGGCACGCTAACATCTACGCTACCGAGGCGGGCCCCTTTGCTGCAATGTTGTGGGTGATAAGCTTGATCATTTGAAAGATTGTACAGAAAATTTGAATGCTTTACATTATACGGTTCATTGTTGACAACCATATGAACTTTTCAGTGCGATAGCTGCAATTGAAAATGGAAGAAACAGTATGTCGTGGTGTTATTAAACATTTTCATTTCAAGGTCTGGACTGCTGCACAGGTCAAAACTGAATTAGGTGAAGTTCACACATTGAAGACCATTTAATTTTTATGAATGAATTTAAACGTGGTCGTACAAGCACCGAAGATGAGTCGCGCTCTCGTAGCCCAATTGAGGTCACCACACAGGACACCATTGGAAAAACTCACGATCTGATTCTGCAAGACTGCCGAATCAAAATTTGTGAGGTTTCTGAGGCTATACGCATCTCAAGTGAGGGGTTGCTCAATATCCTGCTTAAGAGAATTGGCAATGAAAAAGCGGTGTGCAAGATGGGTGCCGCTATTGTTCAGTGTGAACAAAAAGCCCATTCGGAAGTGCACTTCTACCGAGTGCCTGGCGATGTTTAGTCACAATGTGCAAGACATTTTGCGCCGATTTGAGACCGTAAACGAAACTTTGATCCTCATTACACACTAGAGTCAAAACAGCAATCAAAACAATGGACAAAAGGCTAGTGAAAGTGCACCAAAGAAGGCAACAAACACCATTTTTCAGCTTTTAAGGTGAAGGGAACTGTATTTTTACTCTCAAGGAATAATCCTCATATACTACTCGAAAAAAAAAAAGCAGAACCATAACTTGAGCCTATTATGCTTCACTTTTGGATCGTCTGCAACATGAATTGACTGAAAACGCTAAAACATACTTTTTCACCAGGATAATGCATCATAGCGCACATGAGCAGTCGTATTGGCCAAAACGCATGAGCTGGGCTTTGAATTGGTTCCTCATCGAACTCCTTCATCAGACTTAGCCCTAAGTGACTTCTTTCTGATCGGAAACTTGAAAATGTGTCTTGTTGGTAAGAAATTTTCATCAACTGAAGAAGCGATAGTCACCGTCGAGTATTAAGCAGAACTTGACGGAATCTATTTATCCGACGGGATGAAAAGCTGGAAAATCGCTGTACGAAGTGTGTAGCCATAAATTTAGACTATGTCGATAAATAAGGTGAGATGTTTACGAAAAATATTATCCTTGGCCATTTTATCAGTATTATCAAACTGAACAAATAAATTGAGCCGATTGGAGCGGTACGGGAAACTTATTCTAAGCAAATAGCTATTATACATTAGTAAAACAAAACAATGTCGCCACTAATATTGAACTGAGAATTGTGGCAAGGTCTTATGGATATAGAAAGTTCTGATTGCAAAGGCACTAATCAAAAACGAATTAATTAACTAATCGAATGCATATTTCAGCACAAGGAGTAATCACGTCCTATTAGCAGCGAAAACAGATAATAAGAAACAACTCTTATCAGCTAACTCAAGGTAATGCGCCTCGAACTCAGGAACTGCTGAATAAGAGGCTCAGATTACCCCAAGGCCAGCACGCTCACGAGACATGTCTTTCTTTGCTGAAGATATCCACTCCTGTAAGCATATTGCAAATGCACTTTATCACACGTTATCTACTTTTGGGCCAACTTTAGCGACAAGCACACTGCATGGAAAACGGTTATTTCCTTCGTGATTTTCGGAATAGAGGGTAGCTTCTGACAAAAAGAAAACTTTCTTCTCACTCTCTTGGCAATTTCTTGCTCAGATTGCATAGCAAAGATTCATAAATCATAGTTGTCACACAGGAAATAATGTTCCGTTTGTCCGCTGGCAGCGATTTTGCCTGTGAAAAGAATCTAGGCCTCGCGTTTTCCAGTAGCTAAGAGCTATTAGTTCCAGACCTACGACAACGCATGAAAATGTCGAGAGTTTCTCCCCGTTCAACCTTTTGATGTATTTACATCCATTGCTTTTGTGTTTAAAATCTACGGCAGCGATGTATGGAAAATTTTCAATTTGATTTCATAGAACTCTGAAGATAGTTAATACTTCCAAAGCCTGCATTAAAGTGCTGTTTTAAGTGAATGCTTTTTAAACTTTCAGATCCATAAAGAGCGTGTTGATCGAAGCGTACACTATTTTATTCAAAAAGCAAATCTAGTTCGATAATAGGAGAAAATGTGTCGTAAATCATTTAAGTAAGCGGAATATCACTACATTAATTGATCAATATGAATGAATATGGCAGCGGTCACCAACTGGCTCGATTTTGTGCTAGAGAAAATGACGTAGAACTGTGAAATGCCACCAGTGCCGTACGGCTTCAGTTTGAGACAAGATATGGAATTGGACAGCAGTGTTGGCTCGTCTCATACGGCTTGTTTTCGTAAACATAATGTCGGTTGGAGAATGTAATGTGACACGTAGGAGATCTACTTCTACATTTATGCATTCCACAGTGCACGTGATGCAATTAGAGCCACTGTTCCAAATATTTACTGAGTCTTACTCTACAGATGTTGATAATGTTCCATCTGATTTGCAACTTGAACTTATCGATTTGCAATGCAATCGTCAAATGAAAAATAAATTCCAAAATAGAATTATTTTGAGTGATTTCTATTCACAATTTCCAAGAAATACATTTCCTCGACTACATAGTAATGCCGCTCGTGTTCGCTGTATGTTCGGATATGCGAACAATTTTTTCGTCAATGAAATTAAACAACAACCACAGCTGAATTCAAATGTCAGATCAGAACTTAAAAAGTCAACTTAGTCTAACTGCTGCAAAACATTGATATCTAATTTTGAAAATTTAGTGTGTCAAAAGAGACAAAAATTTATAAATCTAGGTTCTACTTCTGCGTAATATGTTGTGCTTATTGTTCTCCTTCGAGCTGTTATTTAATACTGCTGTATTGTAAGTAAATTGTCGATTATTTTTATTTGGTTTAAACTATCAATTAATTATTAATTTTTTCATTAAAGTAAAAGTACATAGTTGAATGACAGTGAAAGAAACAAAACAATTTATATAACAATTATATCCCTCATATTACAATTCGATTATTATTGTTGCACAGTCAATTGTGCATTTAAGTTGCAAGATCGGCGTTCCGCCACTGCTCTGAAGGCTACGGAGTGCACGGTAGAATATTCCGGCGCGTAACGGGTAAACTTGCACGACCTACTGTGCACACTGTGCATTGAGATGGCGGCCACTGGAATATGGTAATAAGTTAAACGTAGCTTAGCGTATACTTAATTTGACACAGTGGTACTGTAAAGTTGAAAAACTTACAAAACTTACTCTTAGAACTTTACATTAACAACACTCATTCTCGCAGTACCATCTATTAATGTTATCTAGGAAATATTCTGCTTTGAAGTGCACTATCTCTACAAAAAATTACTTCACAAACCCATTAGTAAAATATGCCTTAAAATGTAATATGCAGTAAGAAAAACAATTGTGGGCGAAGGTGTAACAGAACACCATTAGTGTTATACATTTCAGCTGCTAGTATGATATCAACAATAAATGTAGCTTTAAAATGTCACTTTAATAAAAGTTTTGAGAACAACGTAAGAAATTAAAAAATAGGATCCTAAGGGATTTCGTGTTAATGGTTATACAACTGACGTATTGTCAATAACACTAAATTAAAGTGACACATGAACTTTATATAGTGAATATAAATTAGATCCTTAACATCAGAAGGAGTTACTCTAAGGGGCCTTTTAAAAATTGACTATACCTTTAATCGCACGAGAAAGCAGAGAACTAACTGATTTGATTACACTATCCCGTAGCACCTTCTCGGGTTTGATGAAAATAGCTACGAGGGTGATCTAAAAAGTTTTGACCCAATAAAGACCTAATTTTGTTGTTATTTTGTTTTCTTTATTTTTCAACATAGTCTCCTTGTAACTCTACACACTTCTCCCAGAGAGATGCCCCCATCTCTGTAACCCGTCCAAATAGTTCTCGGAATTTTTCTCTTCAAAATAATTGTTCAAGAATGTGATTGCCTCTTCATTTGACGAAAATCTCTATCCTCCAAGGGCAATTTTCAGATGAGGGAACAAAAAGTCACTTGGAGTTAGATCTGGCATGTAAGAATAATGGTCAAGCAGTTCAAACAGTAATTCGTGGATTTTCACCATTGCAACCACTGAGGTGTGAGACGGCGCGTTGTCTTGGTGAAACAGGATTTTCTTTTTCTGCAAATGAGGCCGTTTTTCCGCAAGTTCTCCTTCAGCTTGTCAAGTAATGATGCGTAGTATGCTCCTGTAATGTTTTTGTTTTTCATTTTTGAAGATAATCTATTAAAATGGCACCATGACTATCCCCCTCCCAATAAAAAAAAATAAATTAAAAAAACGCCATCACTTTCCCAGCCGGAAAAAAAAAACATATTTTGCTTTTTTGAGCCAGTTCGCCCTTTGTAGTCCACTGTTTTGAGTATATTTTTGTTTAGGCCGTATAATAGGTGTATGTAAGTTTCATCTACAGCAATTAATCCGCACCAAAACTCGAATTTATTGCGCCTAAACTGCGTCAACAGAGCGTTTAAAATCTTCATTCGAACACGTTTTTTGGTCTAACGTGAGCAAATGCGGCACCCAACGCGCGGGCAGCTTTCTCATGTCTAAATGTTGACTATATGCGACACGCACGTTCTTTTGATGTGTGCACAGCCGCTGTTATCTCTCTCACTTTAATTCGGCGGTCGTCTTACACCATTTGGTGAACTTTGGCAATGCTTTCTTCTCTAGTTGCAGTTTTGGACGTCCCGAACGTTCATCGTCTCCCAGGCTTTTACGGCCACGTTTAAATTCAGCTGCCCAAAATTTCATTATGTTAAATGATGGTGCAGAGTCCCCATACAGAGAATCCAACTCTTCTTTGATATGCGTAGGCTTATTGCCTTTCAAAAACAAACACTTAATGACAGCTGGATACTAGATTTGTGCATTTTCATAAAAACACTCAAATCAGCTCACTTAAACGACTGTTACATAAAAACTGAGTGTTAAAAAGGGCTGTAAAATTTGAGAGTAACTATCAAAAGATGAAGAACGAAATTAGCTATCTGCTGTTTGCGAATGCTGCCATCTTCATTTTGTTGGTCGGAAAATCTTCAGACCACCCTCGTATGTATATGGAAGCAAACACGCTGTTTTGGAAAATGTTAACAGATTTTGCATCTGCAGGTTGTATATATCCTACAAACAAGCCAACGTTTGTGTGCGTCCCTACCCTCTTTCCTTACATTCCTTAGCGATGAGCTAATGACTGATGCAAGACAGTGAAGCTCTCAACTTTTGGATGATAAACAGCGATGTACACTAAACTTTAGGGGCTTATAGGTATGTCAAAATCTTACAGCTTTAACTGCTTTCTATAACTCGAAATGAAGGTAATGTGGTTTTTACCTATCCTATTATTTAACAGTTCGGGAAAGTACTGGGCCAGGGGGGTTCGTGTTTCAAATACCTGAACAGTAAAATTTCTGTGATGTCTGAAGCTACTTAAAGGAGTGTGTATTTAATGGACCTCGATAAGTTTATAATGAACTCTACGAGTGGTAGAAAGTGAAACCATGATGCACTTTCAAAGAGATAGTTTTTGGAAAATTTGAAAGGTATGCGATACGAAAAGATTATGAGAAACATAGTATACAAACTATGAGTTTCTGGGCAAAATATGAGTTTAAAGCTCCAGATTTTGGACTTTTATCTAAACTATTTTCCTAATCATTTGAGATGCCTCAGAGATGAAAAGATGAAATCTTGCATCTCAAGGAGATGGAGAGGAGATATAAGGATCGATGGAACATTGCGAAGTTATTGGTGCTTTTAAAAGGACGTTCTTAAAAGTAAATCAGCGCAAATAACGTCTAGTTCAAGGGAAAAGTAATTGCATACCTTATTTTGTAAAAATAATATACGTACTACTCAGAAATTTTGCTTTTTGTATTCGTATTCCAACGCACGACTTTTACATAAAAACAATATTTTCAAATAATAATTTTGTAATTAATTAAAATTTATTGCGTGATAGAGAAAAACGTGCAGCTACATTAAATTTTTTACACCAAATTTAGCTTAAAAAAAAAAAAAAAAAAAAAAAAAAAAAAAAAAAAAAAAAACTTATAGATCGCAAAGCCGCGAAGAAAGTTATTTTTGCAGGACAGCTTATCTGCAAGAATGAGAAAACCTCGCGAGGCTTTGTCATGAGAGGTCACACTGACTCGCAAACGTCCCTACAGTTCTTTATTTGAATAACTATCCTATTGTTGGAACTGCCTACAGAGAGCGTTGAACGATCCGTCCACCATACAGATCTCTGGTGACCGCAGGGGGTACTTTTCCTTTGAGAAAATATTCGCCTCAACCACCCTTTCCGTCACTTGCCACGAAACTTAGAAGTGCATTACAATGTAAGAGGATACGGAAGGAAAGTATAATGGCGAAAGCAAATCGTGGTAGATGATGAACCCTGGCATTCGCTTACCGATCAGGAAAACCACGAAAATTCTGGGTAATATTGAGTGGTCAAATCGACGGGAATAGAATGCAGATTTTCCAAAGGAGAGTTTCCAATTTACCACAGCGCTATGTCAGCAAACTTAATGCTGATGAAAACTCTTCTTGTCATCTATATGATTTTGAAATATGCAGCGATAAAATGCAAAATATAGAATAAGGCTGAACAATCAATTATACGAGAATTAACACTAGATGACAATGGTATATAATATATACAAGGACGTAAAATGATGAAATGAATAAATATAACCATTACAATAACAGCATAAGAACAGCAACAAAATGAAGATCCAAGAATCTAATATATGGCCGTATGAAGGTTTCCAGTTAGTAGAGTCTGAATCTGTTAAGGGCACTGGGAGGTTATGTTTACCCAGACAAGGCTAATTTTTACCAATATTAAAATTTTAATATATAGAAAAATAAACATTATCAGAAATTGAAATTCGGTATGATTACTGTATAAGGATGTGTGCATTTACCTACTGTATAATATTTAAATTACGTTCCATAGGACCATGCAAAAGGGGCATAAATCACACCAGGTGACCTGAAAAAAATATTGCAGGCTATACTTCAGGTGCACTTTACTTGTAGGAATTTAAAGATACATGCACCAAGTTTTATCCTAAATAACCCAAGATACAGTTTTATAATATCGGCTAAATGATAATCACATATAGTTTATAATATGTACATGAAACATTAATTAGTTTTGATTAAAAAAAGGATAATATTTTCAAGGACTGAATATTTGTTTTCATCCATTTTATAAATCACGTGAATATAAATATTAGCCGAATGTGTTCAAGGAAGAATGAAAAATAACCTCTACAAATTTTGTGTCAGTATATTTTATAGTTTTTGATAAATATGCACATAAAGCATGACAAATCAAGGATTTGGGAAATCACGATCAAAGATTTAGCACCATTGTCAGGAAGTGGGCGTATCATTACGCCACCATGTTTAAATTGACGAATTAAAGGACTTTAGTACCAGCTGACACCCTATGTTAAATATATCATTTTAAAGCTGAAGAATTATATAATTTTCAACATTAAAAACAAAAACTAGATTTTTTGAAACCTATCGATATCCTAGTGCCCTTAAGAGAAGTCGTAACAATGACCATTAAAACGTACTTTGCAATACTGGAAGTTATACGGAGCTCAATTATTACTATATCGATAGCTTTAAGATGGACTTTGTCTTTGGAGAATTCCAAAGCTGGTCTGTAAATATTCTTTCACTTCTCTACTCCTGGGGGTTGTTTTTATTACCTGGAAGTTGACCGTTGGATCTATAATGTATCTGAGTTCGTTTTATTTTCTTTCCTTGTGTCTTATTTTTGGGGGGAGGGGGAAGAGGAGTGAGTAGGGGAGCTGTTACGGTTTCTACCTCTTACCACTGGTAATAAAACGAATATCGGTATTCCAAAACAGAAAATGGATACCGAAATGCCTTATACGCTTCTGTACTACTGAGTAATACATATTGCAGTTCAAAAACATAATACAAATAAATTCCATCTTTGAGTTCTATTTTGAGGAAGTTAAGTACTACTTTGCAATGATTTTAAATCGTCAGCCGACTGAAATAGCTCTTTGTACGAAAGACATTTCGATAAGTTAGTTCTATAAAACTCACAAATAACTTCGATCAAAGTGTTCATTTTCAGAAACCGGCATATCGAAGAAAAGTAATATTATTCATTTAAACTTAACCTTATGTACCGTCTCTCCGTAAGCTGAGGGTCCCAGGCGGATGAAGTGGAAAGAGAGAGAGAAAATAATCTGAGTTTTATAAACATTAATGCACAAGCGGTTTTGCTTCACGCGTTGCCAACTTATTCCTCCAATTTTTTCGATGCTATGTTTGCTCATTGCCAATTTCTATTAGTTTCGATTATAAAATCGCACGAGTTGCTCACTAGTGCTACGTCGGAAATAAAGGAAAAAGGAGTAATATATTATGGTGGGGAAATAATTAGGGAGATGACGAGGAAGCTAGGCACAAATATTTAAAACTTCCAGTAAATGAAGCAACTGCAAGAGCTGTAAACGAAATGTGTAGTGTTTAACGCCCACTTTTACTACACACGGCACCGCAGGCGATGACACTGATGATATATGAGATGAAGATGGAGCACCGGTGGAATGAGATGGCGGGGGAAACCGGAGATCCCGGAGAAAACGCACCCCAGCGCCGTGTTGTCCACCACAAATCTCAGTTTGCGGTCGCCTGGGATCGAACCAGGTGATTCGATATCTTTGATATGTGATCTAAATGTGTAATCCAGGTATGTGTGACCTAAATCCTATAAAACTAGTTTGAGTCCAAATGTAACAGGTGATTAATCCTTACAGAAATTGGGTGATATAAAGCTTGAAGGTTTATAACTTTTGACCTAAACAGTCTGACAAGGCTTCTGTAAACTTGTAAATGTAGAATGTGATTACTGGGAGAAAAGGGGTGTAGTTGAAAGTATCATTGATTGACAGTATTGTGATGTCGTTGGAAGATGACAGCAGAGAATCTTCTTCGTCCTCTTTCTACTCCTGCAGCGAAAATAAATCTGGCCCCGAGGAAGAGTGGCTACACTACTTGCTTGAGGTTTTATAAGGTAAGTATACCGCAAGAAGTGAGTAACTGAATAACTTTTAAGTTTCGCTATTTTGAGCTATTTTTTTAAATCTTGCGTGAATACATATTCAAATGTTGAATAATCACAACCTGAACGACGTCTCTAGATTCAGATATCGCCGTACAGCTAAAATTGTCTACTCACATCGCATTCCTTCAGAGGCCATGAGCTGATGGACCGACTGTAGGTGAAAATGAGGGGAAACAGTGCATGTATTGAGCAAATGATCGGATTAAAAATGTGTGGTCCGCCAACAAGCTTTCAACTTATTAAGAAATACTCATAACATGTATTTACCTTCTTCCGCCTTTTGTGTAATATATTCATTGGTATATTGCTTAAGTACATAAGGCAATGTATGTACGCATGGCTGAGTGGTTAGACCGCTGGACTCTCACCTATGTGGCCCGATTTCGATCCCAGGCGACCGCAAACATGGCGCTGGTGCGGGTATCCTCCGGGTCCTCCGGTTTCCCCTACCACCATTCCACCAATTGCTCCATCATTCAATCATCTCAGTTGTTGGGCCTACCCCTCAACCCTGACTTCATCTCTCATAGCTCCCTCGCTCTGTGGGAAACGAAGCGCCCCCTAACGTCAGCATTGACGAGAAAGGAAGCAAAAAATATATGTGCGTCACTTAGGATGATGAATTTGCTATCTTTCCATTTCATTTAGCTTCTCATTTCATTGCGTTTTGCGTGCATGATAGGCGAATTTGCTTTCTTTAAAATACTCCTCCTCCGGATCTCGTGTCCCAAGGAAACAGGCAAAAGGGTAGCAAATTGTTCATGCCGACACTAATGGGTTTAAATCTATAATCGTTTGACTCCTTTGCGTTAGGGACACAGATACACGAGATTTCATTGGTAAAGATGACAAATCAAGTGTGTGTCAAGTGTGATATTGTCATAGGAAATCAAATAAAGGCAATTAAGTATACGTTAAAAATTTTCGATCAGTATGCCACTAGTACAAGATCTTTCAGAAATTAAGTGTTAGTTATTTCATATGTTGCTAACCAGGTAAGTAAAATTCTGAAAATTATAACGGGAATAAGAACCTACTAATTTAGGCTGTTGCTCGTTGTTTCAAAGGCAAAGGGAAAAGGCTTCTGTTCCAGGAGCCATCGAATTGGGAACATTATGTTGGAAAGTTGGAGTAGTCATGAAGAAGTGTATTATAAAATTTGTATCTTTCGTAATTGAAAAAAAAAAAAATTGTTTACCGTAACCAACAATTCCAGCACTCTCATAGCGGAATATTTATATTAGCATTTCTGTGACAAGCGCAGAATTGTTATTTTTACATACATAGCTATTTGTAAATCTTAAAATATGATAACTCAGATTTTGACAAATATAATTCAACACTTGCCATTTAGAATGCTAAAATTCGGAATAAGTTTAATTCAACTCCTCAGTCACCTTAACTAAATCATTTATAGGCTGCCATAATTTGAGTCAACACCCTACCACGCCTGCAGGGAATTAAACATCTTATTCTGATTTGAAGGAGTACCTAGCAGCAGTGGCAGTAGACAACGAAATCAGAAACGGTTTATACCTAGGATATTGTAGGAATTGTGGTATCTAAGTTTCCGATCGAATACCTTTTCTTGCTTGCTAAACACTAAATACATATATTAATGAAATTGTCTCATTAAGGAGGTAATTATTATAATCTACATAACCAACGCGAATGTAATACAACATGCTGAGAACTAGAGTAGGCGAGAAACTAATAAAATTACTTTAAAATCAAAAAGTCTTGTGGGAGAAGTGCATCACACAAAAGTGCATCCCGCAATATTAATGTTACGTATATCAGATATTCCTAAAGTTACTTAACTTGTTTATGAATATTTCCCCAACATAAGTCTGATTCAGGATAATCTAAAGTAAATGAACATTTTACCGATGAGATAGCTCAGGCGGTTTCGTCTGTGATACGCATTTGGGAGGCCCGGGTTCGATTTCCGCGGCCGACTTACCTCACCCATGGGAATTTTCAGGTGTTTTCCCGGGTTGCCAGGCGAATGCATGCCCCAAATTTCCTGTCACTATATCTCATCTCCATTAACATTTCACATTATTTCACATCTGCTGGTCTCTTTCAGGGTAGAAGTGATGGTGGATGTCTCGGCAATGCATGACAGGATGATATGCTTTGAGTGAACCACTTCCAGCCCCCATAAGTTGGTTGCCAGTTTTCGAACTGACTGCTAGGACCCCTCACAGTAGGGGGTAATATTCTTTGTCCTGGCCAACTGGAGGAGGCTTTCATCTAAGTAAAATTGAGGAACCAGCCCTCTGCACTATCGTGGCTCCTCGGGACGGCCACCTTCTCTCTCATCCTCTTTCCGAGGATGCCCCCATTGAGGACATAGATACAATAAGTCGCAGGGCCCAATCCACTCCGCAGTAATCCTAATCCTAAAATGAACATCTCAAGTTCCACATGAAGCATGAAGAGATTTTGGAAAAAGTTACAGAAATCGGTGAAGAATGCGGTATTAAAACGTATGCGGATAACTATATAAAATCCTACATGTTGCTGCTTGAAAATCTATTGTTTTCCTCCAATGAAACCTATGTAATCGCTAAAGAAGAAAATTATTTAATTATCTTTGCATTTATTGAAATATCAGAATGCTTTGAAGCTATTATTTCTGTTCTAGCAGTAATGTTTACCTTCTTTACTGCTTCAAAGCATAAATTCGAAACAGTCTTTACGCAGAATAGTCTTTCAATTCCCTTCAACTCTGAACTAGAATTTTATAAATTTTAGAGGTACGAGATTAGACACAATAAAAACATACTGCTGGAAAAATTTAGAAATGGTCATATTGAATATGAAATATATTTTTGGAGCATTACCTATTTTTGAAAAAGATATTATTACATATACATGGTTTACAAGGTTGAACTGTTGCGCAGTACTTAAAAGGATTTTAGGCCATATCTCCTTCACACTGCCGGAATACAGTTCTGGCTCTCAGTGCATGATCAGATACGCGTTTTCTTTCTTTTCGATATCTTTCCCCTCATTGTTTTTAGGTTGTGTCTAATAAAACGGTATGGTAGATAGGGGATTGAATAGTAACGTCACTCTAGTACTGCATGAGAGATTATGTAGGTTGCAATTGGTAATAGAATCCGGGAATGTTCACATTAGATATTCATGAATTAACCTCACAGAAGGACAGGATTATAAAGCGATGGATGATTATTTACGTCAGTGTTAAGTGTTTACTTATTTGAGCTAATTTCTTATTAAAATTAGTAACGGTAAGAAAGTAATGAGAAATCCCTCTCAACGCCGAACGTAAACATAAATCTAAACTAAAGCCTTTGCAGCGGAAATTGTGTTGTAAATGGGATGGACGATGTTGTGATGACTAGTTTCTAACCTTTGTGAAGATCTTGTAGTCTAATCCTGTAGGTTCCTCGGTAGCATCACTGAAATAAGAAACCTTACCTATAGGCGTTGCCGCGGAGTATAGGGATTTGATATTGCTATTGTTTATGAATGAACAATAGGTAATTCTTCATTTTAAATAATGTAGATTTTATTCCAGTGAAACAATTTTAAATTCTGATAAAATTTTAAATAATGTAAATGTGTCTTTTAACATTGTTACGAAACCGTATCTACGATCGCGCGGCTTGCTGACACAAAAGGAACTGATAGGCGGGCAGTGTGAAAACCAAGATCCCACGGACAAAGATAACATGCAGATAAAGGTCTGCCGAAACAAACAAACTGAGATAAATGGAAATTTATAGCTACTTCTTGACTGAAAGAGACTGTTCGGGTTCTGGTTTAGTTTCGAATAATCTAGAAATTATCAGTGAAGTATTTAAAAAGGCGACGATTGGACAAGAGGCGAGTTGCAAGTTGTGAAACAAGAGTTGTTGTAAGACGTATAACAAGAGTGAGTGAGTCGCCAGAGGTAAGCAGAGAACAGCTGAGAGTGTTGTAAACTGAACGCTGTTTGTTATTGTCATCGACCTCGGAAGATTGTGCGGTGATATGTGATGTAATTTTGCTGCTACGGAGTTTATTTCTACGCAAATAAAGAACGATTAGAATTGCGGCAAATTGGACCTTTAATTCTCCGAACCCACAAAGTCACAATATGATATTTGTTGCATAGATAAACTATTTCTTTATTGCGCACACGCTATCTACTTATGCATCTTCGATGCACACACATAATTGTTTGTGCACGCACTCGGAGAGACATAAATATGAGCTTTACCCCTGCGGTGTTTTTATACAGAAGAACGCTAATTACAATCGATTCTCTCCTCCTTCCTTTTTACTTTGCTATAGCTACCAATTTATCTTTTATTGGTCGCTAATTACAATCGATTCTCTCCTCCTTCCTTTTTACTTTGCTATAGCTACCAATTTATCTTTTATTGGTCCACGTCACCATATTACGTAATAACATTCCTAAAACTGCCAACCCTGATAATATTACATAACCTCTAACTTGCGTTGCATCATTCTGTGGTCTACCTAAATTTACTTTTCTATTTTCGTACCAACTACGCTTTACATTACAATTCTAAACACATTCTTAAAATTTAAAATACATGAAATAACCGCCACACCTTTAAAACCAAAAACTTTGGAAACATTACGTTACAATTATAGCACTTCTTTTCAGTAAATTCAGAAGAGTCTAAAGAACCAAACGTAGCCTAACTAAGACTGCATTTTTAAACACAACTTTAAACAAATCTATCTAGAAATGTTATATATTGCACAGATAGTTTTATAGTAATTAGCATTAATAACGGTTGTTAGTGTAATTATTTTAGGTGATTTACAAATTGACAAAGACCATTACTGATTATCGGCGAAGGTGATGATCATGATACTTGAAGATTATAGGTATATTGGCGAAAAACTGCTTTAAATAGTATTATTTCCAAAACACCTGGAGCAGTGAATACTAAATCTACAAGTAGGATCATTGAATGGAGCTTTTATTTATGTTTGTGGTTCAGAGATACTGCTTTTGGTTTATTTTAGGGAAGCAGTCACGTTTCAACCGAGTATTTTATTCGTTGAGAAATGTCTTTCCTCACAATGTGTTTACGGCAGGCTCAAGGGTTAGTCTGTGCACAAAGCAATTCTGCACGTCTTACATCAAGCGTTTACAACCGCATAAAGGCGGGATGTCCTTACAACCAACTCTAAAACCAACTAGAAACTGTCGAGAAGAAAGGGCCACTATTCCTTAGTGCTGACAGTGTATCTTCCAAATTGTACACTCTATCCAAAAAAAAGCAATTATTTTTCCTTAACAAAAAAATAGAGAATGTATTGTTGTGCCAAGGAGAGTTGAGAAATTACTTTAACCTTCTGCATACCAAGCGTGGTACTGTGGGACCCCAAAATGACTATTTTATTATTTATAGCTGTTTGAAATAGTTTGTAATGGTCAGATTTTGTGACATTGTTAAACTGCCCTTATTAAATTCTACCACTGACGAACTCTATAAGTCAACTTATCTATATAGTAAATAATAATTTAAATGGTTATTGATGTCCCCTTGGGATTCTGTGTGACAAAAAACACACATGTATAAATACACATTGTAGACAATTGTATAGGTACAATTGTTAAATTGATGTGCATTGTTGTGTAATGATTCTTTGCCTTCAGTTCTGTTGCTATAGCACATTGTGTTGTGAAACAACGATTATCAAAAAACAGATATGGATCTTAAATGTAAGTGAATCTCAAAAAGTACAACAGAAATGGTCAATGCCATAGGATTACTTGTAACTACGGAAGCACTTTCTTTTGTGTTTAGTGAACATGCTTTTATGAAAACTCAAAAAGTTTGCAAAAATTGCATTGTTTCAAGCTGCAGCGCGTGTAATTAACAATAGTTGCATTTTTGAAAAGAATGATTTATATAATTTGTTATTAACTTGCTAAAATAATTTGTCATTACATGATTATTGTAAAGGATTGGTCCTTTTCATTACTGTGTTATAATATGTGACAACTTTTGTTTTTGTAGAGGTACCATGTCTTAAAAGCACATTTTGTTGGGGTACCATGGTACCCCTCCCTTGGTACACCGTGTTAGTGTTTTTAGCTTGGTATGCAGAAGGTTAATGTAAAGTTATCAAAAGGAAGTAGGGAATAAATAATGTGGGTGTTCACAAGACCTACAGTTAAACTGCACACTAGCACTATCTATCTGCTACTGTTACCACCACTACTAATAGTGAGTGCTAGCTCCAACGTCCCACCCTATTAGCCCACCGTTATGCACCCTATTAGCCTAGAAAGAATGTATCAATTCCTGTTACTTTGCTTATTGTGTCGCTTTACTGACAGTCTGTAAGCTGAGCATTAATATTCACACGACCAAACATGGCCAAACATTCACATGACCAAACTGAATACATGCATTTTTACGTCAGCGTGAATTCCCGAGTTTCTTTATCTTTTCACTAAGATTTAGCAAGTCGGCACATCCTACTTTTGTCCAATTACTACCTTAAGAGCTAAACAGCAGACACGGAAAGCAAAAAGGTGCATTTCTAATAATGCAACCGCATAGCTATTTACAGGTTGTGTATACATTGTTAAATTTGCGCCTATAGTCCCACTTCTGACTTTTGTAATACGCTTAACTGTGAAACTTGATTGCGGACGTCCTAGTCGCTTTATTACATTTTATCTTTGCAAGTCACTATCTATTTCATTTCATAAAATGGGATGCACCGAGTTCGTAGCTACCTCTTAGGAGAAGTTCAACAGTCACAAAAATTCGAAAACCTCGCTATTGGTCGCTGCACACAACAAAGAGTAATTGTTTTGCGCTAAAGCACTAGTTGTACTTGATGTACTAGGAAACACACAGTTGTCTCAACTGCTGATTATCTATAAATTCCAAGTTTATCAGAGTGTTTAAAACAAAACGTCTGTTCAGAAATTGGACTGTAAAAACACACAGTATTCAAAGTAACATAAAACAACAAAGCAAAGTCTGATAGCACTAGGAGTTGTAAACATTCTTTGTATCTGGAGACAGTTGCAGTTAAACTCTATAGGTAGAAGCACTTCCCATAGATGACCAACAACTCCTCTGGCGTTGCCAATGTGAATTAACGTGCACATCGAAACTGTGCTATGATCTGGGGGAACCCAACCAATGCCTGTCTGTAGCATCTGTCGTCTATGCATGAGCAGAGCTTTAAACGTTACATGATATGCTAGCACTAGATAAGTGTGCTACCTGAAACGTTGCCACATATCCATGCTATCGCCGTCTACTTACTACACATTAAGCAATGAGCGCGGTAAATACAAATAACGGATGAAAAGAGGAAAAGGGCTTCTACAAGACAAATATTGGGAGTTCACGTGCTCTTGTGCTCCTAAACAGCAATGCCCCTGCCACTAAGATAGTTTAACTATGTGGTATTATAAGGTTCGAATCGGGCACTTGGCACCTCTGCTTATGGAAGGTCATTTGTGCCGCCGTGGTGCGGGCGCTGCGGACCCTTAGCACTCGTGTTACCTCTGACGTTACTAGAGGAACATCGGGCCTAATATTCGATCCCCTCCCTCTGGGAGTTGTTCGGATTGGGTTGGTCTCGAGGGGGAAGTGGTTCCCGATACCCGTGTGAATCGGGTACGTCTCCGGGCGGGGTTGAGGGAAGCCATCAATATTCCCGAGTAATTAGCCTGCAGAGCTAGTAGAAGGTGTGCCAGATCGCCAGGCGGCCGCACTGAGGTCATATCGGCAGCCTTCACCTTTGGTGTTGGTGCGCGTAAGTGGCGTATCCACTTCTATCCCGTCTTGTATCCTTGGACCAGATAGGGGGGCTTGTTAGTAACCCAGGTCTTGTCCTATGGAAAGCTCCACGGAGGACGCCGGATGACCTTTGGGACAGCTCGGATACTCCCTGGTTGTTAGAAGCCCGGGTCTATGTCCTACAGATCCGGGTGATGGGAGTAGAACCTCTGGACTCAACAACTGTGCCTATACCCTACTCAGTACGTTGGGAAATGTGCAAGAAATACTTAATTGTAACAGAATAGAACATGTTAGAGAGCAAGTACACAGTTCGGTTTCCGTACGAATAGATCATGTGCTGATGCAATAGATCATATATTGGACTTAATAGATGAAACACAATATAAATATGTTGTAGGCGCTCTTATTGTTATTCAAGGGACATTTAATAACCTATGGTGGCCTGCTTTATTCCTGGAGTTACAACATATAAATTGCCCAAAAACATCTATCGCACTATGGAAGATACTGCCAGAATAGAAAAATTGGTTATATTAATGGTAAAGAATGCACTAAAAGAGTGCTTACTAAAGAATGTCCACAAGGATCAGTATGCGGGCCATTGCTTTGGGGCATAGGGCTTGAACCGATTCTATCTATGAAGATCCTCATGCACATGTAGCATATGCAGATGACATGTTATTAATTAATGAAAATAATATAAATGATATTGAAACTAAAACTACAAATGCGTTGAATTTTCTGCAGAATGAGTGTTCCAAAGTAAAACTGAATATTTCAGCAAGTTAAACAAATTATATTTTATTAAAAGGAAATCTTAGTCGTGATCCTTGTATAAAGATAAATGGAGCTCGAGTTAAGCGTGAAGGATCGCTGATTTATCTTGTAGTAATGTTACAAGAAGGGCTATTATTCATAACACATCTTGACTATGTTTCACAAAAGGCGCATAACATCTTAGCCAAAGTTGCTAGACTTAGTAAAAATTGTGGCACTATTCCTTTAAAAGCTATTATTTTATATAATAATAGTATATTGTGTTCAATTGTTGGACATACTGCCAGTGCGTAGGTACTTAAAAACGGCTATTAGGTCACTTCGTAAACTACCAGGACGTATACTTTTTATGATGACTGGAGCTTTTGCTACAACACCGACTGATGCCCTTCTTGTGGTACTGGGTCTCATGCCACTGGATCTGGATATTAGAAGAACAGCTGCATGTTATTGGCTCCGAAAAAATAGATATATTCGTGCTGCACAACTAGCTGGTGTTATGATCAACGACGAGCTGGAAATTAAAGAGGTGCTAGCTGCTGAATGGCAACTTGAATGGGATTTTTTTTTTTTTTGGTAATTTTACATCCTCCAACGTTAAGTCATATCGAACGATGAATGAGATGGCTGAAATGATGCTCAAATGTGTCCAGGGTCCATGGAGCTCAGAGCTACCCAACATTTGTCTTTAAGGATAAGGGAAACCCCCGGAAAAAGCCCTATACAGGTAACTCACCCTGATCGAGATTCGAACTCGAAACCTCTTGAACGTGAGGCAGACATGCTACCACCACGCTACCGAGGTGGGCGAATGGGATTCAAGTACAACTGACAGACGTACATATGACATTTTCCCTAACATTGTGGAACGCCTAAAAATGAGATATCTACAACCATCTAAGTGTTCAATACATTATAAAACAGGACATGGCCCGTATTCAAATTATCTACATACATTTAATATAAAAGATACTACAGAAACACCAGAACATGCTGTGTGGGAATGTCCACTTACTATAAGAAACAGAATAACTGCTATGCCTTACGTACAAGATCGGTGCATATATGATAGTTTCAGGAATAGACGGCTCTGGATCTGGGTAGAGAAGCTGCAAATATTTTCTCTATAAAAGCAGGAGAATGTTATATTCGTGACAGACACTAAAATATACTCCCTTAACTGTGACAAATTAATATTAAGACAATTTTAGAATTTTAATTCATTGTTGTTATGTATTAATGTTATATGTTTTCTTTCATTTTGTTAATTTGTATTATGCTATTAATATATTATGTTATGTTACTTTGATGTTATGTTAATGTTAAATAATACTCCTTGGTAGTAATATAAACTGGAATTGAAATTGCATGATGAATTATAGTAATAAAGAGTGGAACATAGTCTGGTATATAAAATAGGCCGAGGTCCTGCTCATGAGCAATATCTCGACTTTTTGAGCCTATTCCTTTGACGTTGTTGTCAACGGGGGAGCCTTTTTTAAGAAATCAGGTATTGCCTTATGGAAAGAGCCCCGGAGCTCCCGGGTTGAAGGAGGCCAGGGTCTTTATACCTACGGGTTCAGGACTGATTGGGTAGAAACTCTGCACATAGCTAACTGTGCCTATACCCTTAACGCAGTGGCCCAAGGAGAGAGGGAATGAGGTTAGAGATAAGAGTGTTCAGATCTGAGCAAGAATGAACGTTTACATCCTAAACAGCCAATCAGGATGAAATATGACGTGAAGCTAGAATTGAGGTGAAATAAAGGAACAGCCAATTCGGAAGATTGATTGTTCAACTGATACCTACGATTCGATAAAGCTATCGACAAAACGCATGGGTCAGGATTTCAAACCATGAGCTCCCGACTCCAGATGCCACCACCGGAACTACAGAACTCATTAAGATAAGCTAGAGAAATGTTAGCACTAACCAAATCGTATGTGAAGTTTCCGAGGAAAATAGATAACAAAGCAAATAATTGAAACGAGGCCTGTCTCATTTAAAATATCGACACATGTAACTAAAAACATACTTAAATAAATGCGGAGCACACACCGAATTTGAGAGCTATATGTGACACCGTTCAAGAACTTGCCTTAACTAAGATATGCTTTGAAATACTTTATTAATTCATATATTTTCATAAATGGCAGTAGCGATTTTAGAACATTAGGTGCATATATTTTATGTATTTCGGCAATGATATGATATACAAATTCTTTAGCTGTTGCTAAAAATAGGATAATTTACATTTATTTGTAGGGCGTAAAAGGAAACCTAAAGTAGTTCACAACATTGACGGCAAGCAATAGTTAATATATTTTGCAACACACAATGAATGGGAATTCTTAATTCTACTAATAAGTGTTTACGGTGCGGAAATATCTCATTTCCTAGAAGACGCATCAGACAGTGAAGAAAAATCAATATTTGTTGCGGAGTAATTGCACCATTAAGTAATTGGTCTTCCTTCTTTCATCAAGGAAAATTAATGGACCCATGCACTCGGACATGTTCATTAGTTGTAACAATAAACCGAAATAACCACCTACTGAGCCTTTAGCTATTGTTTGGAATGATGCTAGCAGTTCGGCAAACGTTGCCTGTGACACCAAAGACATCTTTAATTCACCTTAGATTGATATTAGTGGAATAATGCAGGTTTAAAAGACGTTTGTAATAGAAGAATTCTAAATTTTGTGTACTTTCGAAGCTTTCTTAAAGTATGAGGCTTTTCCATAATATTGGGAAAGAAGGAGAATTTGTACTGCTGTTAAGTATGCAAGAATATATTAAGCTGTTCAAACGTGATATTGTTAATTATGTATAATTTTGTACAACATCGTAATAGGAGATTAAATGGTTAAAACACCCACTGTATATAAATATTTTATAGATGTGTTTGCAAGCCCATTGCACATATAAAGCGAGACAGCATGTGTAAACTTTGCTCAGATGCAATCATGTGTTCGGGCAATGTCATACATCGGCAGCGCGAGAAATCATATATAACGTGATTGGATATTGTGACAAGGAGAAAGAAAAGGGAACCCAAGTTCTTTTGTGTCAAGCGACAAATCGGCGGGCGGAATGGAAATTTACATTTGCATATATAATAATTAGTTGGCTAACCTTTCATATCTGACACAGAGCTTCCAAGCGCTCAAATTGTGTTTCGTCACTTACTGCTTGGAAAGTAATTTACTAATATCTCGCTCCTATTCGTGACGAAAGCAGCCTGCGTCAAGAAAGTGTGTGCAGTACTGTGAACTGTACTGCTTCTCATATTGGCTCAGTGGTTAGACTGGTTCTGGTTAGCTTGGCTCTGGTTCGATCCCAGGCCACCGCAAAGTGAGATTTGTCGTGGACAACACGGTGCTGGGGAGGGTTTTCTCCATGAACTCCGGTTCCCCCCGCCATCTCATTCTACCGGTGCTCCATCTTCTACTCATGTATCATCAGTGTCACCGCCTGCGGTGCCGTAAGTTGTAAAAGCGGGCGTTAAACACTACTTATTTCATTTCTCATATTGCAGAGTCGAATTGGAGACAAACTCCTGATGAGGCTGGCCCCGTAGTTCAGTTGGTAGAGCACCTGCCTGCCGTGCTAGTGTCTCGGGTTCAATTCCCGGCAGTACGGGTGGGGATTTTTCTCCGACCAAGATAACTCCTCATCTTCCCCAAAGTCTGGAAGTATGAATGAGAGTGCCAATGTGTGCGTGATCTAATGATTAAAAGAGATTAAAAAACCAACGAATACGAGTTAACAACTTCGATATGTTCCAAAGGAGAATGGCCGCCGATATGACCATTGGTTAAAGGCGGGGTATAAATGAGCAGCGAATTAAGTTATGAGGCTGACTACAATCATAACCATCAGGTATGTAAATATACTTATGTATAACCTCATAGTTTTCCGAGTTGCCAGTGAATTTATGATTCCCGTAGGAGAGAGGATCCGTCCCCTTCAGCTGCTGTGGTGCGGGCGCTGCGGACCCCTAGCACTCGTGGTACTTCTGACGTTACTAAAGGAACCTCGGACCGAACATTCAAGCCCCTCCCTCAGGGAGTTGTTCGGATTGGGTTGCTCTCGAAGGGGCAGTGGTTCCTGATACCAGTGGGTGATCGGGTACGTCTCCGGACGGGGTTGAGGGAAGCCATTAATATTCCCGCGTATAGCCAGCCCAGCTAGTAGAAGGTGTGCTAGATCACCAGGCGGGCCCACCGAGGCTATATCGGTAGCCTTCCTATTTTTTGGGGTTGGCGCGCGTAAGTGGCGTATCCACTTCCATCCCGTCTTGAGCCATGAGACCAGATGGGAGAGCTTGTTAGCTTCTAGGTCTTGCCCTATGGAAAGCCCCACGGAAGACACCGGGTGCAGTTTTGGGACAGCTCGGTAACTCCCTGGTTGAAGGAGGCCCGGGTGCTTGGTCCTATGGGTCGAGGACCAATGGAAGTAGAACCTCTGGCATTAACAACTAAAACAACAGTCAATTTATGATGTTTTATTTATATTTTATGAATAATGTATTCTCAGGGATTTTTATCTCTGTAGATATCGTCGTTATCGTCGTCATCATCATGTTCATCATCATCATCACCATAAACATTATCATTATTTGATGGATAGAGTCAACATGAAAAATTCAATGCCATGCCGGGATTTGATCCACGGGGAAATATACGAGTCAACTGGAGAATTTAATGTCAGGAAGGCTCGTTGGCCATGGTAACTCAAAGGTTAAGAGCGACTGGACGGAAACCAGGAGATCCGTGGTTCAACTCCCGGCCATGGCATTGAATTTTTCATGTTGACTCTATCCAACAAATATCTCAGCCTATATACGGCTAGTGTGGAGAAATGATTAATTTCCATTAATTAATTATCATTATTTCTTCGGATAGCTTTAATAATAATCTTGTACTAAAAAGGTAGCAAACAGTGTCCATCAATTCTTCTATTTAATATTCAATGTTATAAGCGTTGCTACTTCTTAAGAGGTTTTAATACTATTCTTTGTATTTTGCGAGAAAATGGAAGGTAAAACTGTAAAGAAAGCTGATTGAACTAATGGAAGTATGCATCATAAAGGACCAATCACTAGTAGGAAAACATCTGAGAAAGAATGAAATTCTTAACTTCATTTTTGGATATAATTAGACTGACAATAACAAAAATGCCAGGTTGAGAAAATCAGCCTTTAGAAGACATTGTCTGGAAATAAGTGATCCTTTCAAGAATGCATTAAACATAAAATTATAATGAAGTTAGATAATCTCAAACATTAACAATGTAACAGAAAACATGAGAAGCGAAAGAACACTTTACAGAACAGCGATCTCTATCGTGATTCATACACTCGAGTAGCAATTCGAGTTCTACACTGTTACCATGAAGTTCTTCTGAATACGCACACAGAAACTTAATCTACAAAGATACGAAACCTGCCAAAGGAATAAAAGCGATGAAGTTTCTTAGTTTAATTCACATGTTTAAGCTTGATAGTGGTGTTAATACTCTAACTCAATTTGAGGCTACTTATGTAGGCGTGTAGAATGATCAAAGTTTAATATAAACTGTTTTCCTGGGTCTTATCGTTCGTTAACAGCTCCATCAACAAGTACTTTAGATCACAATAAGATTATTGCGGCGCTTTGCGTACCTTAATCCTTTACTAATTGCTTTTTCCAATTTATTAGGCTGCTGGATCCCTAGGGAGGTGTTTCCTCTAAGCCTCTCTCCACACGTAGCTCTTAAACTGTTATTCATTCACAAATCCCAAGCAAATGAACCAGCCGCACTGTACCGGTATAAAACTGCACGCAAACTAATCACCGTTGTTCGTTCTACTGTAATCGATTCGTGTCGACCAATGACATTTGGCTTTGGCGTTTAGCCTTCCAATTTAGTCAGAGAATGCTAGGTGCTCATAGTCCACACTAACTTAAATGTGATACATCTATGTGGAGGTCATTCTTGCTAATTTTAAATAAAAACATACCAATATCAAACATTTTAAAACATGTTTGAAGAGAACTGTTTAAAGGAAGTTCCTCATTTTAAGGAGCATCGAGAAACAAAGGATACCCTAACTACGGAATGGAGAGTGATTACGTTCAGAGACAGTAAAATTACCATAAGCTTATTGTAGAATAATAATGTAAACTTTACGAAACTCTTATAATCATCTTTAGTCACCACTGAAAAATAAATTTGTACTGGATAAAAGCACGTGTTGGTATATTCTGAAATGAAATAAGCTCAAATAAAAACTTATGCATAGCATATACAGAGAGAGAAAAGCAAAGTGGGTTTTGTTAAGAATATAACATTTGAGCACTTTTAAGCACTAGCGTATGACATTCACAGTAATAAAATATACATCTATGTATTTCAAAGGTGGTGCCACATGCCCGTGGCCTGCCAGTTTACCCCTCAGGGTCATATCGCCAGCGAAGGTTTTTCCATTTATCTCGCCATACGTCCTACCAATTATTTATAATTGACTTCTCTTTCATCCTCCTCATAATTTCATATTATTCCTTTCCTTACTCTCATATCAGGCTGATCAGCCAATCCTGAGTATGCCCTCGGATCCAGTGACCGATAGCTTCATGACAAGCATCTTATCCCAAGCAGTGACTTCTTGGGGAAATCGTGCAAGTCATTCATAGGAATAAACTGACTGGAGTACGTCAGTAATATATAAAATAAATTTGAACGTTTGAAACACACAATTAATAATATTGCATAATTATATCAATGTTAATTAGGAATTTAAATAATTGAATTATCCTGTTCAAAGTATATATAATTTCTTTGAAATCAAAATGGTGTGTGAGTGAGTGAGTGAGTGTGTGTGTGTGTGTGTGTGTGTGTGTGTGTGTGTGTGTGTGTGTGTGTGTGTGTGTGTGTGTGTGTGTGTGTGTGTGTGTGTGTGTGTGTTCACTTTGGTCAGTCCAGTCAAGGTCAGGCACGGCAATCTCTACTCTCGTTCTAAATGGCATCTCGTTTTAGATTCCTCCACCAGTCCAGCCCTTCCCCTTGACTTAATACCGATTTAGAAAACTACCTACTGCAAGAGGGGAAACAAATAAACTGTGAGAACTGCAAAGTGGTGAAACCTTCCTTGAGTGGACTGGTGAAAATATAAACTACAACAGCTATATGCTAATCCATATAAGCTTTCAATTTACTTATACGCATTTTGTAGGCAGATTTTTAAACAGTATACATTTATGTCATGTTTTTTAAACTCCATAATCTATACCTACATACCACGAGGTGGAAGGAAGGAAGGAAGGAAGGAAGGAAGGAAGGAAGGAAGGAAGGAAGGAAGGAAGGAAGGAAGGAAGGAAGGAAGGAAGGAAGGAAGGAAGGAAGGAAGGAAGGAAGGAAGGAAGGAAGGAAGGAAGGAAGGAAGGAAGGAAGGAAGGAAGGAAGGAAGGAAGGAAGGAAGGAAGGAAGGAAGGAAGGAAGGAAGGAAGGAAGGAAGGAAGGAAGGAAGGAAGGAAGGAAGGAAGGAAGGAAGGAAGGAAGGAAGGAAGGAAGGAAGGAAGGAAGGAAGGAAGGAAGGAAGGAAGGAAGGAAGGAAGGAAGGAAGGAAGGAAGGAAGGAAGGAAGGAAGGAAGGAAGGAAGGAAGGAAGGAAGGAAGGAAGGAAGGAAGGAAGGAAGGAAGGAAGGAAGGAAGGAAGGAAGGAAGGAAGGAAGGAAGGAAGGAAGGAAGGAAGGAAGGAAGGAAGGAAGGAAGGAAGGAAGGAAGGAAGGAAGGAAGGAAGGAAGGAAGGAAGGAAGGAAGGAAGGAAGGAAGGAAGGAAGGAAGGAAGGAAGGAAGGAAGGAAGGAAGGAAGGAAGGAAGGAAGGAAGGAAGGAAGGAAGGAAGGAAGGAAGGAAGGAAGGAAGGAAGGAAGGAAGGAAGGAAGGAAGGAAGGAAGGAAGGAAGGAAGGAAGGAAGGAAGGAAGGAAGGAAGGAAGGAAGGAAGGAAGGAAGGAAGGAAGGAAGGAAGGAAGGAAGGAAGGAAGGAAGGAAGGAAGGAAGGAAGGAAGGAAGGAAGGAAGGAAGGAAGGAAGGAAGGAAGGAAGGAAGGAAGGAAGGAAGGAAGGAAGGAAGGAAGGAAGGAAGGAAGGAAGGAAGGAAGGAAGGAAGGAAGGAAGGAAGGAAGGAAGGAAGGAAGGAAGGAAGGAAGGAAGGAAGGAAGGAAGGAAGGAAGGAAGGAAGGAAGGAAGGAAGGAAGGAAGGAAGGAAGGAAGGAAGGAAGGAAGGAAGGAAGGAAGGAAGGAAGGAAGGAAGGAAGGAAGGAAGGAAGGAAGGAAGGAAGGAAGGAAGGAAGGACAGGTGGGCGGATGAGCGGAAGGGCGGATAGATGAAAGGATGAAGCACGCTACTCTTTTGAGATTGCAATTTCAATCAACAATAAAGAATATCTCGGAATTATAACATGATTTATTTCAAAAACAAGTATTGCTTAAAAGGGTTTTATAGATGTTTTTATTATTACTATTTGCATATCAGTTAAGCTTGAAGCTTTACCAATTTACTAAATTCGCAGAATGAAGATGGTTTCGCAGGGCATTTTCAGAAAATAAAGGCAATAAATGTTTCCAAGCAAATGTCAATCTCATGCCATTTAAAACTAAGTGACGATATTTTCATATAAGGATAATTTTGAATGCGGTGCTTGCTTTAAAATTTTCGCATGATAAGTACGCTGAAATATATTGAACATGAATACGAGTATCATCATCATCATCGTCATTATTATTATACATAGGGTCTCATGATGCGTATTTCCGGTGATATCTCGGTATCTAATTTCAGACAGAATGCAATATATGGGTAAGCTGTAAAGAAACTAACATTCAAAATATAATTTTTATATACATGCTTAAGCTAAGCCCGGATAATACATTTTATTGGATTTTTTATTTTATTTATTTAATTTTTTATTTTATAACTTCACAAAGTTAAGTTATGCCTTGAAGAAAATGTGAATCATATATTTGCTGCATTATAACCTAAGTTAATGGATCATTATATTGTCTCAGACATATACAACGTTAGTACACAGCAGACATAATATCTCAAGTAAACCACCAGTCTGGTTTTGGCTCCGCAGGGCGTACATTTAATGGATACGTAATCCGCCCAACCAATATCTTGAGTCCTGACAAACGCTTATGCGGAGACAGGGATTTAACGCTGACGTCACTGTGTCGCTTCCAAGCAACCATTTCCTGTGAAAAGTGACCACAAGATCTTTCACTTAGAAGCACGGTAAAGTAAAGCTCCTTTACTGCACTCACTTATATCAGTGGAAAATACCCTTCCATATATTTTGTCATAGATATAAGTTCTAATCACATGATTTTATTTTGATCAGAAATTAATTATGCAAGCACAAAATATAGCATTAAAGTAATTTTATAGAAGTTGTCAGTAGTTATCATCCCCTTCTGCCGAACAATTTTGCTTTGTCGAATTTCTAACTAACCCTATAATTACAATGTGCGGTAATAGCCGGCTATATAACCGACATAGACGCATGCACCTATCTCTAAATTTTTCTCTTCAGCAGTCTGTTCCTTTTCCCGCTAGCGTCAACACCATATTACAGTTATGCAACAAACCTGTATACCAAGCTCTTCTACAATTTCTTAAAGAAAGTGATCTACAGATCTAGTCTCCTCCCATCCTCTTAAACTTCCTTACATTATTTTTCTTATTTTTCCCTACGATGGCCATATGGGATTTTACCGAAGGCCAAAAAAAAAAAAAAAAAAAAAAAAAAATTCTCGCGCACACAAGTCAAAGTTATCTCATTTTAAACAAACAGGTTAGCCAACATTCTACATCGCTTTTATACCCTTTAATGATATCCACATAAAGTTACGAGAGTTTACTTCTCATTTAATAAAACGTGTAATCAATGTCTTCTGTTTTACTTTTCCTTTAAATCTTAATACGACATGTTTTACATTCATTTTCAATAGTTATTTAATAACTTTCCAAACTTTTTGTAGGTGATAGATACAAATATCTGTACATTTTCGTTTCATACATTAATGCTCGTTTTCACCAACCGACATTAACAAATGTTACATAACAATGGTCAGAGCGTTAACAAAAGTTTTAAAAGTTCTTGCATTTCACCAACTTGTTTTCTGAAGATGCTAAGGCACGAGTTAATGCCCATTGACTTGTAAATATTACAGATATAGAAGGCTGTGAATGAATCGTATTATTTTCTGTATGTACTGCGATGAGATTTTGTTTTTATTTTCGTTTTCACACAGCCGAAAAAATGGAGGGTGAACAAAATCAGAAGAGAAGCCGTGGGGCAAATTTCTCATTCAAAGAGAAAGAATAGTTCAATTAGTAATGAAATATAAGAATATTGTGGAGAATAAGAGGACGGATGCGGTTAAAGTGAAAGAGAAAGATGTGACGTGGGGAAAAGTTTGGAAATGAGTTTAATTCGAATGCAAATGTCACAACCAGAAGTACGAAGCAACTTCGTCAATATTACGTAAATTTAAGACGAGGTGCGAAGGACAGAAGTAACGATACATTAACGTTTCAAGACGGAAGGTGTACAGCTTATTATCCACATAATTCAGTAAATTATAAGATGTCAAAGTTATTAATACTTTAAGCAAAGGCAAAATCGCCATTTTCCTATTCAATGCATGTTCTAACCTCTCTTGTAATTCCTTAGTAACCTTCAAAACAACTTGTTTCGGCAGTGTGTACCTCCGTAGGAAATCTTCTTATGATAAACCCTCAAAATGTTTCTACTCATAGGCCGTTCCATATTAAGAGAACTACTATTACTATGCCATTAGGATTACCGAAAGAATTACTATTATATTTATACGCTCCAAATATAGCCAATTGACATCAGAAAATGCGTTCACGCCCGCCATCTTGCAATTCTACAAATGTTAATGACTAAACAACAGAAATATGTCTTGTTACTTTAACAAGAAATTTTACACAAGCTAACACTGGTTAACTGCCATTGCTTTAATTTTGTGAATTTTTCTTCAAATGTTTTGAGAAACACAACTAAAATATCAGCCAACGCTGTATTCCATATTTCATCAATCTCCAAAGTGCATTTCGAGTAACTGAATGTACAAAGCATTATAAGCTCCAAACTTACTATTTTAAGTTTGAAAAATTAATTGAATAGAATGCAAGCATAACATGCGCAATGTTTGATTTCTTGAATGTGTTGTTATTAATAATGTTGTGTACATTACATCCAAAATTATGATTGTTGCAGGGTTTGTCTGATAGCACGCAGTTTGAAGTTAAGCTGCTTATATGTAAGAGCCACCAATATTGGAGGAAAAAATAGAGCGAAAGAGGAACGAGCAGTTTTAATTCACATGCAAAATAATTTGAGGGCGGAAGCGCAAGTCGTAGCCGAGGGATCTTTTATAATACGGAGTTGCGGTCCGCAACTGTGGAGCAGCGAGAGGGCATAGCCGTAGAATCTGAAGCTAAACCTTACATACTGAACTATTTATTGTAAAGTATTAGAGTGTGTGCTGAAACTCTCATGTGTATGTTCTGCTAAATGATCCAATATCGTGCTAAAATGCTTCAAAACCAAGTCATTAACATATACATAAAACGAGTGTGTTTGGAAGAGAAAGGGAAGAAGAAAAACATTGCTATTTCTTCCGAATTAAGCTATTATCATGGTTTGGGACTTTCTTCCGCAAATATGTACTTGTAACAAAGTGGACTATCTTTTTTTTCACACGTTTAAGGAAGTGTTTTTATATGGGATATCGGAGTGTTTTTAGGCTTTCTAATTAATTGTATCTACTTTAAAACTCTGTATTATGCTACACATTTTCCTTTAGTAAAACACCATTCTTCCGTACTTAAATTGGGGTTTGATCTGTAATAAAAATGTAGTATTCTCATTTTGATTAACAAGGTTTGAACGGCAGCCACATACACTGTATACTCGAGGCACGAATCAATCTGTTGCCAATAAAATGAAGTTAAATGAAAATTATTATATAATTTAATGAGATACGACCTTGTTCACTTAATTGTACATACAACGGCATAGCTTTAAAGCTTATAGGTTATTGGCGAGATAAAATCACATTGTGTGTTTCCGACCTAATGTATAAATAAGATTATTGCTAGAACGTGATTCATATGCTATAAACATTACCATATTTCGCATTTATGTAAACATGACCAACCCATGTAGAAATGAGCACTTGAATATAATGAAGTCCACCTAACTATCGTGCCAAACACTAAATGTCCCTGCAGTTGGTGATTGCTCACTGTTGCTGTTTATGCAATTTAAAACTGTAGATTTGCCAGCATATGTCAAACAAGTACCGCAAATTACGAACCATTTAGGGCCCTAAGCCGTAAAGAGTAGCCTGGGTTGAGAGAGGTAGCGGAGAGAGGTTGATATAATTAAAGGAGTGAAGTAAACCTCAATGAAGTTAAAAACCTCAATTTTTTTAACAATCTGGTGGATAACACTCCATTATTAGTTTGTCATTTGCTTTCCAACATTACTCCAAAGATACTCTCATTATCATTCAATTATATGACAATTTATTCGTAGGTCATTTACAACGTTTTAGCAAGAAGGCAACTACAGTACAGAATGACAGGTGACAAAACGCAATGGCGTCTCTGTATTTGCTTTTTTTGTGAACTCGTTCTTACTGGTATGAGTGCAATAATGCATGCACATAATGTCCGGTTTTTTGTTGCTGTTGTTGTTGTAATTTCACATCCTCCAAATTTGTCAAATCGGACGATGAGTGGATGGGATGAAATGATGCTCAAATGAGTCCGGGGTCCATAGAGCTTAGAGTTACCTGACATTCGTCATTCAGGGTAATGAAAACTCCTGAAAACCCTTATCCAGGTAACTCACCCTGACCAAGATTCGAACTCGGGACCTCTTGAACTAGAGACAGACACGCTAACCATCTACGCTACCGAGGCGGGCATCATCAAGTCCGTTCACTGACGTTTTAGCTAGCGGGAGCGGTGCCTTGCCGAGCAGGTTGGGATTGTAGTAATGTTGGGAGAGGAGAGAGAGAGAGAGGAGAGAGAGAGAGGAGAGAGAGAGAGAGAGAGAGAGAAAGAGAGAGAGAGAGAGAGAGAGAGAGAGAGAGAGAGAGAGAGAGAGAGAGAGAGAGAGAGAGAGAGAGAGAGAGAGAGAGAGAGAGAGAGAGAGAGAGAGAGAGAGAGAGAGAGAGAGAGAGAGAGAGAGAGAGAGAGAGAGAGATAGAGAAGAGAGAGAGAGAGAGATTACTTAGTCTGAAACAAGAAAGGCCAACGACAGAGTGAAGGAAGCACTCACGATTGCTAGTAGTATTTACGAGTTAGCTGTCGACAGTTTTAGGATTGACATCATCACGACTTCAAGTGCAGTCTTGCAAAAGTATTGCCGGTATCCCACTGTAGGCAGCACGGGCTCAGCATGTGGAGAAAAGTGCTACAATGCTTGAATTCGTCCCGCCGCGGTAGCGTAGATGGTAGCATGTCTGCCTCACGTTCAAGAGGTCCTGGTTCGAATCTCGGTCAGGGTGAGTTACCTGGATAAGGATTTTTCCGGGGTTTTCCTTATGCTTCAAGACCAATGTCGGGTAACTCTAAGCTCCAGGGGACTCGAGTCTCAATTCATTCACCGTCCGATATGACAATTTTGGAGGACGAAAATTAAAAAAAAAAAAGTCCTTGAATTCATTGCTAAATCAATTCAAGTTTTCTACAAACACGTCGCACATTAGGTAGTCTAGGCCTCAATTGCTCTAAATTAGCTTCTATAATTTAACTTTGTGATAATTGTCTTATAAAAATGAGTTAAAAATTTACGGACAGCAATTACCTTCATAATTTAGATAACGTTTACCTAAGCACAACCAGTAATGAAGTTGCTAATTCAAATTTAAAAATTTCATCAATTTAACTGACATAAAATTTGTCCCCCATAATTAAAGCAAGAACTTTCTTTCCACAATTATGTCAAAAATATATATCAAAAAGAAAACGTTACGTTTATGTGAAATGCTACATATATGTGATTAAGGAAATCGAAACAAAGCATTCTTCATACTATTCCTGGAATTTTAATTCAACATTATGTTTTCAGAATATTCTTGAAAACAATAAAGGTACCAACATCTTTCATTTTCCAAAAATGGTTAATAATTGTTAAATATTAAATTTTGAATAAGAAGTATTAAAATACAGTACTAAATATTATTAAATAAGTTGAATAAATTGCATAATCAGGAACATTTGAAGCTTAAAAAAATTATAAGAAATCAGATTTAACTACAAGAAAACAAGTTTCATAATTTCGTGAGGTATTTGCAAAAGCACACATACTTTTAAGTAATTAAAACTGCAAAATTAATATTAGATTTTAAAATAATTAGAAGTTCTTTAGTCAATATTGGTACACTTTTTTCTGTAGACTGGCCCACATACATGTTTTTTTTTATTTATTTTATTCAATGATCGATCAGCAGTACATGCTTTACAGATCCTTGTTGGCTAATTGAATCTCTATGAACTATATAATAACATGTAAGGAAAATCAAGTTGGCTCCTATTATCTTCTTAACACTGTGAAACAAGAGAAGAATAAGTTAATTAAAACAAACAAGAATTCAAAGAGATAAGAACAACAGCCATTGTGAAACAATATTCATAGTTTTTTCAATCAGAGTCACTATTGAGGAGATCCTGTGGGAGTCGTCTCTTCAGGCGCGTGGGCTGGCGGGTTCGTACGCCGATATCGTACATCACAGCTCCTGGAACATCTGGCAGGTTTGAGAAGAAACGAGAGGCGATATGACGTATGTACTGGTGAAGAGGAAGGAGACCAAGTTCTTTATGCAGTTGTTGATTTCTTACGTACTAAGGGCATCCGTGACGATGCGCAGAAATCGATTTTGCAGGACCTGTAGCCTTCGGAGATGAGTGTTGCTAGCCGTACCCCATACCTGGGAAGCATATGTGATAAGTGGCCGGACAAGAGATTTGTAGAGAAGCAGAGAGCATTCAATCCCAAGAGGAGTGTGTCTGTGAAGTAGCGGACCGAGTTTTGAAAGTCGTCCTGTTGCCAACGAGATAAGTCGATCAATATGGACTCGCCACGTAAGTTTAGTGTCCAGCATTACTCCAAGGTAGTTGACAGAGGTGGTAGGAGGTAGCCAGGGGATCGATTCATGCTTGATATGCAATTCGGGAGAGTTGGAGATGCGACGTAAGCTAAAGATCTTAGCTGCGGTCTTTTGAGTGTTTAGACGTATGCGCCAAGTATCGAACCATTCAACGAGGCAGTCAAGAGAGGTTTGTAGCGTGTGAATAATTGTAGGGAAATCTCTGCCGGAATGATATAAAACAGTATCATCAGCGTATAAGGCTATGGAGGTAGGGGCCAAGTCAGGAACGTCATAGGTATAGATACTAAATAAGATAGGGGCCAATATGGATCCCTGAGGAACTCCTGCTGTAATATGGCGCTGAGATGACTCCATACCACCAATGCGAACAGTAAATGTGCGATCTGATAGAAAACTACAAATGGTAATGAGATGATACTGTGGAAGTCCAATGCTATACAGTTTGAAGGTTAACCCCTCGTGCCAAACTTTAACAAAGGCCTGTGCTACGTCGAGGAACAGGGCGGTTGTGTGCTTTCGTTGCTCAAAACCATGAATTACTGTTTGTGTTAAACGTAGTAGTTGGTGAGAGGTAGAATGTCTAGAACGAAATCCAAATTGGAAGGGTGGAATGATATGGTTTTCAGAGGTATATTTAAGGAGACGGCGAATGAGAACCTTTTCAAAGAGTTTGGACAAGGCAGGCAGCAAACTTATCGGACGATAGCTGTCGGGGAGACTTTTAGGTTTATTAGGTTTGTGAAACACAATGATTTGAGCCCATTTCCAGGTGTGAGGAAAAAAGCCATGTCGAAGACAAGCGTTCAGGATTGAAGACAAATGTGCCAGGGTCTTCTTTGTCAGGTTTTTCAACACAATATTGGGAATCAGGTCGTGTCCCGGTGAATTCTTAAGAGGAAGAGAGCGAATTAAATGCCTAAGTTCAGCAGGACTAGTGAAGGAGAATCTGCAGGGAACAGTTGGTTGGTGTGAAAAAGCGTCAAGTCGCTGTTCTATACTTGGGGTGGTTGCATGAGGTGCATTTGGTGTGAACATGCCTTCAAAGTGGTCTGCAAGAACTTCACATTTAGCTTTGACCTCCGTAACAAGAGTGTCAGTGGTACGCAGAGCTGGTATAATAGTTGGCTCTCGCAGAAGTCGTCGAGTGGCATCCTAGAGCGTGTGGTCATGCGGAGAGATGCTCGCCAGTTGTCGTTTGTAGGTCTCAAGGCGATGACGGTCCAATTCGACTTTTACTAGCCGCTTCAATCCATTAAGCTTCCTACGCAGCCAAGGTCGGCGTTCCCTTTGCCACTGACGTCGAATCCTGTGCTTTTCATGTATAAGCTGAACAATGGGCGCAGGTAAGGAAGAAGCAATAGGAGTCCGCTTGGAGCAGGTAGTTGAATTTCTCACACAATGGCACACAGTGTCTGTAAAGTGCTTAATGGCAGCCTCTATGTCAGCTTCAGAGCTAAGTGAGTAAGTGTGGAGCGCTGAATCCAACTGAGCATGGAACTTATCCCATTGTACATAGCCATTAATAAGTCGCGGTGCTGAGAGAAATATGTTCGGAGCGAGTTGAAAGGTAATTAAGACCGGGCAGTGGTCAGAGTCAAGTTCCGTTAGAGTAGACATATACGCTGGAAGAGGGAGATTCTTGTGAATACCAATGTCGAGAATGTCAGGAGCATTAAGAGGATTGGTAGGATAATACGTGGGACCTGTAGGCGCCAAGACGGATAAGCCGCAGGTGTTCAATATGTGGTAAAGACGTCGGCCATTGGGATTAGTAGAGTGGCAGCCCCATGACGAGTGTTTGTAGTTTAGATCTCCGAGAACAAGGACATACATGTAAGCTAACAACATCTTCAATTCATACATCTTATCCTGAACAAAAGCTGTTGTTCTTAAAGTTAACCTGATAAGACTGACTGATATTCTTTTAATTGGATTTATTACTTACGTGCATTTTTGAGATATCCACCATCGTTGTTAATGAGTCACTTTACTACCATTATGAACCCACACGTTCGTACATTGGGTGTATTAACTTTGTCCAGTTCATCTCTCCTGTGTTTTTACACAATTTTTACAATGCACACATTTACTTTCCCATTATTATGTGCTGTGTCGAACACATCTATAAAATCCACTTGAGAATCGCGCTTAATTTGATGTTCATCGCCAATACCATATCACTTCAACGCCCTTTGTTTTCATAGAGGAAAACGTACATAAAAAGTGCATTATTTTATATTTTAGCACAGCCCTGATGAAAACCAATCACAATCAACACGATTTAAAAAAAGGAATGACCTTTAATTTTCACTATTTACATATACAGGCGTGTTCCTCTTCAACTACATGATTCGAGTAAAATTTATGTCGCCAAGCACGGACACACATCACCTCTGACCTCGACGAATGCTTTATACCTTATCACACGTGGTTGTAGTCTTCGGGACCAATAGAGCGCGTTCGGTTGGTAATGGCTCTGGTGGAATGTAGTTGTCTGTAAGGTGGTAGGCATGAGAGGACAGCTATCTCCTAGGTTCCATACTTGCAATCAAATTGGGTTTCGGGCTTCAGATTACAACTATCAGTACATTAACCCAACGTTTTATATTGGCTTTGTTGTTAACTTTTTTGCATATGTAACGTTAACTGGATGTTCTATTTTGAAACATAAAAATTATCATAATGCTAGAAGCAGAATCTTTAACAAAGACTGATATTACTAAACAAAGTACAAGACTGATTAATAATAATAATAATAATAATAATAATAATAATAATAATAATAATAATAATAATAATAATAATAATAATAATAATAATAATAATAATAATAATAATAATAATAATAATAATAATAATAATAATAATAATAATAATAATAATAATAATAATAATAATAATAATAATAATAATAATAATAATAATAATAATAATAATAATAATAATAATAATAATAATAATAATAATAATAATAATAATAATAATAATAATAATAATAATAATAATAATAATAATAATAATAATAATAATAATAATAATAATAATAATAATAATAATAATAATAATAATAATAATAATAATAATAATAATAATAATAATAATAATAATAATAATAATAATAATAATAATAATAATAATAATAATAATAATAATAATAATAATAATAATAATAATAATAATAATAATAATAATAATAATAATAATAATAATAATAATAATAATAATAATAATAATAATAATAATAATAATAATAATAATAATAATAATAATAATAATAATAATAATAATAATAATAATAATAATAATAATAATAATAATAATAATAATAATAATAATAATAATAATAATAATAATAATAATAATAATAATAATAATAATAATAATAATAATAATAATAATAATAATAATAATAATAATAATAATAATAATAATAATAATAATAATTAATAATAATAATAATAATAATAATAATAATAATAATAATAATAATAATAATAATAATAATAATAATAATAATAATAATAATAATAATAATAATAATAATAATAATAATAATAATAATAATAATAATAATAATAATAATAATACATTTGTGCTTATTCCAAAATTTTACAATTTACAACTTTTGGCTACATTTCTTTGTCTTAACCTTGTTGCTCCCTTGGCTTGCATGACACCCTGGTCTTCTGCTCTGCCAGGTAGCTCTTAACCTCCATACCTGCTTGATTACTTAATTAGTCGCAATTCTTACGCCTCATCTTCCTTTCTTATATTATTTACATTTCTGGCCCATTTTTCTTTTACTTTCTGCAAGAACTCACCAATACTTCTTACTTTCAATTCCTCCCTGCCCGTTAACATTTTTATAGCTACTGTCCTCTTCTCTACCTTCTCCCATTTTTCTTCCCAATCCTTTTTTCTCCATATTGCAAACTCCTCGCATTCTGTTACATAGTGTTCTATGCTTTCTTTTCCCCCACACAATTCACAAATTCCCTTTTCCCTACCTCTCATCGCTCTTAGAAATATTATTCCTGTTCTCATCCAAGCTAACCCTTCTCTCTCCTGCATATTGCAGTAATCTACATATGCTTCTCGTCCTCAATTTCTTTTTATTTGCTTGTACAATTGTAATGATTTAATATTTTCTATATTTCCCTATATTTCCTGTCTTTCTATATCTTCTATTCTGTGTTTTACTAATTTACCCACATCACATGTATAACATTAACACTTTGAATATCACTATAACAGTAACAAAATTGCATAATTATATGTAGGAGGATATAGCGTCCACATAAGCTGTGAATGTCTATCTACGTAACGTTCCTTAAATTTGAATTTGGAGAAGTTTTATATCGAAAATAATTGGGGCGCTGAGAACCATAAGGGCCTAAAGCACAGAAACATAGTTTTGAGAATAGTAAATGTTTGTTAAAATCAAATTTTCTATGCAATAAATTCTCAATACGGAGTACTACTATCGAACGTGACGTAAAAGTAAATTTTGTGGCAAAACAAGATATCGGAGAGCAACAAAATGATATTCTGTGCTTTGGTTCCATATTTAACTAAATATTGGGAAAACTGATGAGACAGCATCTTATGAATGTTTCACTGAATCAAAGAGTGCCTTTAGCACAGCTACAGCTGCTTGACCACAAGGTCGGCAAATGTAAGCACCATGCATATATGTTAAAATCTCAAAATCAACGATGTTGTACTTTAAGGAAATAGCTAAGTGAATTAGTGAGCTTTTGGTAGATTTCTCCAACTGAGTTTGTGGCTACTGTGCAGTTAGTGCTGCTACCGCAACTAGCTTTTCGTTCAACTCCCTAGCAATTGAATTTCCGTAAGAAGCTATGCGTATTTTATTACTCAACTACATCAATAAAAAAGTAAACTACCAGGCTACATTGAAAAGTTACACTGAAACCTTAGAGAAACAACAGTTAAGATCTGAAAGTCACTTTAAGAATAACAAAATCAACTTTCGTTATTTTACCAACCTTACATTTTTAGTTACGGTTTCCGTAGGCACACTTTGAACATACCTTCTAAGACGCTTTTGTTTTTGGGTTCAATAAGATCCAAAACAACTTGTATTTCGTAGGATTTGTTGGAACACAGTACTTTTCACATAGTAAATTTAGGTAACAGAAATAAAATATACAGAGAGATATAAAACTTATTCTATATCAACTTATAAGTATACTGATAACATCACTATCCTAGATTCACAAGTTACGGTAGCTCTAATTGCTCTATTTCCGATAATATATGACACGAATTTAAGCTTTCCCAACCATTACGTAAATTAACCAGTCAAAAATAACGTGGTGGAAACATTGTAACGGAGCGCCCATTGTGTGTAAACTTTGTGTTACGCAGCTGTTTACAAAAAGCTTGTTTATTGCCTCTATTCTGATGAGAGTTACTCAATATGGATATTGAAAGGTTCGTTTGTTTGTTCCAATCACGGACTGTTCTCTGACATTGTAAGGATTAGGCCAATGTGACGTTTTTACACAATAGCTTAATTCCCTAACATGGGACAATTGTCACTTTGATGTTGCAAACCGAACTGCGACTTTTAGAGTGAAAATACATGGATATAAAACTAACTCTCCTTCGGTTTCTTTCCCCTAGTGTCCCTAATTCGCAGTAATAATGTTCCGAAGTGTTAAGTTAAAACAACTGACTCAAGGATCCGCAGCGAGATTACACATATCTGAACACAAGTCCACGTTAAAGAAAACTTACTTGCGCGTAGCGTAGAGAAGATCGGCTAGTATTAGCTTTTATTTTTTGCCATATTGATGCGCCTTTCCAGAGAAGAAAAGGAAGAAAGGAAGGAAGGAAGAAAGAAAATAGGACAGGAGGAAAAGAATAAAGGAAGGGAGAGAAAAGAATTAAGAGCATAATTATCGAACTGACTCGTAAGTTTCCCGATAAACCAGTAGGGGCTGTCATATACAATGAGATATGCACCTCTTGTGGCGGCTAGCTAGCTGCAACTACTTAGATCCCAGGCCTTATAAATAACCCCAACAGGTTATTTCACTTGTCATAGTAGCTCAAAGGTTAAGAGAAACCAGACGGAGATCGGGAGATCCGAGGTTCAAATCCTGGCCATGGAATTGAATTCTTTAGTCTGACTGTATCTGGTCAAAACTTAGCCTATTCACGGCTAGTGTGGAAAAATGATTAAATTTCCAAGATAGTTCTCGTTTAAATGCTTTTAAACACCGATATGTGTAAGAATTGACATGCTATAGTAAATAACGTTTATTAAATCAGAATTCAAGGCATCACACGCCGAGTAACGTGTATGATGTCAGACATCGTACTTTTTGTTCCTTGCAAAACAGAAAACATGTGAATGGTATGAAGAGTAAAGAAAAAAAGTTGAGCAAGCAGTGAAAAAACTGAAGGTAGAAGAAACCACCCGTTTAGATGTACGAGCATATTTCAGTAACGACGACATGCACATTTCCCGCTGTGCAGTCGCTGTCCCGGCTTCTGTCCAAGGTCAAACATATTACGACTTAAATAGTTTTGCAATCAACATAAAAATTCATTTATTTTGAAATACTTGTTTTACTCGTATTATGTGCATCCCCTCAGAAGACTTTAAGCTCAAAGTAAACAACAAGATCATAGAAGAGAGACGCTCACCCAAGATCGGTTGCCGATTCCTTGATCAATAAGTTATTTTTCTTTACTTGTTGAAACTACAAACAGCTTCAATTAATCTCAGCTGACAACAAAGGAGTTCTATAGAAAACAGAAAAATATGATAAATATGTAAATAATAGATATGGTTATATGAAAAAGTAAGTAAACCTCAATTTTGCGACATGTTTATAAATAACTCTTCTTCTGTATATTAAATCCAACAGTCGTTAATTTCTGGATATCGCTCCTACAAGCCGATGGAAGGACCAGATCTGAACAACAGTTACGTGGATGAATTTCGACCTCTTGCAACGAGATCATAAATCCCGTAAGATTTGTGAAAGATGTCGCGTACCAAAATGTCAAAAAATGACAGAGGTAATAACCGTGAAAGTAAATTTGAATTGCAATCATTCGATTTTTAAGTATAGAACATCTCCTCATTTGCCGACTATGAGGCCTGAGAAAAAGAAAAAAGTCGGTAGGAGAGCTATATCTGTAGCATTTTTCCTGAGCCTCGCCTCTAAGATCGTGGCCAGCCTTTCCGGATGTGCTTATTTATTTTTATCATTACAAACTTTAAACCTGAGGAGCAAATGTTCTTTTTCTTAATAGCTCCCCTTAATATTTTGCTACAAAAGCATCCAATGCACCGCTGGGTTAACCAAAAATGGGTTTCAATAATTTACTTTTGAATCGTATTGGATCAAAATATACCAATCTTCAAAATGAGCAATATATTAAGCTTAAGATATTTCATTACAGTATATTAAACTTACTCTTTAGCACTTACTTTTTCAATAATGACATAAACAGGAAACAGAAACTTTCAGTTTATGCCAATAGAGAACTTCATAAAATATCAAAAGAATAATACTACATTCACATAATGATATTATGTATGCATTTCAAAATTATTATCAAATAGAGGTTTTATTTTGGCATAAGTCAATCTTAGAGACTTTGATAAATACAAATCCGTGAAAACGGAATATCGTAATATGCAATTGTCAGATTACCATTAGCTCAAATGTTAAATAAGAGACGATTTATTACGTATGTCTTAAACATTTCTCTTAAAAATGCCAAAATGTGGACATCTCACATTTAGTTGGCCAATAAAACTTAATGCCAAACGTACAAACATACAGACAAGGTAAACGGAATTAGTTTTATAACTTTTACTCTAATCATAAGAGAGGATTTTATGTTTTGAAAAGAATTGCCTTGCCTTACGTTGCGTTGCGTTGCGGTATGATTACGGGAATCGAAGCTGAGACATCTGAGACAAGTTAACAAACTGGTCACCACTATACAAAAGCAGTAATAAGTATAAGCCAATAGTACTTAATGGTGACTATAAGTAATAACAACAGCTAGCTATCTTCCTGTTAACCCTTGAGCTCCTGGACTCAATTCCCGTCGATCATGAACGCCGACCTTAGGTTTTCGTGGTTTTTCCTAGTCGATAGGCTAATTCTGGAGTTGTTTCTCTTCTACCAAGATATTATTGCTCTCATTTCTCCCTTGTGTTTCAGGCCCCTCTTCCTGCGTGGATGGACAAATGCCGCGTATGTGTATGTGTTTCTGTGAACAATAGAGGACCATAGTCGATAGATCATCCATTTACTTCTCTGGGCAGATTAGGCAGTGGATTTGGGTCCTCGATTCAAGAAATTTTAGAAACTTCCGAGCTATTCTCATTTGTGCCTAATTGCGCTTTGTGCCATCTTGCAGTATTTGTTGTTTACCTTTGGGTAAATAATTTCTTTACATATAATTTTACCATGTGTCTATTTTAAGGGAGTGTAACCCTCTACAGTGGGTGTATGGTAAGTTAAATGTGCGACGAGAGTGCAAATGACACGAACCGGCAAGCCCGAATTACACTTCCTTGTACCTATTCTTTTGTTTAGTAATCAACACTATTAATTATTGTTGTTATTATTATTATCATCATAATCATAATCATCATCGTTGTTGTTACTGCAGAGCATTGGTATTTAATTCCGACCTCGTTTTTGTCAAAGAACTATTTGTAATTTTTTTCGGTACATTCCATATAATTATTAAGTCTAGCAATTTGTACACACAATTTTCTTTTCCTTTGTTTCCCTTTTCTTCAGAAATATTTTTATGATCTTATTTCTGTCGTAACGTTGGGTGTAACATAAAGCTTCTAATATTAGGGTAAGTATTCGAAGAAAGTTCTCAAGGACGTTTTCGTGTGCACAGCGGTTACTGCGCAGGCGCGGGACGCTACACAGCAGCATTACAACTTTTCTTAGGAAGAGCGTAGCTCTATTGTCACACGTGAGCTGATCGTCAACTGTCAATGCAGCTTATATTTACACTGCAGTTAATGGCATAGGAAATCAACCAATGCGAGATTCTGCTGACCCGTAACTCAGTCGGTGGAACACCTGCCTGCTGTGCAAGGGGTCCCGAGCTTGATCCCCAACTGAGGGTGGGGACGTGGCGTTTAAGGGCCCGTCGACAACAAGGTCATTTGGTGGGTGGGGACTTTTCTCTAACTAAAATGATTCCCCATCTGCCCCAGAGTCGGAAAGTATGAATGAGAGCGCGAGAGTGCGGATGCGTGCGTGATCTAATGATTAAAATTCCAAAGTACCAACCATCCAAAGGCAACGAGTTAACAAGGAGAACGGCTGCCGATTTGACCACTGCAGTTAAGAGTCGTGTATAAATGGAACAAAAACAAAAAAAGATGTAGTACACATGTAGTAAATAACCTACATTATCTAGTCAAGCCGGGTAATTATATCACATTTTTTCAGCTAATCTTTCGCCTGAAAGCTCTAAAAGTTTCGCTACTGAAGTCAAAAAATAAATTCCTGAAGTAACGCAAATAGAATGTGCGACAACTTCATCCTCTCATTGTTCTTAAATATCTTACTTCAGCTGTATTCATTCGTTCCTCACTTACTGTTTTACTAAGTTTGTAGACTGCTTCCTTGTTTATGTTATTAATTTTCTTCAGAACGGGGACCACTACGCACGTGGCTCAAATCCCGACTGTGGCATTGAATTTTTCAGTCTCGCCCTGTCTTTCCAAGCTTTTCTACACAAGGCTAGTGGGAAATAAAAAATAATGCCTACTATATTTAGACATTTGTTCATTATTTGAAAAAGATGAAATCGGTATCTATTTACATTGAAGTGCTTTTCTCCTTAGTGCTTCGTGATTAAGCTAAAAAGAAAAAATGTGAAAAAATGTTTTCTTACCACTGCAACTCAGCTCTTGTAGAATCGGTTCTGTATTTTCTTTTTTATTCTAGTGTTGTTAACAATTCTTTCTCTACTGCATGAAAATGAGGAAGTATGAAAGGAAAAAGGTTATCTTATGCATGTGTGTTGCACACGGACACACACCTTTCTTTCCTATTTCCACGTTTAAATCGTACATGCCCGCGGAAGCATATTATCGCAACTACAGTGGAACGATCGAGCGTCCGACTGTGGCGCCTCTGACGCCGGTAAATGGAAGCTGGGAGCAGGAGTCAGTCAGCAGACGGCGGCGTGGTGTTTAGACGTAGCGACGCTCGGCTCTACCACCCCACTGAGTTCGCTAGCGCGCCAAAGTGCAAAATGACAGACCTTCGTAGTGCGTGCGGTACATTACGTCAAATAAAATAGTGGTATATACCATCACTACAGACTCCCAGATAGAAAGTTACTTCTTTTTTTCTGTGTTTTTATTCGGTTTCGGTAAACTTGGCGAATATGCTGAGCTTCGTAGTGAAGTAATACTAGAAGTGAAACCGAGTTTGCAGCTGTTGTCATTGTACTTGCATAACGATAATTATTAACAGACCATGTACATTTACATAAGGGCGATTATTGCAATAAACATTTTACTAAATGGCCAGTCAATGCTGGCGGCATGACGTTGGTATTTTTGCAGACATGGTCCTGTGCATTTGCTGCTATTAACAGCTATCGGAAAACCATAGAGTGCTATCATTCGGCAATCTGTCGTTAATACGTCAGCTACTGTTTGATTTAAGTGCTATTTCATTTTGTACCGGCTAGCACATTAGCGCTATCGGCTGGAAACATTCATGGTGAGTGTCATATCCGAAGACCGCTTTTCTTCATAGGACATTTAGGTGTTTCACAGAGTTAAACCGAGGTGCTAAAACGGCAGTACTCCTTGAGAATACTAATCAGTGATCACAGTGCTTGCAGAAACAGTAAGAATACAAAGTGCCAAGTGAAAGTGTTGAGTGCATGTGTTTGTTTACCTAATTTACCAAGTTAATGTGGTCAACTGGTTTACAAAGCAATATTGAATGCTACGTACAGTGAAATTCTTACTACAGCTTTAAGAAGAGGATCGAGATGGAGAATCTACTGTCACTTCTGCTTCTTGCCTTCTGGATTTCGCCGAGGATCACCCCAATTTCTGGTATGTTTACATAAAAATGTTACTCTGTTATAGAACCAGCTGCTTTACCCTGCAGTGCATTTGTATGTTATGCCAGTTAGGGGGTTAGGGATGGCTTAGGAAGGTCCTCATAGCCTATATTTCCACACGCACATAATGGGCAAGTGCCTCAAGTTCTGTCCCGCTTGGTCAAATTGTGCCAGTTGATACGTAACGTAGTGAAAAAATGAGGAGTGGTGCTACCAAATTGATTTTACTTTTAATGTTCTCCAAGTGCACTACAATTACCAGTAATTTACTTATCAATAATTGATATACATAGTATTTACTCCTATATGCCTAGCTTAAATTGTATACAAGTTTTCTAGTTATGCTTTATGAGCTAACTAAGCGGAATAGTTTTGTATTTAATAGGTTGGAAATAAATTAAGAATTTTGGAAGCTTTCAGATTAGCTGAACATTTATGAATTCGTAAATTGGGCAATAATTTGTCGAGTTAGTTTAAGTGATGTGGTTGATATGGGGTAGGGGAAGATTTTGAAGTTTATAAGGTAGATTAGAATTTCCGTATAACTTGTCATTCAGATAATCCACATACATATATAGACTTTTTTGTTAGCGATGGAATGTAAATGTAGCGAAACGTTTTAGTGTGAAAAAAGTTTGCTACATTCCAAAACACTGATTATTATTAAAGGTAGATATTAATACAGAGCACAACACAACACAGAGCTTAGTAATGAATTATTAAAATCGTCCATATTTGAAATAAAGATACAAATAGCCAGTGAAGTTCATATTAAATGAAACGAGATGCAGTTTTGGTGACGTGCATATTAATAAAGTAATCGTTATCTGTAAATGTTAAGCTTTTCTCTTGGAAATGTTAGATAGCTCCTGACGGTTTAGAAGAATGTCTTTCCAATTACGAAAGAATTATAAAAATCGTTGGAATGGGACTTCAGTTTATCATTTACCTTTATAATACAGATTCATATAAATTTAGTATTTGGTTATTAAAGACTGTCTGCTTGATATATTCGAAGATCAATTATGAGTGTTGAGTTTTTATTTCTTTGCGTTGTTCCTGTATTACGTAAGTAGAGAAGTTGGAAAACATTTAAGTACAGTAAAATTTACTACTCCTATACTACCTCTAATATTATCTATCTAGCAGATAGAGAAAATATTCCATTCGATCTAAAAGGTCGATGTTGAAACTTTACTAAAGGTACTTCTTCTGAAGAAAAAAAAAAAGGTCCTGTTTAAGTTCACTACACTTTAGAAGTGTCACACCAGGACTTTCAAGACATTCCACAGCATTTATGTTTAATATTTTTAAAATAATTTTGGATTTTGATGATGATAGCATTTTGATTAAATTTGATTTTGCATTTATATGAAAAACAAAATGTAGATACCAAGTTTTATGACAGCCTATGAAGTTATTTCATTTGGAACATAGCTTTTGAAATTTTCTCATTTTATGTAGCAGGTGAACCATAAGAAACAAAACTTTAAAAGGAATAAACAGTATATGTAGTTCCTTTAAAATGAGCATTTTCATTACAAAAACACTTTTTATTGCATTTGACCTTTGCAATGAATTAGTTGTTTGAATATTTCATAACTTTTGTCACACTTTTGAAACACTGTCACTATTCAGCCGTTTCTAATAATGTAATGGAAAGACTGAAACTTCAATCACAGCATTATATAGCATATACTATTTCAACATTTGAATGACACAATTTCGTTTTTTGAATGTCTGGAACAAAACTATCTTTGAAAAAGTATCTTAGTTATTTTGAAATAGAGGCATAAAGTTTTAGAAGACTGCTCTAAGAAGGTATAAAAGAAAACAATAAGCAGAAAAAATAATCTACATGTTTAGCATTAGTTACAAACATAGCTGCAGATATCTTTCAAAGCAAGCAGTTAATTATAAAATACCGTTAAACAGGAACCAGCTTACACGTTTATTAAGTCATATTTACATTACCTACACATTTAATACACATTACACATTTGTTAGACTGTTAGCTTTGCTAATCATGAACACCTAGGGAGTTGCACAGACAATGAGTTATTTTAACAAAATTTAAGATTCATGTTCAATGTACAGTATTAAGACCGTAGCCAAATTTGGTTGTTTTAATTCATTTTGAAAATACGCCAATTTTGGTGTCTTCAGCTTACATAAAAATTGACGAAAGAATTTATTCACGAAAGTTCGCTTAAAAGTAATGATCGGCACATTTAACGTTTACTGTGAAACACACATATATCATCCGAAGATATAAAATTTATTTTTCGTTCATCTTTAGTTTTACAAATGTCACTCTTGCTTAAATTGAAATGCAATCATTCCTTGCGGAATTTCATAAGGCTTTCGTATCCAGTTTACAAAATCTAGTGTCAATGAAGCTCTTGATATTCAGAAAGGTCAAATACTGTCAGAGTTTATGGGTTTGGAGCTTTTTCAATACACTTCGTTAATTTTATAATATTTTAAAGGCTGCGAAATTTTTAAATTCATTTTTCAGTTTTATAACATTATTCTGCAGTCATTTACTATAGCAAATAGTTCGGCATATTACCTGAAATTGCGTACAAATAACCTTTAATTTACTGTAGGAGAAATAAATATCACTAGGTAAATTTAAGTGTATTTGGCCGAGGACATTTACAGGGAGCTAGAAATGCGGTTTACATATTTCTCTGATAAACGTTCAATATTATTTTGTACAAATACAATATTAAGGTCACTTAATCGAACTATTTATAATAAACTAATTGTGTATTAAATAAAAGTACTTATAAAATTTTTATCACTTAAAACAAAATTTAAGACGATCGTTGGCGGTAGGGCTAAAATAACGAATTGCTTAAAAGTGGCGAATCAGGGACATTCGATTGTAGCTCGCACAAAATATTCACTGCCTTATTTCGTAATCAAAACAACTTAAATGCTGAAGTATCGTATCATATTATCAGTAATAACCAACAAAAGTTCCATATTTAGACGTACTTTGAGAATTTCCAGGCCAATAAACCCTTTACTAAATTTAGGTATAATGAATCAATATATTCAGGCCAGAGTAAACAAGAATATGAAGCAATTTTGCGAATATTATAATACTGTGTTTACTTTACTTGCACTTAAACTAAAATTAGCACTGCAGTAGTAACCTTTCTCCTGAGTCCCATAATTAAGGCATTATTTTTAAAACTTCGCAAATATATTTCTCATCAGTATAAACTATATATTGATAAAACTATTACGCCTTAAATAAAATAAGTATCTGTAGTGCATGCACAGTAATTTTGAATACTATATACTCAAATTTTTTAATAATTAGAGCAATTTACAAAATAAAAGTAAAGCTAAAAATTTAAAGCTTCGAAGAACGACAGTATATAGGTTATAGTATCGTTTACTATTTCTATGTGTTAAATGATAATTGTTTAATGTGCATAGCCTTTGACTTTCTAAGATCATGTCAGAATATTTACTTTATTAAAGGTTATAGGTCAAGTTGTACCTTTCTTTTTACGGTTAAATTTATTTCCCCAACGGCTTCCACTGGCGTTGATTCTAATTCATGGCACCAGGCTCTGCGGAGGGGAACGAATTATTGTCACCAAGGTCAAATTCTATCGCCCCAGCCGCGAAAATCCAACGCGGGAATGATTGGCCAAAACGCAGATAACTCGACATCAGAGGTAGTCGACTGAAATATTAACATCCAAGAAAATGAATGTTTCTCCTGTGTTTAACGATGATTGTGTCCATTCGCTTTTTTCTCTCGTTTTACTTTGTGCCTAACGCTTAAAGTAAATGCAATGGAGTCATTATTATTATTATTGAAAAACCTTAAAGCCAAATAGTATCTTTTGCTCATATGTTTTGGATCACGAAAGTCTAGCCGAAAGATCATTCAGATATGTTACCAAAACCAGAATTCAATCAGATAACCACAGACAGAAAGGCAAACGGTTGCTGAACTTAGAAAAAGTTATATAACATAACATGGCATGTTAACTTTAAATTGTATATCGAAGGGGTACACTACCATTTACATAGATCTGTTTTAGCCACCTCCTGAAGGAAGGGATGAAGTGAGGCAATCACAGGACGCTGCAGGCCACAGGCGTCATTTATTTCAAACCAACACCTAGAAGCACACCTGAAAAACGAGAGAAAATGGAATTAAATTAAAACTATAGAATAGAAATCGTGATAGATGAAAAGCACCCCCATTCTTCGCCTACCGAGCAGATAACATCATGAGAAACCTAAGCTCAGAGCGTGTGGTCGACCGGAACCAAACCCGAGACGTCCCGAATGCAAGCGTCACACGTTACTGGGAAGTTATCTCGCTTGGTATAGGTACGACACTCAAGTTCATATTCATAATCTTATATCGCACTTGTGGATTTCTTTGAGACTGAAGAACTATGGAATACCTATTATGCGCAGCTGTGTGTTGAAGATATGTCAATGACCTAACCTCGTGACATTGTCTGACAAGTGTCCTTGATTGTCGTGTTTCAAGATTCTAAGAAACATCCAAAGGTAATAAATTCTAAACGTTATTCCAGTTAAAGCCATTGGCTCCACACACTTTTCTTTAACCCTTTAGAGTATTGCAGTGTTAAGTAGTAGGCAATTGGTATTGTTTGAACCACATATTGTTGTTAATGACTTTATCGTGCTTTTCTTTAACCTGTATCAGATTCCTGTTGTTCAATGCGCATTTAACATCTTTTAAAAATCCTACTTTTTAGGGCCAGACTGAGGAATACGCGGCAAAGGTGCATTTATTTATTAATAAAGTTTTTTTCCCCAATAAAAGCTGTAAGAAATAAAAGAATAATATTAATATCTCAATACTGAATAACTCTCATGCAATATTTGTAAAAAAAAAATTCCATTAAATTAAAATTAAAAATACATATTAACTAAAATGTCAATAAATTGCTACTTGGAACCTCATTATAACCTTTCCTCTATTAAATATATTTACTAGCTTTATTTCATTTTTTTGTACTTTAATTTTTATAAATGCATCCGTATTTTGTTCTCTGTATTAAAATCTTGAGCTGGGAAGACTACAAAAATTAGCAAGGAAAGTAAAAGAACTCTCCTGATACGTTACAGTGTTATTTGTTATATATGTTCCATAAACTTCTATAACACAATCCTTTTTTTCTTTCTTCTCAATGTTAATGGAGGAAAAATTCAATGCTATTGCCGGGACCATGAATGGAACCATGGAATCTGAACCATGGATTTTCCAAGGTCCGTTCGTTTGTCATAATCAGCTCACTACACATAAAACGAAAATCCGTTTTTGAAATCTTTATTTGCAAGTTGCAAGTTTGATTCCACATAGCCAACCTTGGTCCACACATGACTTAGGTGAACCAACAGATATTTAAAGGAGAAAAGCGCCTTCAGGAATGGCTTCATTACAAATCTCATACATTTAAGGAATACTGAATTCAGTCATATTTTTAAGAGGCGAATAGCATGATGGCGGTTCTAATCTTTAGTTGTGTATGATATCGCCAAAAACAAGTGAAAGGTTTTCCTAGCACTTCAAAATGTATGTAACATTGTTTGAAAATTTAAAGCTAGTACAACCAATATCTAGTAAACGATTAATCCAAATAAAAAATTAATTGTCTTCAATTATGGGTTTTAACTATATTTAAGTTTACCAGAAAATAAATTTAGCTTAGCTTTATTCTTACTGATATACAGAACTAGGCACAATTAGTTCAGAATGAGAAGGACTGAACCCACTCAGAACATTTATAAGTATTTTATTGGTGATGCATATGTGTTAAGCGTTTAGTGCATGAATTCTAATTTTAATTATTTTGTGCTCAATCAAAAATAAAATAATATATTCTACATAAATTGTAGCAGAAGATGGGTTGGTGCTGTTTAAAATGTCCTCTTATATTGATGGATGGCGAATTTAAGTAAGTAGAATGCGTTAAAGCTAACAGTAACACTTATGTATAAACATTTGTAAATTATACCACCTAAACGTCATATTTCCACTGCACGTCTGTGAGAATTATTCCTTGCCCGCCACTCGAGTGTATAACCCCTAACATATATCTGGAGGCTGTCTATAATTGATTTATACTGTTTAGTTCCGTCAATTTCATAGAATATTTATTAAAATTTGTTATATCTTTCTACACATTATTAAACTTTGGCATTTGTTCTCAAATGTGAATAATTATGTCTGATGCAATATGTCTGCAGAAGTGCTGGGAAACTAGGGAGAGATGCGACGGGAAAGCCACTGTTAAAGTGATAAACTTCCACAGCGATTTGTAGAAAATAAAATGATCATAGTACCTAATCCAGAGCCGTAGTCTAGTAAAGAAAGCTTTATTGAAATAACTGTAGGCTTCCAAATATTTTTCAAAAGCTCGTATTTCAAATATACCCAGTTCTTTCTGTATGAACCAGGTAAAGTTTCAGTTTATAATACGAATGATATAAATCGCCCTAGGTGCAAGGAAATGAATTCACATAAATTTAACTCCGCAGCAATTTTTCAGTTAAATACGAGAAGTATCACATTGTCTTACATTTCGAGATAGCCTGAATTGATCAGCAAGAAATTTTCATATTATAAATCTGACTGACCTTCCCGCGCTGTAGGTGTAGAACTTAGAATTTTTTAACATTGTGCTAGTTTTACTTTAATGCTTCTAGCATTTTAATGTACGCAAAATTACATACGATATATTTTGTGTTGCGCTTTAGAACTTTAGTGGGAAAAATGCTGAAAATAATGACATTAATGGAACAAATATCCTAATAAAATAAAGCAAAAGGCAATGAAAATCGACAAAACTTTAATTTCAGATCTCGTCGATGTTCTCCTCAATTCGTTAAGTATATCTCCCCGTTAATGCGATTAACCCACCAGTTAAAAATAATATTAGTTAAACATAACGGATTAAATAATAATTTTTTTTACTTCCTATGTTACATACAAGTAGAGGTTGTATGATGTACAACCAGAAATCTAAAATTGGGATTTCACCGCCAAAGCGATATATGAATGCATCGATTCGTGTTTGTGTTTGTGAGCAATTTACTTAAAATCACCAAATATCCCAATTAAGTTTACTCATTTTCTAAAAATCAAATTTTGTAAGAAATCCCCCTATGTAGAACTACAATTTTAATAAATGTTACCTTATTATTGACCATCAATTAAACATTTAATTCTGTTTAATTCTGAGGGTAAACCATAAGAGACAGACAGATAGAGAGTAAGTGACAGAGAGAATTAACATTAAAATACAGATGTTTAATAGCCCGTCCCTGTAAGGTAGGTCACAGGTTCAAGAAGTAGCAGTTTGAATTTTGGTCAGGGTGAGTTATATGGATAAGAGATTTCCGTAGATTCACCTTATCTTAAATATGAAAGTCGGGTAATTCTAAGCTCTGATGACCTAATGGACAAATTTAATCATCATTTCATCCATTTTGTTCATCGTCCGATATGACTAAAATTTTGGGTTTAAATTTTCAGTGATTTTACTTCTAATGCATTTGTTTATAATCATGAAAGCAGAATGAATTCCAAAAGTCGTTTGCAATGATCTGATTATCAATTTAAACTGTTGAATAATTATATAAAATTTATAGCCAAACTATATAGCCAAACGACTGCCTAGAATAAATGTAATACTTAGCAAAACAAGGTTTTGTGAAAAGCCTTTCAATTTATCAAAGATAGTGGCAAAAGAAATTATTACGAGTGTACTTATAGCCTTGAACTTAAAATCAATTGGGCTAAGGGAGAAAGGGATAGCCATGCTTAAATATTTTGCACAATGTGCAGTAGACAAAGCTGTACAGTTTAGTAAAAATTATTACCTCAAATTTTGTGCCTAACTAAACTGTAATTACAGAGATCACCTCAGGCACATTTTCCTTCGTACGGGTTATTATATTCCTTGTACTACTAAAGTTAACCACTGGCGCGACGGTCCCAGGCCAAGGCCTACCAACCCGACTGCCGGCCTCACGCTCACTTACGCACGGCAGAGGTGAGCGATCATCCAACCGATACGGGGAGGAGATGTGGTCAGCATCTTGGCATCCCCCAGTCGGAACGTTGGTTTTCGCTCACCTAGCGTAAGCTCCTCACTTTCCTCAGGATGCTGAGTGGGCACCTGTCCAATACCCCGACTTAAAATCCGCAACCAATGGGTGGGATTGAACCTGGGCCGCTTTCCGTAGCCAGGGAGCAAGGCATGCTGCCTTAGCCCGCTACGCCACGGCGCAGGACCCTTATACTACTAAATAAACTTAAATCTTACTAAAGGTTTCCGGGGTATAGAGAAGTCTATATTTTTTCTAACGGCTATTCTAATACATGTATAGGTATATAACTTCATGCCTCCACAATATTTCTGTGATATATCATGAAAATAATTGCCAAACAAGTGCTTACCATTACCTCTGTTAGTATAACTGCAGAGTGCATTTGTTTCCAGTTTTTTGTGCATTCTGACTGAATAATCAACGCGATAGTTACTAGGAAAAGACTCTTAATGATTTAAAACTACAACTGAAAGAGTAGTTTTTGCAAACCACTATTAAATATTAAATTGTGGCTCTTTCATTTCATAATGCACTACTCCGTCCAGTTTTCATTAATATCATACTTCTGAAAAAATGATATCCGATAACCGATTGCAAGCGATAACACTGTCAACCGACCAAAATTGCATTATTTTATACTCCCTTTGGGGAAATTTATGCCGAAGATTAACTGTTTTGCAAATGGTCAACATCATAAAATTTCTTACATAGATAGCATGTTTTAATTAGAAATAGAATTTTCTCAGAACACGGTTGTTTCATGTTTTTAAATATTATGCCAACATGAATAAAGACGGGAATTTAAATTATTTTAGTACCGTTAACACAAACATCGTCTATTTGTTAATTCTGCATATATCTGAGAGAACTACTTTGAAAAAAATTGCCAATAAGTGCTATTTTGGGAATCAGGTGCGGAGAAAAAGTGGCTTAAGTTGACGTTCTACTATCTCTACCCCTTTCGCTAGTGTGATTTTGTCCGTTTTTAAGGAGATACTTAATATGAAGATAGATTCTGTTATTCAGGTTGCCTTTTCAAGGATTTGAGAAAGAAACGCATCTTCGTCGCGCTGGGTGTGATGGTTATGCGGGCCCGCCTCGGTTGCTTGGTGGTAGGATGTCTGCCTCACGTTCAAGAGGTCCCGAATTCGAATCTTGGTTAGGGTGAGTTACCTGGTTAAGGTCTTTCCGGGGTTTTCCCTTATCCTGAAAGACGAATGTCGGGACTCCGGGCTCATTTGAGAATCATTTCACCCATTTCATTCATCGTCCGATATGACTTAAAGTTGGAGGACGTAAATTACATAAAAAAAAGGTTGTTCGGTGGCATGCCTTAATGATAATCACTTTGCAACTTTAAAACTTAAAACTAGACGAATTAAGACCAACGACGGGAAACGAGATACCAGCACGAATCTTGCTATATATATTGCCGCAACTTTGGAGCATCGAAACCCACAACAACGGAGGAATCCTGCTTCATATGTTGCCACAACGTGGGGATCATAGCATCTTCAACATCACACCATCCTCCCAGAAAAAAAAAACCTTCTGTTTCAAGATGATTTGCACATCGCAGGGTTTATAGTTCTTCGTCTTCAATCATCGCATGTGTAGCACAATGAAGAGACCCTGCTACAACACTATTAGTTAGACTTAATGTAGAACATCAAGCTTATCTCTTTAATTTTGTCTTCATTTTAAAAAGACAACGCATCCCATGTGTTTTTGGTTCACCCGCGCTGCATCTGCCCACATTCAGTCGGTTAGTGTGTGTGTGTAGTGTTTAACGCCCGCTTTTACTACATACGGCACCGCAGACGATGACACTGATGATACATGAGATGAAGATGGAGCACTGGTGGAATGAGATGGTGGGGGAAACAGGAGATCCCGGAGAAAACCCGCCCCAGCGCCGTGTTGTCCACCACAAATCTCACTTTGCGGTTGCCTGGGATCGAACCCGAGCCGCCTTGGTGAAGTCGGTTAGTGGCCGTGCGATAAAACGAAGGTACATTGCACACCTAAGCGATTCGAGGAAGTGGTTTTGAAATAAGTACTTATAAATAAGACTGCGCTTCGTATTTAACTCTTAAGGACATTATGCTAATGTTTCTTGAACACAAAGTTTTCTGACGTAAGGATACTATGATTTTGAAATACACTATTTAAAGAAAATACGCGATTCTACACCGAGAAGGAGAAGGACTGAATAAAGCTCACCAGTAACAATTTTTAATGCTATTGTCCAATGTTTTATCCTATAGTGTATTTCATTTGCATGTCAAGTGCATTTTACTTTATTATAAGTCTGATTACTTTGGAAACTTAACTTTCCGCTCATACTTCACGCCCTTTACCCAACATTTCAAAGAGTGGAAATATGCTCAGCTGAACCCGGAGTTCATGGAGCTTAGTTTTCTTCGGTTCAGAATGACACCGTAAAATTCTTAGATTTTATTTTAAGTGTACCTAAGTCTTGAGGATTTGGAAAAAAATACTTATCGTACTACTCAAAATGATGTTAGATTCCGACAAAGGCTATTTTCCCACTAAACCAGACCAAACTCGAACATATTCCATTCAGAAGTAGTATGGAATTATGTTTAAAAACTTATACTCTGGAAATGAAGCGACAAAAATTTACTTTTGTTATTTGTGTTAGATTAAGTTTGCGTATTTCTTCAAACGTTGTGTTATAAATGTTTCATATAAAGGGCTGGTTATTACGGAACATCTTTTCTGTATTAGAATAAAACTCTAAAAATCATCTTGCGCAGAATATTTTGTACTCGATTGCATTTGTCTCAAATTTATTTGCTATCAGTATATTTCCTTATACGATTTATGGAATAAATTGCCTCTGGTCTCATTATATACCTTCTACATTACAAGAACCTCAATGACAATCTCAGAGAAAAATTTTGAATCTTCCAATAAATTAATATGGGTTTCGGGAAAATTATAACATCAAATCTTCTTTTGACTTCGTGTTAACTCCAAACATTCGAACATTCAGGCATTAAAATCATAAGAAATAACCTTGTAACTACAAAATCGGCATAAGGCTGTGTTTAATATAATCCGTAATTCAGATTATTTTATTGTTTAACTGGTAAACCATTAGAATAAAAATGACACAGATGTTTTACAACATATAATTTCTTTCGCATAGCTTTTTCTTGCAGTTTTCTATTTGTGAGATATATGTAGTCTGTTATTTTATGAACGTTTCAATACTCTGTTTGGGTTTCCTCCCCCTTTTAAATTACTTTCTCCAAGTTAAGTCATATCGATCGATGAATTCAATGGATAAAAGTATGCTCAAATAGACCCAGGGTCCATAGAGTGCTGATTTACCCGAATTTCATCTTTTGGCATAAGGGAAAACCCTGGAAAAGACCTTAAGCAGATAACTCACATTTACCGAGATTCAGACTCGTTTCTTCTATTTCAACTGCATTTAGTCATGTAGGAAGTCATGGTTCCTAACCATAAACTTCATTTGAACAGTTTATTGAAATATGTTTTGAGGTCCTATGAGTTAAAAATAATATTTTCGGAACAAACCGGAAATGGCATAATAATTTCCAAAACTAAATCTTCGACAAATGGTAAACTTGGCATATAAGTTAAGTAGCTTATCACAATGCACCAATATTTTCAAGATAATTATCCATCCAAAGGAAATTTTACTTGGACAATTTCACAAAGAAGTTATTTTTCCAAAACTTTTTAACGGTTTTAATTAGCACATAACGGTTTATGAATATTCACATAGAAATAAAATGCAAATGTATTAAATTTCCTATAAATATTGATAATATCCTCTATATTGTGGATAAATTTTGTATAATTAGTAGAGCGTAACAGATATTCTTGGTACAAAGAATGTGCCCCTCCTTTTGAAAATTTTCGCTGTGAAACATTTTTAGTTACTTGGCGTGTATTTCAACAGAATTTATAGAAGTGGCGTTATTTCATATGCATATTTTTTACCAATTCTTGAAAAAAAGTGAAAATGTGCTTTGTGAGGCAGGAAAAGGGAGGTATTTTCCTGACATAGGCAATTTTGTGATAATTTTCCAAAGGGATGTCACAGAGAAACCAGTTTATAATACTGCATATTTTGACAATCGATGTATGTATATCTGGCGTAAAAGTACCTACTTGTCTATCCTTATAGAAGTTCATATTGTTTTGGTCTTATTGCTTGGGATAGCTACTACTCTAGTGATCTAATATATTTTACGTTATATTTTAATTAATGTAAGAGACATGCCTTCAGCAAGCATTCATTATTCCAAAAATTCTTGTTATCTTTAGCAATATTTATCGCATTATATTTTTCTTTCGCATTTTATATGTATGCAAATTGAACGAAATTAATGGTAGGAAAACATATTCCTTTAGTATATTTAGTATTAATTATCAAGCACCTCATTTATAAATAACTTCAATTTATCTGTGGAAAATGTTTTGTAGTTTTTCTCCTTATGGCTCTGATTTACCACTTTGTAAATGTTGAATTTTGATAAATTAGCTATATTAGATAATTGATGTTCAATATTGAATGCTGATTTAAGAATAGAATAGTGTCGAATGTTTTATACTTTGCAACAATTCTTCATTATTCGAAGTACAAACAGTCAATTTTCCGAAAATAAAGTTATGCATACTGATGTATTCCAACCCACGAATAGTGCCTGTAACTTTTCGTACATGTATCTTGATTTTTGTGACAAACGTGTTTTGCTACTACGTGTTCACATTAAGAAATTTCAGGTGTTGAAAATTGTATTTCATGCCACTCCTGTCCAAACTTTTTACCTTTACTAAACTCGGGGTTGTACATGGAACAAATGAGAGTAATCGCATTTAAAACATTTAGTGTCTGGTAGTGTTACAAGAGTGTACAGACGTCAAAGTATTTGATTATTGCATATGCATCTTGGTGGAAACCTACAGTTTAATCAAGAGGTGCACTTTATGGAGCTCCATTTAAGTCTAGCAACCAGATAGGTAATTACTGCATTTATTTATTATTATCCTAGTTTTATTACTATTTTACCCAAAGGTATATTAGGAATATAGTTTAAAAATGTATGAATATAATACAATTTAGAAAAAACATAAAAAAATTCAGTATCAAGATGACAAACAGTAAACTTCAAAATGAATCATTTAGCGTAAGAAATATTTTGTTTATTGTTTAAGAAAACCATGAAATATTGATAAGTTTTGTAATTCATCAGAATATGTGTAAGTGGTTTTGAGAAATTGTAAACTAAGGATTGAAGCAATAATTCAGGTTCGTATCTTTCAAAACAGAAAAACGGGCAATCAAATAAAATGTGAGGGACATCTTGAAGATGATTTACAGAAATAAAATCAGGTGTGGATTTGATTTTGAACTGAAATAATTAAGCTAAAAACTTGCCATGTCCAGTTAAGAATTGACTGAGAACATAGTTATAATTAACGAATTTACATTTATGTCTGTCCGAAACTGTTGAAAAATATATATCCTTAGTCAAAGCACCGCAATTACTTATTAACCAGTATTCATTCCAGTCGTTGATGATAGTCTCCTTTAAGGTTTGCCTCACATAAGAAATAGGGCGCAGAATGTAAGTCTCTGGAAGATTTGAAGTCGCAGCTCTCTTTGCAAACTCATCTGCACGTTCATTTCCGGCAATCCCCACGTGCCCTCTGACGCATGAAATACACAGATGTCAACCCCATAATAATTGACTTCTTATTTCAGCTGTAATGGGATTGCTGTTTTTGGTACCTTTCAAAGCTGCAATTGCTGTACTTAGTAGAGTATAAATAGATATTATCCTCTCATCTACACAGGTTTTACAGGCATTTTTACGACAACTATATTGCATTCTTACATTGATCTTGTTTTTTACTCGAGGTTCTAACACTGCAATTAGACAGGAATGTAGAGCAATGAACATGTTCTAATGATGACAGTCAAGTGTGTAGGTTATCCCTATCTTCGTTAAATTAGATATTATATAAGTAATTAAACACTGATGATGATTATTATAGATTCTAATAATATATATTTTCTAGCTAAATTAAACCCAAGTGAGTATTGTTCAATAAGAAGGAAGCAAAAACCAAGGTAAGATTTAAATACCATTAGCATTCAGCTAATGATGTAATCATGTCTAGATATGTGCTTATAAATCTATCAAAAGTGAGATGATTTGATAATGATCATGAACATACGTATCGTAAACCAGCCAAACACGCAGGTATGCTGCGATATCGGCATTGAATGCAGGAGACTTAACTTCGGACCATAACGGCATGAACGGCAAGCGGATCCTACAACCTATGCCCTATAGTATAAAACTATGTTATGGACATTTCTGATGAAGAACAAACGTAAAATAGATTGCTCTCAGATATTATCTTTGCCACACTGAACTTTTGTTACTGTTATTACGCTCTTAGTACATTAACCAATGATACAGGAGAAAATAAAACCTTTCAACAAATTACGGCCTTCTATCGCTATGAGTTTATTGCTCTGTGATCTTTCAATTTCTGTATTTTGTATGCGAAAAACAGATAGCGGAGTTGCAGTGATATATGGCTAAAATTTTAGGTAGCTGAGTTAGATTTCAGGCAGTATTATTGTTCTCCACGTACCTACTCAAGGCAGCAACTTGTGTATGCCAACCACATTTGAGATTAGAGCTGATACAAGTTTTGAGAGGCCTGAGCTTAAAATTATGATTTTCAGTGAAATATTTGTTATGTGAACAGCGAAAAAAATGCAGCATGCATTTGGTAATGAAGTTTCGTATAGGTAATCTAAATCTAAAGGATGCAACAAACATTTCTCAAAATTTCTCTGACCACAAAACAATCTTTATATAGAAATGTATTCATTTATTGGGACCTTTCAAACTTTTTCTCATATTCTTAATTTAAATAAGATGTGTTTAATATACTTACATGACTAATTCCTGAAATGTTCTGCTAATCGAATAGTCAGCGGAGAACTTTTCATTGGTTTGGAAAGTAATGTATTTTTGATGTTTAATCATAAGAGGTATAACACATTACTACATTATATATATATATATATATATATATATATATATATATATATATAAGAAAGAAAAGAAAGAAAAGAAAAATTGGGCACATTTTTTGTGATTAAACAATGCAGAACAATTTATGGTCATTTATTCTCATTTCTAGCACTTTGAGTTTTAAATTGTTTGCCTGTGATTCATTTCAAATTTACACAAAGAGAAATGTGTAAAACTCTTTTAAAGATATTTGAGGTCCTCAAATGTGTAAAATCAGTGATATTCCCATATGAAATTTTTGGATGAAATACAACAGCTTCTGTACCTACTCTGCACGAGGTAGAGATACAAAGAAGATCATGATCAGATTTGATAAAATGCAAATGATAAACATCACTGGATGGACAGCCATAATTCGTTGCTGTTCAAAGAGTGTATTTACGAGTGTCCTCAAACAGGAAAAAAATAATTACCAAAAGATAATATTTACCTTTTATATAATATTTCATGCTTAGAACAATAATTCTAATTATTAAGGAAGCAGGGCGCGAAACAATTTGTATTCCTAGAAATTCGGTAAATATGTTCAATAGAGGCTCGCGGGTTCGGTTCCCGCCTTGGGCATGGGTGTTCGTGTACAGTGTACATGTGTGAAACTGCAGAAATCAGACAGTAAAATAAACGTAAATGGTTGAATAAGAGAAAAATACATAAGTTAAACTCTTAATGTTGATGTGTGCTAAACTCTTCTAAAGAGATTAGGTCAGTAAACGTATAATTGCGTACAACGTTCGATACTACGTGCATCCATTAACGAAATTAATTTTCTGTTAATACTGCAAAGCTAAATATTCCTTCTTAAGCACCGGGTGATTATCTGTTTTACCTGGAGTTGATTTTATTCAGTATTTTTAAGAGAGCACTGCATTAAAACAGGTAAAATATGACGCCACTTTAATTAATTGGAAGCTGTGTTATTCTGGTAAAACCATACTGTTAGAAACTGATCTTTTTATATTTTATTTAGACCTAGAACAGTAATATGTAAGAGTGCTAAACAAAAATTTTTAATTCATCCCATTGTAATAATCTCAACTAAGCGCCTCATAGTCGGGCAGTTGTCCTTCGATAAATTCATTATGCAGATAATAAAAGTAATGAAATCAGCATTTGTTACCACTGGTAGCTTTCGTATAATGTGACTTTTAAATATCTAAAGAGATAATAGGTGAAATAACCATTTAATATATTTCTAAGTAGTAAGAGTGCATTCTTGTATAATCGTCTAATCCTGAGAAATATTAGCATAACTTGTTCTGTAGCTATACATATCTCGCGTGGTTCTTTTTTTCAAGTTCTGCTTTCATGTTTTATTTAATGTGGTAATATTTAGTGTTAATTAAAAGCTATATTCAAATTGTATTTTATTTTATATGTTTCATGTTCACGGAACTTCACCTTGCACTTCACTTGCATGTTTTCTTTTGGGGGGGGGGCATTTACTCAGGTTTTAGTATTTGATCGAATATTCTATATAAGATATAATAAGAAATTCAATTTATGAAGATATTACCATAAAGTAAAAAACTAAGGCTCCAAAAGCAAAACGGCACCAAAACTTGTGTGATCTTCCGCTCTCGGATTTAGGCAACTCATAGGTGAATCAGAAACATGCATTATTTGTACTGTTAATTTCATGTTAAACTTGAAATGATGCATATCCAGAATTACTTGAGTTCAAATTTATTTAATTTGATGATTTTAACTACGGCTTGCATATTTTATTCTTAAGAATAAATTGCAGGTATATCCCCCAAATTTACAGTTTTCACTAAGAAGTATAACCCATGTAAAAGCGACTTTGGAAATGTTATGTAGATAAATGTCTCGGAGACAACCCGTTTATTTTAAATGTTTTTCAAAATATCGTGCCATATACTTGAAATTAATAGTTCTGTGTAATGTGGCATGCGTATTAGAACAAATGGAAAACATAGTAGTAACTAATTATTCTTTCACATATGCCATGCACAAGCTAAAATTGGAAAGGTAGGATTATACTTCAAAATTAGATGTCATAGTCAGGATTTGAGCCACAGATATTTGACGTCTTCCAGATATTTGCTTTTCTAACAAGTGAACAACTGTGTATGTCGCTGCTGGTGTGCTATCTCTAAAGGAATTTGAAAATACTTCGTCGATTATCAGGTAAAGTGCAAGTTAGTTGATGAAATTTAATATATACTACATGACATTAACAAATTTGATTAGGCAACGACACGTAACGCTGAAATTATAGTCTCAAATCCAGGCTCCAACATTGCTTTTTTCTATGTGATTCTATCTTAATATTATGTTGTGGCTTTTCGATAGTAAATATTGGGAGATTGCCTGAAAAACTACGAAGTAACACTGCAAGGAAAGGAACTTTTTAAGTATCAAAATATATTTTAAAATCTGAACTGTTGCTCTCACGTGACTTTCTCTACTCTTATACAAATTATTCTCAGAATAACTTATCCCTATAATACATGCTAATCGACATCATTGTTCGGTAGAAGTTATCCTATTGCTATCTTTTAGATTCAAGAATAATTGAGATGCATTAGGCTTTACGCAACAGTCAAATCCTTAAAGAGCTAGTTGCTATGTAATGCCTGTGAAATTCCGTCCTACTTGCATGACCTAGAGATAAAAAATTAATAACTTCCTGATCAAGAGCAGCAAAAGGATTATAAAATTCAAGTAACAAGGAATGTCTCAGGAATGGTCCAATCTACAAAATATTTATCACAGGTAACTTGTGGTTTTAATGAAATATACTCCTACATTTGTGTTTAGAAATTAAATCTATCTCTTATGGTTTACCAGTTATGTAATAGCCATGCAACATGAAAAGTTCTGAGAAGATTCCCAGAAAAATGAGGATGAAAATTTAGTCTGCCATAAAAATAACGGGAGACTGAAGAATATTCGAACCGGATTCGCGGTGCTTCGTATCTCTGCGTCCTCGGCGCTCGTTGCCGACTGTCACTACCATAACAAAGGCGCAGATGAAAACATTCAACCTCTCAATATTTCAACGTTTCAATTATTTTCATCAAAGATTGGTTGTATTATTATTATTATTATTATTATTATTATTATTATTATTATTATTATTATTATTATTATTATTATTATTATTATTATTATTATTATTATTATTATTATTATTATTATTATTATTATTATTATTATTATTATTATTATTATTATTATTATTATTATTATTATTATTATTATTATTATTATTATTATTATTATTATTATTATTATTATTATTATTATTATTATTATTATTATTGTTATTGTTATTGTTATTGTTATTGTTGTTGTTGTTATTGTTGTTGTTGTTATTGTTGTTGTTATTGTTGTTGTTATTGTTGTTGTTATTGTTGTTGTTGTTATTATTATTATTATTATTATTATTATTATTATTATTATTATTATTATTATTATTATTATTATTATTATTATTATTATTATTATTATTATTATTATTATTATTATTATTATTATTATTATTATTATTATTATTATTATTATTATTATTATTATTATTATTATTATTATTATTATTATTATTATTATTGTTGTTGTTGTTGTTGTCCTCCAACGTTAAGTCATATCGGGCGTTGAATGGAATGGGTGAAATGATGCTCAAATGATCCCAGGTTCCATAGGGCTTAGAGCTACCTGACATTTGTCTTTCAAGGTGATGGAAAACCCAGGAAAAAGCCTTGCCAGGATAACGCACCCTGGCCGAGATTCGAACTCGGGACCTCTTGAACGTGTGGCAGACACGCTACCACCACGCTACAGAGGCGGGCAAAAGATTGGTTGTATGCGAGAGTCTTGTTAAAAGTGCAAAATGGTGCTTCCTGTCTGTTAATTCTCTAAATAAAAAGGTGGGAAATTTGTTATTCACGCATGTTAAGGACCTTTTTTGACTCGAAAAAAAATTCGATCTATAAGTCCTTCCCGCTAATTGAGAAATGAACTACGGAGAGTACTGGATAATTTCCTAGAGAGATGCCAAACATGTATGGACAAGAGCGGTGGCCAGTTTCAACATGACCTTTGATAACATGGGTAATTAAAGCCTTAAAAATAATTTTAAAACTGTAGCATGGTTTCATAGTTCCCTATCTTTGATAGCGACAGAAGGTAAGGAGAATCCATTGACTCTAGGTACCTCTTGGAGGCAGTGATGAAAGAAACATCTAAATGGCAATTGCATCTGGATAACAATGCTCCTTTTTTGTGATTTACATCTTCCAACATGGTCATATCCGACGATGAATGAAATGGGTGAAGTGATGCTCAATGCGTCCGGGGTCCATGGAGCATAGAAAGACATTCGTCTTTCAGGATAAGGGAAAATCCCGGAAAAAGCCTTATTCAGGAAACTCACCCTGACCGAGATTCGAACTCGGGACCTCTTGACGTGAGGCAGACATGCCACTATCTACGCTACCGAGGCGGGCACACCAACAATGCTCGCTAGCAAAGATATGGTCCCTAATTATTTCAACATGGCAGCGATCTTATGTCAGCTAGCCCTGTCTTAGCCATCCAAACCTTCGTTCTAGCATAGACAGACACTCCCAATGTGCACAGCTTCACAATGAGCACAGGGAGAAAATTTTCCATAACGCAAGGTCCACCGTTCTGTCTCAACACACCAACCACATCATCTCGCCCTGAAACAAATGAAAGGAAATTCGTGGCAGAAGGGGAACTAGGCCAGTATTCGCCTATTGACCTGGAGAAAGCAATAAAAATATTCACAAGAGTGACCGTCTTGATTGAAATCGAACACGTAGCGAACATCACACGATATTACGCACTTAGCTCTCTTGGTATGAGTTGTGGGTTTCGAATAAGGTTATGTTTACTCTGCTCTAAAACGATCAAGAAAGTAAGTGCCATTCCAAATGTATTATTTTCAATTCGTCTGAGTACTTACTGCATTGCACCAGGTGAGATACGCATAGAAAGCAATACTCTAGTAGTGATGCCTAACTCTTCTCTTATGAAGAATTGACTATATTTTGTCCTTTACTTCCTTGACTGCATTGTTGTACATAAAGCATTTCCCCTTCACTCATTCAGCTAACCAGTCATTGGAGAGTTGCCCTCGGTGCACTCTCAAGCAGTGTACACCAACAGGGTTTTTTTTTTTTTTTTTTTTTTTTTTTTTTTTTTTAATGTTACGTCCTCCAACAGTAAGTCATATCGACGGCACCAGCAGGTATATGACATGTTACACGAACATTCTGTTCATATGCGAAGGGAAACCTAACTAGTCATAGTTCAAGACAAGAAGTCTTCGTTCACTAATACTGTTCTCATTGGCAGACTTGGATTGCGTTACACAATTCAAAGAAAGAACGATGTATACAGCTATCGTTTTTCGGCTTGAAAGTATGGTCTCAGTTTAAGAATGCGAATGTTGGATAATTAGTACATTTTATATCGTTATCATTTTAGTAGCATTTCAATATTTCATACATTTACCTTTGGATACCAACCATCCGGAAAAGGGCTGTACAATATATAAAACCAACAAGAATGGAGTGGCGTATAATCTGTCTCAACCTACTTTAATCCTGCTGTAAACATCTGGGTGGGAAGAGAGATAGAGATATTGGGACAGAGAACGGCAAAGCTGTTGATTGGTATAGCGAAGTTAATGGGCGTTTTCTTTTATTTGCACGCGTACGATAAACCCCTCCTTTAAGTACAGTACTGTAAGTAGATTTGTGATCACCGCTCTGTGCGAGCTAATTTCGGAGAGAGAAAAGTATGCAAATGTCTCGATTCTTACAGACATAATAGCCCCGCATTTTATCTTTCTGCTTCACATAGCACAAAGATGTGTTCTGGGCTTGTGAGTCCTGAAAGGAACATGTACAACGGATATATACATAAATAGTACGTTATATACAGTTTAGACAGAAATAGGTGAAATTATACACACCTTTAACTTATTATGTTAAATTAAGCTGCATTTTATTGAACAATTACTAAAGGACACCACTATTATACAATATTTTTGCATTCCTATACTAGGCAGCTCTCTCACAACGAGATCTGTATCGAGCTGATTAAGATGTTATTGTTTATAGTGTGGAGTTGCTTCTGATATTTAACACTGTATTTCAGTACATCTTGCGTATAGCTCTCAAAACCAAGAAACACTTACGTATATATGCAATTTAAAATCAGTAAGCTTTTCATCATGGAGCAGGGCAGTGCTTCAGCCGAAATGAAACACAATCGAGAGAAACCTTGAAAAAGTGGCGAGAGGCGCATTGCATCGCGGTGTTTAAAGAAAGAAACCCGGAATCTTCTAAAAAGCATTGAGGATGAAACTGATGATCCCCTTGGTGCTTTTGCAAGTAGTGTACATAGTGTTAGAATGGAACAGCAAGCATCCGGAGCTCTAAGAACACCGAGAAATCGCGTAAATGCAAACAACGCTTGGAGAAATACGTCGATTTTACGAAAAGTGTTATACGTAGTAAAGTTCATGATTATTTTTTCAGAACTGAACCGTCACTTTAAATAAGCTTCTGCATGTACTAAGCTTTGATACAGACTAGCCAAACTTTTCACGAAGTACTCTCCATCGGTTGTTGACAGATGTTGGATTCAAATTTCAAATGCCGAAATTATTTATAGTGGACAGTGAAGATATTGTGATGTAGAGACATGTAAATGTCTGCGCCAGATCAAAAGTTTTAGTAGGAATCCGATTAAATGTAACCATTATGTTAGTGCATGATTCTGTTAATATTCCAACTCATAGTTGTAATAAATTAATGTGTAACCCAATTATATTTATTGTCTAGAAGTTAGCGCTGCTATATATACTGCTGGTATTGCCAAACAAGTGAGTGCATGTAGCGTCTAACACTTGGCGACGTGAGTCAGCTCCGCCTTTTTGTTTACAGCGGGATTAAACTAGCGTGAGACAGAGTATAGTAAAGATTTCACACCTATTTGTTTTTGTATATGAAAGGTTCTATTCTCAATGGTTCCAGCCTCCATTACCTGAGGTCGATAGTTCTTTTCTTTGATGTAAAGGTTCTTTACGACTATAATCCGACGTGTAAAAATAAGTGAACTTTCAGGTGTTTTCGTGTAGTAAACTATATGGGGATAGAGTAACCAGTTGCCTGAAATCATTCCGCATCTGAGTTTTTTAAACTTTAGGAAGAAGGTTTTAATATGTGGGGACAGTATTCAATGAAGCTGTACCTTTGGGGGAAAAACGCATCAAAATAACAGAAGGAATCGAAAAACTTTGAGAATGTCCATTAAGTAGCTTTTAGGAAATGTTTATACAGCATCATATGATAATTATTTTGAAATTAGAAGATACGTCAAAGTTTTAGGTAAATTATATATTGAAATAACTGCACGTTTCAGATTTCCTTATTAATTGAAATATATAGAAAATTGGGTCAAGTAGAAGGGAATTAATAGGAACTTAACATAATATTTTGGCATGCTGTAAAATTAACATGCTTCAGTACAATGCAATTGGAATCGCCCACAGAAAATTGCGTGTTGCACACTAAGAGGATACTGAGCTAAAATGCAAAGTTTGGTATTTAGTCTATTTGGTTTTTAAATATCTTAGCCATAAATAAACATACAACTTATTTTATCACATTATCTTTTGGTTACGGCAGACCTCAAGAGGTGCATTTACGACATATTTAGATTTTAAATGAATACGTAGCATAAAATATTTTCTAATGCCCACCATATGCAGGTCGGTAGATAAAAATGGTATGTAGGATACACACAAAGCCGAAAAAATGAAGGAAATAAAGTAAATGAATGTTTATTCTGCTACATCGGCATATTACACACTGTGCACCGTTGAGAAAAAGTTCGCTCTTTACAATGTGCAAAGTCCAATAAATGAACTAATATCTAAAGGTGCAATAATAGAAACAAAAACAGTAGCGGAGGTGATAATTGTAAGTTTTCACGTTTGCGTGCGTTTCTGGTAATTTAGCTCGCGTGCTAATATTATTACAGCGTTCATTTCGCGAACTACGGTTGTGCGCGCCCTCAGTGTAATTTTGTTGCACAAGTTTTTATGAGCCAAGTAACATTCTCGCTGCAGCTACCTCGACCGACGTAACATAAAATTCAATCGCGTTCAATTTCCGAGTTTCGTAATATGACGACGTACTTCAGATTCGTTTACAGGGGAGTTTTCCTCGAGGTTGCTTGACTTAGATATCCACGAGCTTGTGTGATAAATGCTGGCTATTCCCGCTGGCACCTCGAGCATCCTTTCCCGGACACGAAGCGTGCGAAAGTGTTGACCTGAGCTGAAAATGTCGAGCTTAGGGCCCTGCAAAAACGTTCCTATGTCATAAACGCAATATTTATATCAAATGAGGCTTATTTCTCTCTCAGAGACTTTCCTTACGAGTTTTCACACTTTTAATGTGTCACATTGCAAAGTGGTTTAAAATCTGTTCATTATTATTAAACAGCTTCTTACTACATATTCTGCAAGTAAAGTTAAAAATGAACAGTAGGGATGGACCTATAGCGTTCAAAGGAGTTACAATCATGAAGATTAATAATTATTTAAATAAATAATAGGTGCAATAGGTAACTAATACGCTACAAATAATTTTCGCTGTTTGAATCAATGCTTAAATTAAGATTTATGAGCTAGAAAAATTGAGAGCAGAAGGATTATAAACCAGTCACAGCAATGTAGCTAAGGAAATTAGATTCTACTGAAGTCATGTCAAGGAAATCATTTGCTCCAGACATTCTTGGATATCAGTTATGCTCAGGACGCAACCAGGTCCTGGATAACTGGATTAGTTCGAAGAGGACTAGACACGGAAACCACATTTTGTTTATTGTATCTATGCCCTAAAATGGGGCATCTCCGGAGAAGAAGGATGAGGTGAGAGGAGAGACAGGCGACCGTCCCAAGGACGGAAACCTCCTCCGGTAGGCCAGGACAACGGGCATTCCATCCTACTGTGGTCCCACCACGAGACCTGGTTGCGGAGACCGGCAAACATCGTAACGGAGGAGGAATTGGTTCACTCAGATTTTATCAACCTGCCACACAGCGACGAGACATCCGCCAACAATTCGAGCCTGAAAGAGATCACCAATGAAAGATGGTAGGAAATAAAGGAGGTGAACTGGAGGGACTGAAAAATCAGGGAATGTAATTAACCTACCTAGCATTCACCTGGCGAACCGGGAAAATACCCCCCAAAACCCATGGATTAGGTAGTTCGTCAACGGAATCGAACCTGAGCTTCCCAAATGCGGGCCACAGACGAAATCGCCTAAGCTAACCCGCCCATAGTTAGATTCCTACTGTGAGAACGGAAAAGAATTTCTAAGAATTTAGCAAACGTGTACCCTGAGGAATGGAAGCTTTAAACTTGGTGACACAAGTGGAAACATTGTGGGGAGTGATGAAGTAGCGAAAATATCCTGCATTTCTAATATTAATGCCCTTTCGTGGTTTACAGTATTTCAGGAGCATTTAGTATAAACCATTATCGGCAGTACGTAGCACCCAAAGACCCACGGGGTTTAGCCCCACTGGGTAGGAAACTTTCGTTCAGCATTTCAGTTACTCGCAAGGCAACTCTTCACGACTCGTACCTGTATTCACTTGAGAGTTTGATGGCGTCATCTCTGCTGTATGCGGAGCCTGTGCACCAAAATTGACATACCTGGTGAGCTCTGTCAGTTCAGTTTGCGCCTCACTGTTTTAACCATAATGTATTGGTACGTTAGAAGTTAGAGGACTAAACTACAACGGTAAGAGTTCCTTTGCTGAGATTTAGGAACATTTGATACATCCCAAACAGTTGGCTACTCACTTCCAATAGATCATTATTAGAACCCATTAAATTTGTTATACACCTTAACTGATGTGTTTATCCTCACACCCGAGAAATAGATTTCATAGCTTACCACTGTAGGAGTTAGCAGCAGAGTTCTTGACAAGCAGGGTTATTGGAGGCGGCAGGGAGACATCATAGCTCACATGTACAACTTATAGTCCGAATAGCCCAAGAAGTATAATTTTGTCTATAAGGTTTGCAAATAAAAAGTAAGGCTACTTCTTTTTTTAATTTTCACTATTGTGAACGCAACGGCTCAATGTGTTTGGTGGTGTGTAATGAAGGGGTTAACAGAGATAAGCTGGGTGCACTTAAATACCGGAAGCGCTATCCTCAGACAACCAAAGTGCTCTCGAAGTTTTCTCTTCTGGAACGTTCTGTAGCCCTAACTGTTATATAAGAGAGAACTATCACCAGTTAGTAAGGAATTTACTGAGCATCTCAGTCAGCCAGTGCGCTTCTGGCGTGACAGCATATAGATACTGTTCTCTTGTGATGGCTGGTCAATATTTAATGGTGCTTCCGCCAGAAATAGAGCTGTCAGCGGGTGAACCGATTGGAAGGAGCTACAATCTTATGTATATTTTGTTATGCTGCTACGTTATAGAGGAAGCAAAAAGACGCTGAAAACAAGTAAGGTAACAGCAAACTGAACGAGAACATATAAGCGAAGTGACAATGATAATTTAGTGAATCGGCAGTTAACAATTTCACAGTCACAATATTATGTGTTTGAATATCAGGGTCGGGACGTTTTTGTAAGGGCAACTTTTCAATGATTTATGCCCGTTGTAAACCTATAAATGTGTAACATTTTGACCATAAGTGGTATTTTCACACAGGGAGTTGAAGATAATGGGAGTGGTAGCTTATGAGAAGTACAAGAGAGTTTAAGGAATTGAATGGATATTTCTCTAAATAGAATAGAAATAGTTGATTTGCATATAAAGACTTGAAAACAGAAATTGTTAATAGGGACAAAATTTCTGTTGTCTTTTGTAATATCTTTGATTACTTTCAGTTTCTGAAATTCGGGTGAATCTAATGTTCAAATCGTTCCAAAATACTCCACGATCTATGTGTGCAAAACCAGAGAAACATTTGATGATATAGCAGGATTTACACCTCTCACTTCCAATTAATCAATTTTAAACAAATTAATATTATATTGTCCATTTATATAACGTCTAGTCTCTCTGCATGCTTTCTAATAATCATTTTAAAATGCCATAATGAATGTTTAAGCGTTTCCAGAATAGTCTCTGTCATACGATAATTCTAATAAATTAAAATAATTAATTATTCGTTAATGACCTGCCATATATACCATGTAATCCACACACATATGACGTCACAGTAGGGCACGTAGAAACATAAATTTGAAGTTTGATTTTTTTGTAATTGACGTCCTCCAATATCGGACGATGAATGAAATGGATGTGATATGATGTTCAAATGAGCCCGGGGTCCATAGAGCTTAGAGTTACCCGACATTCGTCTTTAAGGATAAGGGAAAACACCGGAAAAACCGTATCCAGGTAATTCACCCTGACCGACATTCGAACTGGGGTCTTCTTGAACGTGAGGCGGACGCGCTACCATCTACGCTACCGAGGTGGGCTCGAAGTTGGAGAATATATCATTTTTGGTTTATATGTCACCTAAGGACCTAAATGTTCTTGTGTCAATATGTTCGTAAAATTATCAACCTGAATAACAGGAAGGAAAGTTAAACAATCTAATTCTGTAATAGTGAATAAAACATTTCAAAACGTCTTTGACTTTTTGCAAACTTATATTAGATTTAATAGCTATTACGAAACATAGTTACAAAGATACATGCCACAGAAAGGTATTGTTTTTCTTTCAAATTATGTACACAATTTAAGTAGTATATAAAGCAGAACTGTTCATTGAAATGAAAAATTGTGTCATGCTTTTCGTAATTGTTAGTGGCCTTTCCGTAAAAGTGTAAGAATCTGGCTTTGATAATTGATAAAATCTCATTTGTATGCATTTCATGCCCTTTCTTCCAATGCAAGCATTGCTAAGGGTTAGCTGGGAATATTTCTGTATACTTGTAGAATTTAGTGGAAATTGTTGGAGAGCTCACCACTTCACAAAAACATATACATAAAAGGCGCCAGGACCACAAAGATTAGCCTTGTCTGGCAGCTCTGACGCAGAGCGGCTCAGAGAAAGCACATGACCTATTTTTCCAAAGGACATTACTGCCAGCGTCTCCGTTTCTGCTCCAAGCACTTGTGTTATGTATGCAACATTCTCGGAATGTCTGTTGTTTCCCAGAATTCTCTCAAGCTATGTGGAGAACGCTCTGGAAGAAGAAGCAGCAGCAACTCAGGTGTAACAGGTAGGCCATGTTTGTAGTTATTGAGAGCAAAAGTCAAATATAAAGTTTGAACCTATCATACATACGCAAGACATAGCGAAAGCGAATGTTTATTGGAGCAGAAACATCTCCAAATTGTCATTCGTGTCCTGTAAATCGCAACCTTATTGAACTCGTTGTGCCAGCTTACGAGGGTAAACAAAGGAAAAGTCGACCACCTTCCTTTTAATTCCAACTCTGTATAAAATATTTGTAACGCTCAAGCGAAACTTCAGAATTACAGCTGTGGTTCCTTAACAACACCATTATTAAAATAACTTCACAAGTGTGAATTATAAAATTTGTTCCGACAATAGTAAGCGAATGCATTCAATCGTTGTTGAAAATTTCGATTTTTTCTCTTTAGGTTGTCCTCATTCACAACGTTTTAAAGTGACAATAAAAATATATGAATTCCCTTGTAAGTGAAGCGTATATAACCGAATCTCAGATAACTGAAAGCTCGACAAAATATAAGAAAATAGAAATTATCACATGTGGCGTAATACGTTCTATTATTTTGGTTATGTAACTGTAAACATTATGAAGTTTAATGTGTTAATAACCTATATTGCGAATATCTATACCAAGATTTGATATAAAGGAAATATATTTCATAGTTTTTTTTGAATGACTTTGTTAATTCAGAAGTTAGTAATAGCTGTGCAGTATTACTCTTAAAAATTGTACAAGTATTGTTTGTTCAATGTATAATTTGACATCTCGCTTTGCAATTTACGAGAAAATTGTTACCATAACTACTTTGGACCGAACTTTAAACTTTGTACTTTCACGCTGTATTTTTCAAGACACATTACAAGCTACAATATTGTGACTTTGTGGGTTCGTGAAATTAACAGTCCAATTGCACACACTCAAAATGTTCCTTATTTCCACCAAATTACGGTTGGAACACTTGCCGATTACATAGAACTACGTAGCGCACACAATTAAAATTCACCAGTTCGTCTGTCACAGGTCCACTCTGCACTCGCAATTACGTTAACTCCTCCGATGTACGTACACAGCCTTCCAGTCCGTTCACTCACTCGGCGCTCCTCATAGATGCTCGCCAAGAACTCGCTAACTACAGGCTTTATACAGGGAAAGATCGCCGTTTTTGGAAGGTTCGCGGCGCGCACAATTTTCCGGAGGTTTCGAGACGTCCGGTGGGAGGGGAAGGAGACGGTACAGGGCTCCCGCCGCTCTCCTAATCATCCCTTCAGTTAGTGACACCAGACAAATGGGTAGGCGTTGTCTGAATGCTTCCCGTCTGGCCCTACTGCTGGAGTTCAGACGTTCGGGTGACAATATTGTCGCCAGCTTGGTTTCAGCTTTAAAGAATGAAAACTATTTTATGAATTATTGCAGAAGTTCCATAATTTGATGCGCATATTTTATTTTTATTTGAGCATCATTTTAAGTTCTTCGTCATATCGCGACGGTTATGCAATGTAATTGGTTTTGTTTGAATTAATATATGCTAGATATAGCTGTGTAGTAGTCGTCCTGTAAGATACTGCTTGGAGTTTAAGAGGAAAATGGACAGGGAAATCCACGTGATCCTGGATGGATGATCTTAGCTTCGTAATGGCGTTCCCATGCTTATGTAACCTGTTAATCAATGGTCCTATTTGCGCACTCGCATTTTTCTACTTCATTTGTTCTGTAGGAGGGACTTTGAGGTACAGAATATCGAGTTTGGTATTTATTCAAATCATAGAAGCTCTAAATATCGCACGTCATTTGGTGTTTGAAATATGACGTATTCGATATCACATATCACATTAAATGCAATATCACATTATCCAACTAGATGGGTTTCAAATTTACAGCTGATTGTGCTATTTTTAGCTTGCCTTCACTGGCCATACGATATCGATGGCTTTTCTCCTTGGAGAAAATTGCCTACCCGTAGACATTGATGTTAACTCTTGAACACGTATATTGTTTTGGATTTTGGAGCTTCACCAGCCTGAATTACCGAACCACGGTTCAGCCAAACGTGCATATTACCTCGTTTTAGTAATTTTTATTACTACCCCTAATCATTTTACTAGAAACGTATCATAATCTTTACAGGGACAATATTTGAAACTGTGCAAACTTCCTTCAATTAAAAATGTATAATGCAATTGGAAGAAGGATGGTATATTATTCTGTTTTCCCAAATGAATGTTAGGAATTCAACACAATATGCACGCAATTTTTACTTTCTATAACATGACAGAGTTGAGTTTTGTTGTAATTGACGTCCTCCAACGTTAAGTCATATCGGACGGTGAATTAATTGGGTGAAATGATGCTCAAATGAGCCCAGGGTCCATGGAGCTTAGAGTTATCCGACATTCGTCTTGATGGCTAAAGGAAAACCCCGGAAACACATTATCCAGGTAACTCACCCTGACCGAGATTCGAACACGGGACCTCTTGAACGTGAGGCAGACATGCTACCATCTACGCTACCGGCAGAGTTGAGTGCATTGAGAAGTTGATGTAATATGCAGCGGTTTACGTTGATAAGGAAATATGAGACATCTGCTGCTGTTCTTTGACCCTTTCGCCGATTTCGACATCATATGACGTCCAGGTTAACATTCCGGAGATGAGATATGGACGTGTATAGACGTCCTGTGCATACTTGCATTTAATGCTTATTTAACGCCAAGAAATTTAAGCTTTGCCTTCCGGAAGGATCGTAGAATCTCTGAAGGTATCTACTTCACGTCCCAATGTGAGTTCCGGACAGATCGATAACTTAAGTCCCTATTAGAAAATAGGCTCTTAGTATTTTAAATTATCTTCCCCAAACGTGAGGTTTCTAAAGAAACTAGAACCAATATATTACATTTATTATAAATATTTGTAAATAATATATAAGAATATTTAAACTCTGTATACTTATGATCAGACATCGGATCGCATACACCTTAGCAATCAATGTACGCACAAGTACTATACAAGGCCAAGCGTGACATCAACAAACGTCTGTGTCAACATGCATACCGGTGCGCTGTTTCTATACACTGTGGTACGGATACAAAAGGTAGCCTACGTTACAATATGCCATCCTCCTCATTGCTTTCGTTGATGGAATTGCTGTGAATAACCATGTACATCGCAAATTGTCGAATGTGCATTTTCTGTACCACTCGCTGCAACACCTTGAAAATATTGGAGGAAAGTTTGACCAACGTTACACGACGTAAATGGTGCATATGAGTAGTGCAAATCATTTTCAGTGCTTGTCCGAGACTTAGTTTTTTTTATATTACGCAACACTGAAAATCCAGTATAATTGTATAGAATACTGGCCAATATATTTTTTGCCCGTTTTGGTAGGTGGTGCATTCTGTATATTGTTAGTTTATGCAGACACCTCCTTGACTGCTTTTAGACAGCTCGAAATTACATCCTTCAAGCTGTTTAATGCTGTTGATAATACCCAAAACATTTGATTTATAAAATAGAGATTGTCCAATAATTGTTGTGAAAGAAATGCTATTAACACAATATGAAAAGATGGAGCTAGACTGAAGAATTCAGTGCCATAGCCGAGATTTGAACCACGGATCTCCTGGTTTTCGTCCAGCCGCTCTAAACCATTGAGCTACAATGGCCAACGTGCCAACATGACATTAAATTCTCCAAAGGACTAATGTTTCTCCCGGTAAACCACTAGGAGTTCTCATAAACACACGAGACAACTACCTTAATGGCGACTTACTATGCTGTAAGTACTTAAAGGCCCGGGCTCTATAGTTCGGACCGCTATTAGGAACAATTAATGGAAATTAATTGTTCTTTCACACTAGCCGTGTGTAGGACGCACTATGGAAGGATAGAGACAGACTGAAAAATTCAATGCCATAGCGGGATTTGCACCACGGATCTTCAGTCTGGCTCTATCCTTTCATAGTGCATGCTACACACGGCTAGTGTGAAAGAACAATTACTTTCCATTAATACAATATGCCAAACACATTGCATTCCCTGGAAGGCAGATCTACCTGCTTGGCGAGCAGTAGCGGTAATGGAACTAAAGCTAAGCGTTGCGAACCGGACTCTCCCTGCGTGTTGTCCCTGGGACTGACAGGAGTTATATACTGCGAAACCTATAAACTTCATATCCCTTTAAATGTGTACGGGCTCCGATGCCTGCTTATGATAAAGTCTGTGTATTTTTATTATTGCAAACATTGCCTTAAAGTAAAATTTATAATAGGCTATTCACAATTTGCACACTTCCTTTGCCGCAGGATTCACAAAAAAATTATTTATATCGAGATTTCGAAAAGGGTTAAACTTAAAATGTATCTTATCTAAAAATATTGAAAAAGAAAGCATGTTTAGAACGTGTTTCCTTAGAGAGTAAACCTTAAATTACTAAAAAAAAAGTGCACCGAGCTTAGTATTTACGTGAAACAAATTACCTCTTACGTAGATATTTCGTTATCCTATTTTCTCAAAATCAGCATTAATGTTTATTGAAACATTATATGTTATCTTTACATGAAGATTACAATATATATAATATCTTGAATTTCATCGGGATCTTATTTCTAATGGAATACTTTATAATTTTGAGTAATTAAAAAGCAAAGAGACAAGAATATAGCACAGAATAGTTATAGATGTTATCGATGTATAGACATTCTGTCAGATATTTTCCAAAGCGCTCTATAAATATATTTATTCTGTTGTTTTCTTTCCCATAGGACTTCTGTGATCGTGAGTGAATAATTTATATGTCGGTAACATTAGCTTCTATATTTATTTCCAACTGCTTCTGATAAATACTTTAAAGTTAATTTTTCATACTCTATGCGAATATTTATTCTTAATTGTAGATAAACTCCCCTCAAAATGTTTGTTTAATAACCTATACTGATAGAAAAATGAGTTTATAATGAATAACATAATACAATCGTGTGTACGCTGATGCGAAGGAAATTTGTAATATACCTATTAAATATTTTCTCTGTTTATTGGCGTAGTACGAACTTTGGATATGTTTCAATGGTATCCCTCATAATTATACCAAAATGCTTTACAAAATTTTTAATATAAGTATTTTCCTTTCAATAAAAATTGCTGGAAACGTTGAAGCACACTAATGAACAAATTTATGTCTTTGAATTTTATATAAATTCATCAGTATTACGTTCACGGAAGAAACATGCTTACTTTGTACACATTTTTAATGAATATATTCCGCCCAATGTTGCTGACAGCAGCTCTGATGCAATGCTTCTAGCTCAGATTCACATTTCTTTGGATTTTTAATTCATACCTCTAGTAACATGGTGCTTGTTTTGGAACATGCGCTCAGAGTAAGCACTGCCATCCACATGCTATTGTTTCTGTCAGTATTTCCTAAAAGACGTTTGGTTTCATTGAAGTCTGGACGCCTGTAGAAGTCAGGCGTCTGTGAGATTATGTCGGCACAACTTACTATGTCCTATGTTTATATAATTGTATTAGATCGATTAATTAATTAGATGCGGTTTGAGTTACAATGCTAAGTATAATCAAAGTCAGTAATATCTAGTTGCGATATGCTCAACAAATTTGATGTTTGAACAAAGCCGATTGTCTTTTGTAAAATAATACCGCTGCTTGAATTTTATTTATTTATCTGTTTTATTTGCTTTTTTACCGTTATAAGTGTATGATGTGGAAGAAGCATAAGTGCGTCAGTGCTAGAGAGGCGCAGTTGAATATGATGGACCGTGGCACTAGGTCTGAGGGCATTAAGAAAGTGAAAAGAACATGATATAATAAAAAATTCTCCTTAATTGAAATGACACTAGTAATTGCCCACATTGTACTGAGGATTAGACTTGACATGAAATGCTTCATGTGGAAAACTCCTTTAGGTAGTGGCCTTAGGTTCATCGCATTTAAAAGCCTTAAGTGTCGTACTGGACGAAATGGAAACCTCAGCCATGTTCACAGAAATCCAGCAGCCTTCAATCAACTGCGACACTCAGGATGACAGCCTCAAATTTGCCCATATAACGCACGAAAGACTTCCAAAAGTATGGGTTTGCAGTGTTTTCTCCTCTATTTCCAGCGACACACATGAAATCGAGCAAATGCCTGTAGAAGTGAGAGTGTAATCCTTTAACCAGAAACACCGTTAATCATTGAGGATGAGGATTTCCTCTGCTTCCGTGTTTTGTAAACACATTGGTGGAAAGCATTAAATAGCTTAAGGCACGTTAGTTGATTGCTTAATTTAGTTAACAGTTTCATGGGAATATGTCTGTTGCGCTTTGCTCTTGCGATTCAGAGAATTCCAGATGTTAGTAAACATCCCAAACGACATTGATGTACCTATGTAAAGCGTAAATAACCAAATTACACGATGCTATATATTTTAAGATACCAGGTGGTGATATGTTTTATATCCGTATGTAGCGATAGCTTCATAATTGTGAATACAAAATGTGAATTTGTCCCACTTTATTGATAGACAGAAGTGAAATTTCTTAATGTTGCGGGTTTTGTAAAAGTCCTTCAAAATATTTGTCATGTTATTTTATTTAAGTGAGTACTAAATGCGACGACTGAAAAGAATTAAAGCATTTGACTTGGCAGAGGACCACAAGATATAGTGTGCGAGTGGTTTAGGGGTCTTCATTGGAGGACCCTCCATTAACAGTGAAATTATATAAAATTAACATTACTAGATGAGCACACTAGCTCAGTTGTAATTATTGAATTTAAAAATATTATTGTATATGCTAATTAAAATTGTGTTTTAAATTTAATACAGATATATAATTGTTTCGTAGAAAATTATTTCATTTTAACTTATTACATAAATTAACCTTGCGTTGCACAGGATATACTAGTGATAATTTTGAGAAAACGTAAATGCTGTAATAACTATATAAATACTAATACACCGGCCTTAGTAGCGTAGATGTTAGCATGTCTGCCTCACGTTTAAGAGGTCCCGAGTTCGAATCTCGGTCAGGGTGAGTTACCTGGATAAGGTTTTCCCTTATCGTGAAAGACGAATGTCGAGTAACTCTAAGCTCCATGGACCCCTGACGCATTGAGCACCATTTCACCCATTTCATTCATCGTCTGATATGACTAAATGTTGGAGGACGTAAATTACACACATTCAAAAACCAATACACTGAACTAAGTTATAAAAAATTCTTACCCTTTTGGTTCATTCGGAAATAATTTTGCATGCTCAATGCAAATGTTCCAAAAATTTAACCTTATTCTCTAATGATTGCGTACATAATCAACTGGAAAGCAGCTAGAAAGAGTAACAGAAACCACAAGCCTTTTTTTTTTCCATTTTTAATTCTGCTGCAAAATGGGAATAATACCTATCGGATACAGATTATATTGTATGAAGCAATTTAATTTCTAAAAGTGTAATAAAAATAAAATTCAGTTAAAAATGTTACCACACTGACTCTTAAACTAGGTATGCAAAGTTCACAGTTCCTCCTCTAAGAAATTAGGTTAAATGTGAGACCGTTGAAATGCACACAAATTTATTGTAGGATTTTGTGCATTTAAATGGTCACGTTTAGAAACTTTAAACAGCTCCTAGATCAAAAGAATAATATGTAATTGACGCTTGGAGTATTTTTGTGCATAAGAATTGTTTTATAATATTTTGAAGATAAGATAAGTTAAGATAAGTTAATTTTAGTTTTGGCCATGGTATATCAATGGGTTAGAGCGACTGGTCGGAAACCAGGAGATCCGTGGTTGAAATCCCGGCCATGGCATTGAATTTTTCACGTTGACCCTATCTATCAAAAACCGTAGCCTATATATGGCTAGTGTGAAGAAATGATTAGTTTCCATAAAATAACTAAAATAATAAGAGTTAAATGATGAAGCCTGGGACGCAAGTACTTATGACAGTAAGTCGCCACAAACGGTGTATCTCGAATGCGAGAGCCCCTAGTGGCTTACCGGAGAAATATATGAGTCAAATGGAGAGTTTAATGTCAGGACGGCACTTTGGACATTGTAGCTCCATGGTTAGAGCGAAGGGACGGAAACCAGGAGATCCGTGTTTCAAATCCCGGCCATGGCATTGAATTTTTCATGTTGGCTCTATCAATAACCTTAGCCTATATATGGCTAGTGTGAAGAAATGATTAATTTCCATCAATTAACTAAAATGTAGTATGAACTTTACGCTTTTACTTAGGTACTTCTGATAATTTTAGTTGGTGTTGGTGAAAGTTGGTGTTCAGTTGTTATCCGTACACCTTTACCGTACACATTTATTAAGATACCTAAATGTGCACACCACAAAGGGTTTCCAAACAAAAGTTATTACACTTAAAACGAATTCTTAAGTTGCTTCATTTTCTAGTATACCACTTCATATGTACTGTGTTCATATATGTATATATATTATACTTAAAGAAGCCAGGACAACTGAAACATTTTAATGAAATGCCCCATAACTTTCTGGAAATCGAGAGCTATACTTTATTTTTTCTTTTATGTATGTTGTATAGTGTTGTTATATTAGACAATGAATGAAATTGGTGAAGTGATGTTTAAATGAGCCCAGGATCCAGATAGTTACCCCACATTCATCTTTCAGAGTAAGAAAAAACCCTTGACAAAATATTTTACGTAGGTAAAGTCACCTGACCGAGATTCGAACTCGGGATACCTTAAACGTGAGGCTGACACTTAATTTAATTCTTCCTTAATTTAATTAAGGAAGATTGATATTTCAATACTTTTTGAATGCAAATCAAATGCACACCATCTATGCTACAGAGGTGGTCTTTGTGATATATGCTACGTTTTTGCTATGCTGGAGAAGAGAAGATAAGATGTTTAAATCGAATTGATTACAGCAGGGGAAGAGAGGTAGCGGCGGTGTGACATCAGCTCCATCAGCTCTAACCACCAAATATGCCGCCGAACGAAAGGCAGGTTAGCGTGTGACGTCATGCGCTGATTTCTGCTGCCCAAGAGGAAGGAAACAGTTTGTAGTGTTGGGGTTCCGACAGCGTAGGAAGTACAGGAAACGTATCTGGTATTAAAATATGTACAACTTACATCTTGGGTGTTGTGATATTAATTCTGACTGTTTTAGCTACAAAACTGGTCGCAGTTTACAAACAGTTACATTTTAGCTCTGTGCTATGAGGGAATATATAAAACTGGTAGTTTATTTGAAGGTCAGGCATGTTATAAAGTAAATAAAATAAAACAAAGTAATTTTCTCTGCAAATTAGATGAGAACCATTCAGAAAAAAAAAAAAAAAAAAATACGTGGGCATTTTCCGACACCTTCTGTTTCATTTTTCTTTAACTAAGTAGTTTATCAGTGTCAGAACGTAATGTCTGGGAAATTTGTAATTGAAGGCTGCATGTTAGACTGTGATACGTCAAGGTACTTCGGGGTTTGGACTTAGCTAATTTCATAACAGAACGAAAAATTGTTCGCACACATATGTTGAGCCAGACCTACACATTGTCAATGCGGCAAGTGAATACAACCTCGGAAATCTAGTTTGGGGGACATTCTTGTAAAATTCGACCAAGTCTTTCTTGTGTGTATATTTGTCCTCCAAAAATCGTCACATTGTAAATTTAACAGTTCTATTTGGTACCTGGCAGCTACATTGGTGTCATCGAGTGTGCTATATCTGACTGAACCCTCAAATTCTGTACTCAGAGCGATCTTTATATAGGTAACTTGGTACTACACGGCTCTTGCCGTTACACGCACTTCAGGCCTCGCTCCGGGCTAAAATACGTCACAACTCTCGAAGCTGTCTTCCTCTGGATTACAGTTAAGCCCATTTTAAAATTAGACTGATATAAAAACTAAGAACATACTAATTTGCCTTCTCAGGCCTACTCAGGCCTTCTATCGTGGCATCCTTATTGGCTATAGTAGAGTTTGTTGCTATCCCTTTCCATCAGTAGGAACCTATTCTTATCTAATTTAAGCCCTTAGAAACTCCTTACTTGGAGTAGAGCTAGAAGTTGCACTTCTCTGAACACCTGATGTTTTATGCGAATGTTATTTTAAAATGGATAGTTGTTTCCCAGAAATGGACACCAATATATGCAATACAAAGAAATGCGTTATATTTTCTCAAACATGATTAATCTGTAAATTGTGCCCAAGATGAATAAGAGTTAAAATAACAGTAATCCATTGGCTGATAAACTGCCGTAAAAAGGATGTTTTTGACTTCCCTTTTATCGTTAAAATAATATATTAATATTAGTTTTAAGCTACCTAAACGTATTTTAAAATACTAAGCTCTAAATAATGTTTAGAATAAGGCGTTGCAGCCTTGATTAAGGCCTTGCAGCTGTTGGCCAAAGGAGATTCAGAGAGGAAGAGAGAAAGAGTGAGAGGGAGAGAGGGAGGGAAGGAGAGAGACAGGGAGCGTCTACATTTTCTCCCTCTATCTATTGGAGATAGCTCACCCACGCCTTGAGTAGTGGGTGTGAAGCCGGCAGCCGGGTTGGCAGGCCCAGGCCCGGTTCGGGCTGCTACGCCGGGGATTACTTACCTAACATATCAAATTCCTAACATGCATAAAATGGAATAACGCTAAAGCACCTTGGAATTTATTTTAAAACGCATTTTTCGCCTCTAACAGTAATTTATCCTTCTCCTTTGCTTCTGCTGCAGAAGAAAAAAAGAGACGAATAATGAAAATATAATAAGTGATATTAACTGAAGGAAAATTTAGAAGTCTCATATTAAGTCTCGGATCCAGCCCCCCTTAGAACAAATATTACGAGTTAATATAACTGCCTTCTACTAAAATTATACATTAATGCGAGGAATGACAATGACAAATGAGCATTTGTTTGCTGCCAAGGGCGTGGAGCAATGGTTCCATACTGTCCCTGAAAATTTAAATCAATGGAAACGTGACACTTTCAGTTATCGCGAAATAATGAATACTAATTTCATCCTTCTGGAAATAGCCCAGATTGTATAGAATGGATGATTTAGAACACTGAAAATGCACATAAAGTAAAAATCAATAAGATTGTGAAAACGAAACTATGCAAATTATCTGAAGAGTGATAGAATACTCGTAATTCATACTGGAAATCATACTGCTCGATAGTGACGGGTTAAGCCTTTTACACTGAGCTAGCCTTTTACACGTGACCTTGAATTTCGGAGGACCGTAGTACAAAACCCAGGAGACCCTCTTCGCTGTTTGAGCATTATTTTCACGATTGTCGCCAGTCTTCATAAGTGGTGTAGGAAAAGTACCCTGAACTTAAAGCGGGAAAGTTTCCTTCGCAAATTCTATGTCATTCGTATATTGCAGTACGCACCACCTGTAGTGTCATATGAAGTAAGAAAGGGAATTAATCACCTTAGGATTTTACTGATTGTTCATATAAGTTCGTAACTACTCTTATACTTGCTTTCCTAATAGTTTGGCCTTCTGCAAATCCTTTCGGTAGTGGAAGTCTAATTAAAGTTCTTGATATTTACTGTTTTCCAAATTTATACTTTCCCTGTCATTATACTAGGAAAGAAAGGATTGCATTTATTAAACTTTGACATCAATTTCACCGTAAATATATACTTTGAGACACTTATAAGTTTAGAAAAAAATTTCAAGAGCCTATGAAAGGTGTAACTCAAAAAATGAAAAGACGGACAAACACCAAACTTGTTATTTAAGTCAGTAAAAATGCAAAAAGGCGACCAAATTTGTGACCCAAAACTGTCTAGGAAAACCCTCTACCCGTAAATACCTTCACCACCAATATTTTTGACCCACTGTAATCATCTGGATTAAAGAACCGCCTATTCAAAGTAATCCTCTGATTGAATTTTATGTAAATAAACTATTGAATTGCTCCTGGCGAGAGATTTAGTGTGATTTTGTGTAGCTGCCAAACTTTAAACAATGGGCATGAACGAACTACACAGAATTATGCATATTTCTAAAGCAACAATTTATTACAAACACTTTCTTGTCTGAGAAGTCGCTTGCAAGATATACATTATTTATGGTTCGATTTTCTTTCTTTCAAGTCCTACCGACATGCGGAAGGTAGTTTTTCGCGATTGTATGGAACGAATATGGAATTCTAAAGCCAGTATATAGTGACCAGTTCTTAAACTTTGATCATTGATATACCCTTGTCATCCATAATGAAATTTGTAATGTAGCTATTTCTTCAAAGTTTTACCTCTTTTAAAATGAAGCAAGTATGAAAATAATCTTCCGTAAGAATAATGTGTGTATACATTAATAAACCATAGATGGCAGAAAAAGCAATGTTATATTTGTCATATTTGTTATATTTCTTGATAAAATAAATCTGTAACCAGTTAGATTGAAACAAGAATTTAGCTGTAATACAAACATTGACAGTAGAATAAGTAGAGCCTTCCAGCTGGCTAACACTACATAGTATTTTTTTTCCCGATCAGTTAAACTTAGGATGGCTACGTAACAATGGGAACAAGTTCATTTAAGCATATTGATAGTTAACATCGCTGCGAATAAGCTTAAACCTACCTTTAAGCAATGCTAAGTGTGCAATTACAGGTTTTTAACGACGAAAAAGGTGCTTAACGTTCTTAATTCACATCCTTTTAAATAGCAATTTGTATTCAATACATTCTGGTTTTCTTGCAGAGATACGGAAATTCTCTTGATGGTAACTATTCATTAAAATTAAAATAAATAATTGCTATTGCATTTCCTGATCACTTATACCTAATGCACACAAAGCATAATTGAAACTTTTCTTTATGGCCATTTTTGCATACTTGCTATTAAGCAGATAATATTGTCCAAGTTGTTGATTCCACCAGACGTTAAAATGTCTAAAACAATAATCTACATACTAACCTAAAATTTTTCCGAATATATCAGTTTTATCTCAACCGTTCATATATTTCATTACTTCTCACTCTTCAATTCTTTAGAGCTCAAATCCGAAAATTAACAAACGTTCTCTTGTTGCCGTTTTCTCTACATTACAAACTTACCGCGAATAGAAGAGCGGGTATCTTGGTTTAAAGTGCAGTTGTAAGTTTTTAATAGTACTTCCTTTAGATGAACTTCCAGGTAGAAAACTTGGGAAATATTAGTTAGTTTTAAGTTATAAAAAAATACATATTCCGTATCAATTACTGCGTAATGGAAGCCTATACCTATATTTAAAAAAATAAATTTTCCACAACGCCATTTGAATTTGTTACACAAACCGCTATTGATGGAATAATTTTGGTGTTCATGTTTTAAAACAGAATATATACATAATAAACACTACTGTACAGTCAGCTGCATAATACAGTGTAGTCCTGCATAAGGGGAACCAAAATATTGTTAGGTATGGATGGGTAATTTGTAAAGTTTAGATATTAGGGTTCACAATATACCCCGTAACTAGGAACTTAACTAGAGTTATAAGGAAGTTAGATGGTAGTAAAGGTAGGAGCGGCAACACCTAAGTCCATATTAAACCCTTTTACTACTTCTAGTTTTTGAGAAGAAATACAAAGCACTCACGAAGTCTTAAGAGTCTGTATAAAGCCAAAAGGTTTTTTCTGCGTGCCCATTCAATAACGGTTTTACCGCAGGTAAGGTTATACAGTTGGGATTTTGTAGGATGTATTGTTGGTTTTGAGGTTGGAGTTAATTTTGAGGTTACAAATTTATGTAACTTCGGGGCTTAAGCGGCACTTAAATATGGATTCTGCCAAAATGGCGACCTAATGCTACATCATCGTTCCCATGCTAAAGAAGCTACGCAGATGTTTTCCAAACAAACCTCAGCAGAATCATAAACAGCCTAACTGCAATTCGGCGTCTACGTGATTCAGATTGCTTTAGTCAGCACAGTTCCGTCCGACCACTCGTACGTTGTCGACATAAGTAAATAGGAAATTGATGTCATAAGCTAACGTCAGGTGAAAAGTTGTGTTACGTTCCTTTCAAACATCAGCAGTATTATGAACTTAAGAATGTGCAATGTCTGCCAACAGGTAACGGTACAGGTAATAAGCATTAAGTAACCAGATTCCAGAATTTGATATATTCCTAAGTACTCCTCAATCATACACGTGACAGTATTAAAAATTATTTTTTAAATTATAATTATATATAATATATTGTTTAATAAAACGTTAACTTAAATACTTAACATGTGATAGAATCTTTAACAACATACAGGCTCAATCAACACATAATAGCCATGAAAATGGCATATCTCCCTGAAACCTTTCACTTACTGATTCATCGGTTGAACATATAATTAAAGAATTATTTATTTTTATGTGAGCTTTACATTTAAAATGAAGAGAATAATTGTTTTATGAATATATTGCTATAATGGTATTATAATTTCATTTTGAAACTGGATTTTACTTTAATTAGTATTATACAATAGTTATAATTTCTCATTCATTATAGAATTCATAATTACTCATTAATAAATTTAGAGCTGGAAATTAAGAATCCTTCCACACAAGCTGTGTGTAGGGCAAGATTTGGAAAGGTGGAGCTAGATTGAAAGATTCGCCTAGATTCGCTTCAAATCCCGGCCAAGGCATTGTTTATTCTGAACCTACATATCCAAATGTAGAACTAAACGCATTTTATGGCAAAATGAACTTCTTCATTTTAATAGTGAGTTTTCATGCAATGCTATCTATTACGTTTATATCATCTTTTGTATCCACTATAGTGTATTTTATAAATGTGTAAAACATTATTTTTAGAACTTAAAACTTTTTCCACCAAGTTGAAAGCATATCCCACATTTCTTTGTAGGCATGTGTAAGGAGGCTGCAGTTATCAAACTTCAAAAACTTGTTCGCTCTACACGAGCTTTGAAATTCCATACTATTACTGGGGCTTTACCACTTAAAAACTTGTAAAGAAATTGGAAGATATCAAACCAATAACAAATATCCTCATGGTGAACAAACGCTATAAATCTTATTTGTCGTAAACTGGCATACTTTTCATTTATTAAACTGTTTTCTGTCCATTGTGGATTGATATCATTAGAAAAAATATTTGGAATAGGACTTCAAACGTCGATTCAACAAAATTGAAGATGTAGATTTTAAGTCATCCAAATATCTCAATGTGTTTTAATACCCTCATCCACTCACTTCAGGAAGCCGTACTTATGAAGATCAGAAATAGAGAAAATGCCCTTATAGGCTATTATGTATGCCATAATTTCTTGAAAAGCGTTGCAACTTGGAAGTTGATGAACTTGTAAAATAGTTTGGCATTTTTCCAAACTTAAATATTTCGATTGTAGTTCTGAAATACAAACATTTACACATAATCTGAATACGTTTTACCTTTGTTTGATTCTTTCTTTCTTTCTTTCTTTCTTTCTTTCTTTCTTTCTTTCTTTCTTTCTTTCTTTCTTTCTTTCTTTCTTTCTTTCTTTCTTTCTTTCTTTCTTTCTTTCTTTCTTTCTTTCTTTCTTTCTTTCTTTCTTTCTTTCTTTCTTTCTTTCTTTCTTTCTTTCTTTCTTTCTTTCTTTCTTTCTTTCTTTCTTTCTTTCTTTCTTTCTTTCTTTCTTTCTTTCTTTCTTTCTTTCTTTCTTTCTTTCTTTCTTTCTTTCTTTCTTTCTTTCTTTCTTTCTTTCTTTCTTTCTTTCTTTCTTTCTTTCTTTCTTTCTTTCTTTCTTTCTTTCTTTCTTTCTTTCTTTCTTTCTTTCTTTCTTTCTTTCTTTCTTTCTTTCTTTCTTTCTTTCTTTCTTTCTTTCTTTCTTTCTTTCTTTCTTTCTTTCTTTCTTTCTTTCTTTCTTTCTTTCTTTCTTTCTTTCTTTCTTTCTTTCTTTCTTTCTTTCTTTCTTTCTTTCTTTCTTTCTTTCTTTCTTTCTTTCTTTCTTTCTCTCCTTCCCTCCTTCCCTCCGCCCTCCTTCCGTTCCTCCCTCCTTCCTTCCGCCCTTCCTTCATTTTAAATTTACGTCCACCAACTCAACTCACATCGTAACATGAATTAATTATTGTTCAAATGAGACCAGGTTTCATAGAGCTTAGAGTTACCCAACATTCATCTTTATGGATAAAGGAAAACTCCGGAAGAAAGCCTCATTTGGATAATTCTCTGTGATTGAGATTCAAACTCGGAGATTCTTGAAGGTGAAGCAGACGCGCTACCTCATACACAACATAGGCGGGCAGTTGTTTTTTTTTTTTTTTTTTTTTTTTTTTTTTGTAATTTACGTCCGCCAACGTTGTCATATCGGACGATGCATGGAATGGTTGAAATGATGCTCAAATGAGTCCGGGATCCATGGAGTTTAGAGTTACCCGACATTTGTCTTGAAGCATTAGGGAAAACCCCGGAAAAGACCTTATCCAGGTAACTCACCCTGACCGAAATTCGAGCTCGAGACCTCTTGAACGTGAGGCAGACACTCTACCACCACCCTACCGAGGCGGGCTAGGCGGACAGTGTGACTTCTGATTCACAGCAAAGGTCAGTTAACTTTTAGTAATATTTGAACGAAAAGATGTTGGTTCAAGACAATTCTCACATGCTTTCAATGAACACAAACACACACTTGGATCTTAGAGACCACAAATTTTATTTTATTTTACATTATCTTCTTGTAATTTGTCAGTATTTGTAAATAGTATTTTCAATAATCCATTGATATATATATACACATACATAGAAAAATACACCTAAAACATAATTATAAAAATGGTATAGTATTTTGCTGTAATGGGATCTATTTCTGTGTTGTAGAGCGTACTAGATAGAAAGGGAGTTGCCCGTTCTTCTTTCGGAGTGTGAGATGTGTTTTGTTTTGATGAAATACAACAGGAGACTAACCATGTTTTTGTTACTCAGAAAGTTAGAAGGTGTTTTCGGTTTATTATTTTTATTGCTAATCAGATAATATCCGCGGAAACAGTTCAACGAAGCAGAACCAGTTGGCAACTGTGATATTTGTATGATTGCAGTGAATGATATGAATAAACTTTCTCGCGAAAGTTGAAAGATCGCTCTTTTTCATTTTATGTTACCATTTTTCTCCTTGTTCTATCCAGACGACATATGGTATAGCATTGACCACGTGAACAATTTCGCACCATTGGGCATTACAGCTTTCATGCCATATTTGCCAAGCTTTGATGTCATATAAACCCTAAAAGGAAATTTGCCTCTGAAGGAAAGTTGTTGTCGCCAAATGTACAGCGTTCAAAGGCAGCATAAAGTTACTTTAAGTTCTCTGTAGGCTTTGCAGATATTTTCTATAGCAGCAAGCTTGAGTTGCTTTTCTTACAACCCTGAAATTCTTATCATCAGAAATAATACAGAAATAAGAAATATAAATTACAGGACCAGCACTGGTGTATAAACATTGACTTTTCATATTTCAAAGAGCTCAGTTTTTTCAGCTCTGTGTGGCAGGTTTCTGGCAGGTTTATTTCAGGTAAATGAAGCGGACCAATAAATTCTCTGATATCTAAATAAGTGGATACTCTGGTTAAAAAAAAAAAAAAAATATCGCTTTGTGTTTATTTCTTCACTAGTTTTAATAACAACTTCATTTAGCACATTGGCAAGAAAAAACAGTTTCCAGGCTTCTAAAGGCATTTGGGTAGGTCTATAGGCCATGGTAAATGCATTGTAGTGTCTCGCCGATATTTCTGAACTCCGCACATAGCTGATCTTTCCTTAGGCGGGTCTCCTGCTTGGCGTACAATGATCTCAAAATTTCTTCTTAGAAACTCAGCTCGCCTTGGATTCCGAATGATACTTATCTGAGCCATGACCAACAAAAGTGCTTATTTCTCCATCATCATTCTGAACTTCTTTTATAGCTTTCTCAATTTCTCCTGTAGCTCTTAAGATGTGTCTAATTTGTTGAACTGAAAGTAGAAATTATACCTGTATCTAGAATTTAGTTTATTTTTCTCCCCAGACTATAACAGTTGGAATTAAAAATAAAGCTTAACAGACATGGAAATTTTACTTACACAAGCTGTAAATGAGAGGAGTACGGAAATATTTGCAACGATTGTTCACACCAGCCTTTGGATGAATCCAAGGATTGTTTTGATATTACAGTTCTATCGAAATAATTTAAACAATAAGCAAAGGGGGGTTTCAGGGTTAGAATCGGAAGAAGAAGGGGAAAGTAAGACAAATATTGCCCGCATCGTTAGCGTAGATGGAAGCGTGTCTGCCTCACGTTCAAGAGGTCCCGAGTTCGAATCTCGGTCAGGGTGAGTTACCTGGATAAGGTTTTTCCGGGGTTTTGCTTATCCTGAAAGACGAATGTCAGGTAGCTGAAAGCTCCATAGACCCTGGACTCAATTCATTCACCGTCCGATATGACTTAAAGCTGGAGGACGTAAATTTAAAACAAAATACAAATATTAAGTGAAATGGATATGCTGGGCCAACCGTGGCAGAGGCTAGATTCTTTACCTGTGAATTATACTGATTTAATTTTATACATTTGAGTGCTCTATACAGAATTTGTCGGTAATTTTACTGTTACATGTTAAGCAATATTCAAATCTTCAAAATGACATATCATTTAAGTTGACAACTATAAAATGCAAATTCTCACAGCATAAACATTTAACACTTACCAAATGTTTCTTAAATTTAACCCTTGTATGTAATGGTAGTTTATTAATTAAGGAACCCTTTTAAAATCTTTACTGCTGACAACGCAGTTCTATAAGCAATAATATTTAAAGACTGTTTTCAGAATTTCTTCCAAATTTAAAGAGCACTACCAAGACTAATTGCCATTTGTAACGAATTTCCAATAATGAGCACACTGTCATATTAAGGGAATATAGAAACAAGATTTTCTTAGCTGATTGAATTCAAATAGAGGCAGAATCAATAAGCATGGTGGATCATTAATGGAAGAGGTACTAAAAATACGCTTTATAGCAGGTGAAGAGGACTTCGCTGTGCACTGAGGTGGTTTCAACCAACAAAATCATCCATCCGTGTGAAGTACCTAAATCCGTATACCTCGCGGCTGAAAGGTTTCAAGTACATTTAGTGAAAGTTCGAGGAGTCGAGATGAATCCTCCTGTTTCAGGAAATGCCAGATGCGTAAGTTTCTGAGGCTCTAGCCTTCCGGTGCACATGGGTCGCTTGCAGGCCTAATCAAGTAGAACTTCACTATATCTTTAGCATAATGCTGTTAAAGTTTTAGGACTGTTCGTGGTTTCATAACGCATTGCTGGAAGCAATATCCTTGCATTATAACTGCGCTCTCTAGGCAATGAAACAATAAACAGTTTTCCCGTAAATTTTGCTCTACAGGCTTATCTACGATTACTGAGTCAGTGGGTCCCAGCAAATAACAAGGCTATGCATGAGCAATGGGGGACGAAATCAGCTTGATTTTGTCTAATGGAAGGACGCTTACATCGAGAAACGTTTGATAAATCGGCATAAATTTATACCCTAGTCATTTTCTTTACTGCACGCTTGTCCATCTAACGTTTCCTTTATCTTCCTGTATCTAGAAATCCTAATAGTCTATACCGGCATGTTAATAGTGGGAGTCTTCTTTATTTAACACAATATGTGTTGTTAGAGATTATTTATATTTAACTGAATTTTGTCATGTACCACAATATTTATATTTTAATGTTGTGTTTTCATTGCATAGGTGATGTAGTCTTGTTCAACAATTTCTCCATTTCAAGAAAGCCAGCTCATCATCCTGAGTTACGCTAATATGCTATTTTCTTACAGAACTTAATTACTTTTTAATCTTAGTTGCTCTGAATGGTAGCGCAAATTTTGAATCATCTGTTTTTGAAATATTATATTTCAAATCCCATAATAAACAACAAAATTAGGGAACCGTTCTAGTGTTTTATCTTCTAGAATTAAGTTTCAATCTAATGGGCGATGTTTCTAAAATTTAACCTTTCATACTTCTCTGTTATAAGATTTTAAAATCACAAGAATACTTTGTTTAGGCAATATAAACAACATTATGTTTCTTCTGTTTCCTTTTTTTAGTTTCAAATATCTCCTTAACGGTATATATTAAGATACTGAAATCTTTATGGTTTTTCATTTAATCTCTTTATAAAAATTCTCTTCAGTTGTTAAAATACATTTTTATTGTTCCATTTATACCCCACCTTTAACTCCAATGGTCATATCGGCGGTCGTTCTCCTTTACAACAAGGAGTTAACTCACATTCGTTGGGTTTTAGTCATAGATCATGCACACCTTCATACTCTCATTTATACTAGATACCGAGGAAAATTCACGCCCCCAACGCCGGGAATCGAACCCGGGACCCCTAGCACGGCGAGCAGGTGACTGAACTACGGGGCCAGCCCAAACACGCTTTGTGTTTCCCCTTTATTTATTGAAATCTCATTCTTTGTTTTTCTGGAACTCTGTTAGCTCCTTGAAATTCCACTGTGGTCTATAAAGTAACTATATTTTTATTTATCAAAGGCCTCTTCAGTCCTGCGCTGAGGCGTAGCGGGCTATGGCAGCATGCCTTGGCTCCCTGCAAGGGAAAGAGGCCCGGGTTCGATCCCACCCCTGAGGGTGCGGATTTTAAGACCCGGGTATAAGATGGATGCCACTCAGCATCCTGAGGAAATTGAGAAGCTTGCGATTGGTAAGTGGCCCTGGTCATTAAAGCCAACATTTCGGTTGGGGGTGCCGGGTTGCTGACCACATGTCCCCATATCGGATGGATGATCGCTCACCTCTACCTTGCGTATGTGGGCGTGAGGCCAGCAGTCGGGTTTTCAGTTCCTGGCCCTACATGGACTGTAGCACCCTGCGTTACTTTAAGGGCTTCTTCAATGTTCACGAACATAAATAGTACAAAAATGGGTATTTTTCTATAGTAAAACGTTCCCGTAGGGGAAGGGATCCGTCCCGTTCAAGTGCTTTAGTGCGAGCGCTGCGGACCCTTAGTACTCGTGGTACCTCTGACGTTACTAGAGGAACCTCGAGCCAAACTGCCAAGCCCCTCCCGTCGGGGAGTTGTTCGGATTGGGTTGCACTCGAGGGGTGTTCCCGACACCCACGGTGAATTTGGGTACCTACGGCCAGGTTACGGCCGCCCGGAGGGAGTAGCGGGTTGCCTCATAACTCCCGGGTACTAGCCTGCAGAGCTAGTAGAAGGTGTGCTAGATCACCAGGCGGCCCAAAGAGGTTTTCGGTAGTCTTCTCTGCGGGGTTGACGCGCGTAAGTGGCGTATCCTTTTCCATCCTGTTTTGACGTTGTTGTCAACGGGGGGGGGGGGGGGGGCTTTCTAAGAAATCAGGTATTGCCCTATGGAAAGAGCCCCGGAGTTATACATCGCTGCCGGGTAGAAGGAGGCCAGGTTCTTCGGACTTTTGAGTAGATCTTCTGCACTTAACTGTAGTAGAACGTAGAGCTCCAAAACAACTCTATTTTTATGTTACAAGAACCTCTGGTCTGATTGAATTCTCTTGTATTTCATTATATATATAATGAAAGAAGTTGAATTACAGTTAGAATAAATTATGAGTCAGAGGTAATGCTACAGCTAACATTTCTCAATATTGTCGCGAAGCCGTTATGTGCGATAGCGCGGCTTGTGTACACAAAGAGTCGGCAAATAAGATAGCTGCGATGAACTTGTCTGCATAGATTATGTTACGCTTCTGGAAGGTGATAGAATATTCGGTTTGTTTATTGTTCCGGAAATATATAGAATTTATCAATTAGGTATTTAAGAAGGCGACGACTCCCCAAGAGAGAGTCGTAAGCAATAAACAACTGTAGAGTGTTGTTTTAACGAGAGCTGATTGTTATTGTCCTCGATCTTCTTTTTGTTGTTGAAATTTACGTCCTCCAACATTAGGTCATATCGGACGATGAATGGAATGGGTGAAATGATGCTCAAATGAGCCCAGGGTCCATAGAGCTTCGAGTTACCCGACATTCGTCTTTCAGGATAAGGGAAAACCCCGGATAAACCTTATCCAAGTAACTCACCCTGACCGAGATTGAAACTCGGGACCTCTTGAACGTGACGCATACATGCTACCACCACGCTACCAAGGCGGGCATCATACACCTTGGTAGACTGTGTGTACGTGACTTGATGTTGTTACGTGAGAACTGAACAGTGTATTTCTACGGAAATAAAGTACATTTGGAATATCTGAAACTCGGACGTTTAATTCTATGAACCCACAGAGACACAATATATTTTAGTTACTCTACTTTTAAATTTCGTAAAGTATTTGTATTAGGGTACTGTCAGTTTTCCAAGCTCATAAATGAGTGGTCATTTCCGTTTTCTTCTCACATAGAACACACTACTGTACATTTGCTAATGTTTATATCACAATAATTGGTTCTGATGTGTATATCAAATAGTGAGGCACCAATTTGCCAGCATATCAAAGGACATCAGCTTAACCAATTGGACTGGCATACCTACATGCACTGAAGTATGCACGATTTCGTATATCATGAATGATCAAAGGCCAAAGAATAATACTGTGCGTGTCTGAAAGTATACTACAATATGAACAATAGCTGGAATTTTTTGTTTTTTATTTTTTTGTTTTCTGATGTTTGACTTTCGGTGCTGATAAGCATGTCACGAAGGCCTAAATACAACGCTGTGATTCATTTATCAGTAAAATATAAATGAACTATGTGCATAATTTTGTTTTCTGACCTTACGTCATTGAAGAACACTTGTATTCAATGTCGTAGTTTCTTCTTGACTTCTCTGGGAATTATTCCAACAGTATCGTCTGTCCTGCTAGCAAAATATGTTCAGTTTTTCCGTATCCATTTCACACCTATTCAGGTAATGTGCTATTACATTAGTAAATTAGGGGCCTCCGCTTAACATATACGTTCTTTTAATCGCAAGATACAGGTATGGTAACAATGGAATGCTGGGAAACTGTTATTTCACTGAAGGCACTGTTTGATTCCTAATGCGAAAGTTTTGTGTTAAAATCTCTACCTCTAAAACTGCCTCCCTTAAAAAAAAAAAAAAAAAAAAAAAAAAAAAAAAAAAAAAGTTTATATTTTGAGGAAAGTTTATTATTTTCAAAATACAAAACTCCTTAATGTATTCATTTGAGATTGTTCATACATTTGGCATAATACACTTCTATTTTACTACCGGAGACATTGTTTTATAAAATGTTCAAAATAAATGCACTTGTGTCTAATTTTAAAATGCAATAATTTATCTTTCATTATATAAATACAAAAGAAACATTTTGTACCACATGGAAGGCAGGGAAAATGCTCCCTTTAAGTCGTTTTTAGGCAAAGCTATATTAACGACTGTAGATGAAGGTAATACTGATATTTTGGTTCCCTCATTTCACCGATACCGGTGTTGGGAAGATATTCGGACTCCACTAACCTGGAAAGTCGGGGCGAGCGACCGAAGCATTGACCTGATAGAGGAAACTAGGATTGAGGGGCCAGCCCAACGTCTGGGATGAGTGAAAGAAGTGGGTGACAGTAAGAGGGTGAATTGATTGAAAGGAAAGATGAATGATGAAGCAATTTGTGGAATGATGGAGGAGATAATCGGAGTTCCCGGAGGAAATCTACCCCAGCATCGCAAATCTCACTGATACAGTAGAAGCCCGAAACGCGGTTGTTTGCGGACATGCTTCATCCCCGTGTTATAACAATTGCGCGGTATATCCAAATGTGAGGTTAGATGTGACAAAAGCAGATCCCGCGGAGGTGTAAGGAAACATTCGCGCATTAATAAATTACAGTAGGTAGGTACATAAAATATGTGTAACATAAAGTACAGCACTTTTAAATTCAATTACTCACCAGTAATGCCAGAGGTGCATTCCAGCCCTGAAATCGGTCACACTTTGAACTATTGGTATTCTCAACACGTGACTTTATACTCAAATGCGAGCTTCAGACTGAAATGATATTTTAAATTTTCAAAATCATAGAATTCCGCAGACACACACTTACAGAAAACCTATTTTTTCCATGTCCCATAACAGCGGTAAAGTGGCTAAGGTCAACGCTAGGGGTATGATGAACGCAAAAATTGTACTGCAGAATCGCTCTTTGAAGACATTTACAAACTCAACTTTTAAACGTAAAAAAATCAATACAAAAAATTACTTTTTTTTAATGTTTCATTTTTCGAGGTAGTTACTTTCCCGCGTTAAATCCCAATCCGCGGTATTTCGGACTTCGCTATTTCGGGCTTCCACTGTATGGTAATTCTAAATATGGCGTTAGATGGCTCTGAGGTACTATGATTTTCACATTCTCGAACTTTCGAGTTCTATTTCCGTCGAGCTGCTCACTCTGACGCTGGGATTTTTCATCGTTTGCCCTGGTCTGTATGGTGAGGGTAGTTGCTCTTCTACCATAAATTTCCTATACACCATTTTCTTTTGTGATCATACGCTTTCCATTTGTCTAAGGTTGTAGATCCGTGAAACAGCGGTTGGTGAATTACGGCAAGAAATTGATAGGATATATAGATACGATATGGAAAGATGTTTTTCTCTGGCGGGGCTTGTGAGGTTCCTTTTCTGGGAGTGGTCGTCAATTCTCGGAACCCTCAGGTTGCGAATTCTTGGTTAAAGGCTAGTAAGGATTAATATTTTGGAGTCATAAGGGATTCTTCCTTTTAATGTGCACCGTTGTCCGGATGTGGTAGCCATTTGGGTCTCACATTTGCTCCTCCCTCTTAGAGGTGACATCGGAAACTCAAAAACCACAGTGCTCCTCGTGTGCAGTGATGCGCTACGGTACTGAAAACCGCTCCGTTTGATTACTGCTAACTCCCTCTCATCAAAGTTTCTCAGTCTTTTAAAAATCAACGTTTTGTCTGAGTTGACTCCATTATTCCAGATATTTACAACAGCATCCACCTAAAACGAAGCATGAGACTACTAATCAGCACCAACTGACTGCTAAAAAAGAACGAGGAAACAAATATATTTTTTTACGTTCCATTAGCCACATAAACACTGCTGCTTATATAGTTACGTTTCTGTGGCTCATAATGCTCATGATCTGCAAGCAGTAAAAGAGGTATAAGTCAATTGACCAATGTCTCTCCGGTTGATTGATTTGTTGACGCTAAGCTGTATACAATGTTGTAGAATTTTGCCAGCTAATTGAAAATGACAGCTCTGTTACAATGTATATCTCCTTGTTCCCGACTAATACAAAAGATTGCAATGAGGTAAGGAAGAAGAGAAGTGTTTACTTGGAACATGCACAGCTCTGTACCCTTATGATCGGTGGTACTCAACCTTCAGCGAAAGAGGTAAGGAGGAAGTTGCAGCTATGTGTTACTCAGCAAGTGAGAAAATCTTCATGAACTTTCAGGGATGACTAAAAGCGCAAAACGTCGTTGAACGTGACAATGTGACTTATTTAGATCGAATAAATTGTTGGACGTCGCTGCCCATGATTGTAAAATTAAAACCTGTTCGTCCCTTTCCTTCTGTATACCAATCTCGAAACCCTTATGTTGCTTGTAGTTAAGTTGGCTAGCCTGTTTCAGTAAATATTTCCAAACAGAAAACGGAGCCCTGTCACGTGTATAAATTGCCAGTTCACAATAAGGGCCGTTAAATGTATTGCAATTTTAGCGTCGCTCATATATCAGCTGACTGGAGCAATCTCGGCAATCAGCTTCCAGCTTGTCCACACGTGCTAATGCCCCGATGTCGGCAGCACGTGTAGTCTCTTCAATTAGATATTGACATGTACTCGATTTTTGTATTTCCCGTTTCTTACTGTGTTTAGAAAGAAACAATAATACATGACGATGCTCCAAATATAAATACATTGCAAGAGAGGTAAGTATATGTTTGAACAACAAAATGTTACTCAACAACGGTTTTCGTTTTTAAAACGGTTTTACAAAATTTTACAAAATATACGATCACGGACCTTACACACCATTCGCAGAAAATTCAAAATATAAGTTCTATTAGTATAACTTATACCTGGCATATTTCAATCAAAATAGTTTCAGACATTAAAAAAGTCCTAATAACGAAACTTAAGTTTAGGATTGGGTGACAATCTTCAAAATCGTTATCGCAACTTAGTCATTTATCTATACTTTCCTTTTAGTGCACGGTGGTCTGAAAAGTTCTTGGCCTCACCCAGAGTTCCTGGCACTACTTGCATTACTGTTTTCCTTATAGTGGTACACATATTAGTAGACCCTAAGTAAAATTATAATTCGTTCCGGGCAATAATTGACGTAGGCAGTAGTTTGAAGCACTGGAAGTACGCTTGCTTTGAAAATGGAGAAATTCGAGTATCGTTCTGTGATATAATTCTTCGTAAAGGAAAGTTTAAATCCTAGAGAATTTCATTTGCGGACTGTTAATGTTCATGGTGACTCCTACCTTCAATTTCCAATATGAACAAATTGGTGGCCGTGAAAGGTTCAAGACGATGCATCCAAAGGACGTCCAAGAACTGTAACTACACCAAAAAATCATTGAAAAAGTGCATGACATGATTTTGGAAGATTGGCGTACAAAGGTGCGCGAAATTGCTAATGACTTTGAATTTCAAAGAATGTATTGGCCACATCTTACATCAGGAAGTAAACATGAAGCAGCCTTGCGCAAGGTGGGTGTCGCGTATGCTCACTGGATAATAAACGCATTCGTATGACCCTTTCTGAAAAGTGCTTGGCGCATACATCACAATGATTGAAACATAGATACACCACTAACACACGCCCGCCTCGGTAGCGTAGATGGTAGCGTATCTGCCTCACGTTCAAGAGGTCCCAAGTTCGAATCTCGGTCAGGATGAGTTACCTTGATAAGGTTTTTTTCCGGGATTTTCCCTTATACTGAAAGACGAATGTCGGGTAGCTCTAAGCTCTATTGAACCTGGACTCATTTGAGCATCATTTTAACCATTTCATTCATCGTTCGATATGACTTAAGGTTGAAGGACTTAAATTACAAAAAAAAAAAAAAAAAAAAAAAAACACTACACACCCGAAACCAAGCAGCAGTCGAGGCGGTGGACGGAAGCTGGTTTTTCAGCTTTAATGAAGACTTCTTTAGAGCTGGGAAGGA